>JAOPHQ010002481.1:0-15000 GCA_030340625.1 Merluccius polli | reverse complement strand
GTTATATTCATCCATTCAATTTGAACAGAGACGAGACAACAAACTATTAAAGGATTTAGGGAAACTACTGCCCTATAAGACATAACCTGCGGTGTTATTATGAATTGAACAAGCAGGTTATGTTATCATATCATTGTTAGTACTTACTGTGTCTATCTGTTACAAGAAGCATTTCTACATATATATTAAAATTAATGTTAAAAAGGGGCTGTAGACAACTTTTCAACTTTTCCCATTTCAAAGTGGAATTGTTTGCTGTCACAAAGACAAACCGGATCGCTTACCGTTTCCTCTGAGCCTAGCGGCCACAAACAACACAAGTCGATCAGCTAAAGCTGTTGTGATGATGTGCGCTGCACAGTAATACCATAGTTGGAGTATTGGCAGCAGGGGTTGGCGACGGGGTGGAGGGGGGAGGAGAAGAAAACATTAGGAGGAAAACCGTGAGATGAGATAATGCATTAATTTATTCTAGAATGGAGACATGAAAGCAGATACTAATTCTTTAGTATGTGTTGAGAAAAGCGAACTGGTTTGGTAGCCTGACTGGACCGCCTGGCAGGTCGTGACATGAGGTTTATTCAGGTAGTTTACTCAATACAACTAAAACGTAGCGTACGCAGATGTAAGAAGTGTCATCAGATTGGCTTCACTTCGGTTGTTCCACCATCCGCCATTTCCACTACTGGGGATAGCTAATGGAGATAGCTACCAAACGCGCTATCGCTCCTGGTTTGGTTGCACACATTTTCTTTTGTGCCGTAAAGTGAGCCTCCATGTTTCCCGGGAGGTCGAACCCGGTGGCAGACAGAGCTGCATAGTGAAAGCGAGGCTTATAGGGAAGCTGAGGGAACCGATCTAAACGCCGATGGTGTCGTTATTCTGCAGCCAGGTAACACTTTACAATAAGGTACGCAAAACATGGGTAGTTACTGAGGAACGAATGAGTAACGAATGATGAACGACCAGGGCCCCACTTAGGGCCCCAGTTAGGCCCCAGTTAGGGCCCTGGTCGTTCATCATTCGTTACTCAGTAACGAATACAGTAGTCCCCTAGTCTGTTTAACAGTAACTCCTCAGTAGTTACTGAGTAACTGTCACTTAGGGCCCCGTTAGGGCCCCAGTTAGGGGCCCTGTTAGGGCCCCAGTTAGGGCCCCAGTTAGGGCCCTGGTCGTTCATCATTCGTTACTCATTCGTTCCTCAGTAACTACCCACTTTTTGCGTACCTTATTGTAAAGTGTTACCTGCAGCCATTACACTGTGCGGTCAACATTTACTTTCATATTGATACGTTAAAGCAAGAAAGTCGTCTAGAGGACCTCTGACATACAAAAATACAAAATAAATGGCAAACCGAAAGTAATGCAAATCATAAGTGACTGAAAACCTTAACTTCTGTTACACATTATCATGCATAACATAACGGGGGCACTGGGATATAACCAATCTCAGTTGGAAAAAAATAAAAAGAGTTGGCATCTGTGGCAGTTTACCCCCCCCCCCCCCCACACACACCACCTTAGTGGCCCAGGACACAGGTAGATGTTGTAGAGAATGCATTTATTGGAGACGGTATTCCCCAAGCAGATGGTACATGCTGCCATGACAGAGGCTCTCTCCTCAGTGTGTGTGTTGATGGCTGGTTTATCCATGGGTGCCATGATTGCTCTGCACCACAGGTGTGCAGCCCCACCCAGACCCAGAGTCCAATCAGTCTGACTCAGGCCAGGTGAGGCTGTAGACCAGCTATCAACCACACACCCCCCCCCCCCCACACACACACACACACACTCCACACACAGCATCGTATGAGGAGAGCGAGCCAAACCAAACAGATAACTGTTTTCCACTACTGTGTCAACACAACCTTATCACGGATGAGAGTTGAAAAATGGAGACAAATGCTGATTTTAAGTTTTGTGTTTACAGAAACATATTCTGAAGCCAGGTGTGCTGTCTGGGCTAAAATGATCCACCCTCCACTCACACGCACGCACACACACACACACATACACACACACACACACAGCCTCTTTCTCTCCCTCCCTCTGTCTAACTCCTCTGTTCTCATCACAACCATAATAACCAGCATGTGAAAATGTATCCAAATGTCGTCTCGCTCTCAGGGACAGCAGGATACCAGAATTGACCGCATCCATCCATGACACACATCCCTGCCAGCCGCCTCCTATCTGTCCATCAAGGTCCGACTGGGCCTGCGGGCCGGACAGGAGGGAAGAACAACTGCCTGCTGGATCTGATAGGCCCGGAGCGGGGACATGCTGGTTGAGCCGATCGGCCTGCGAGATAGAGACACAACAAACAGAGACTGCAACTGGTGAGAAAAATGTAGAAAGAAGAAACAAAAATGATTACAAAAAAAATGAACGAAGACGAAGAAATAAAAACAACAACAACAACAACAACCTTGGAAGGGAATACAGACACGGAAATCTCTCTGTGAAGAGGCTTAAAGGTCAACTGCGTCTGTGCCACATTTGGACCGGTAACCTCTGTTCCCTTGTGCGTGAACCTATGAGGCTCTGATTTAGTGATTTACTCTATTGCATAACAGTTGGCCTTCGCCCCTTGCGGCTGTTCTAGATACACTGCGGCCACCGGTCCCAGCTTGCTGTTGGATAACAATGTTCCCCCCTGGAGCTCGCGGGAGTGCGCAGGAGTCGACAGCGCCGACGAAACACAACACAACACAACCGCGTCACGCGGTTCGCCAATCGGAGGCGCATGAATTATATATTTGAAATACAACTAGGGTCCAACATGAACAGCTGCCACCCGCCCCAATGGCTGATAGATTTGACCATTTGGCAGGTAAACCAAATGGTATGGTTACGTATTAAAACAATTGGTTTCCACTCTGGCAGGTAAAAAAGACAAAATGCTCTAAAAGTTAATTTTGGACCCTGAATACAACTGTGTGTTAACAATCACTCCAATGAAATGTGAAATTTTGCTTGAATGTTATTCGAATATCTAAAAGACCACCTCAGAATTTGCTTAATGCAAATCTATTTTAGACTAACAATGCCGGGGGAAAGAGCAGGAGGAGAATGAGACAATGTATGATTTGAGTGAAGTGAAGCAAAGAGGGGAAATGAGCAGTTTTGAAAGAAACTGGCGCCAAAGTTGGACCGAGCTGGACTCTCTCTCTCTCTCTCTCTCTCTTATTCTCTCTCTCTCTCTCTCTCTTATTCTCTCTCTCTCTCTCTCTCTCTCTCTCTCAGACAGGGGAGTGCACTTTGTAGACATTGGCTCGGAGGTTGCCTCTCTCACGAGTCGAACCGCCACACCCACGCCGCCGGATGAGTCAGGCGGCTGCTACTACGGCCTGCGGAGCGAGCGAGGCGGTTCCCGCGGTTACGGCCCCCTCTCCGCGTCCCACAGATAACACCGGGTGCAAAGAGCAGCTCCGCGTAGACACACAGGAACGATGATGCGTGTGTGTGTGGGTGCGTGTGTCTGAAAATGAAAGCAGAGGATAATAACAACCGTAGGTTCTCGACCCGAAAGGTCGCGGCCCATTTCCTCTTAGTGGTTTTTCCTCAGGGGGATAATTAAGCGAGGGGGGGGGGGGGGGGGGGGGGGAGAATGAGAGAGTGGAGTTTTTTTTATGGAAAGAGTTCAATTATACAAGTTCAAAGACGCCGGTGGTGAAATCCAAAAGATATCAATACTGACAATCGTCATGGCAACATGTTTTACGGCGTGATGACACGAACACACGAGACAACGCATGCGGTAATAACATCGGTTCGTTCCAGCGATGACCTCAGTTAATCCGAGGTCAATGACCTCGCCACCTGTCATATTTTTTTAATGTTTTTACAGTTTGGCACCGTGTCATCATCATTGCGGCACAGCGCCAGAGGTGAGGTGATGGAGGAGGAGGAGGAGGAGGAGGAGGAGGAGGAGGAGGAGGAGGAGGAGGAGGAGGAGGGCTGGGCAGAGCTGGCACGCCATTCAGTTTTCTGTTTCAGCCCCGCCCCAACGCCAAGTCAAACGCGTTTGAATTAACGGTAGTGCCGGTGTGTTGTGTGGCGAGCGCGTAATGAGCGGGCTTAACATGAACCACTGTTTTCGCTGCCGTTGTCTGCCTGCGTGTTGTTTGTGTTCGCTCTTCGTCTCATGTGTGTTTATACACCGCCGACCAAATCCGCGGCCAGCTTAATGTTGAAGTGGAGCGAGGCATCGGGACGCATCACTTAATCCCAGGGTCACTGGGTTTTTTTTTTCTCTTCGGGGCCCTTTGAGAAAATAGTTGTCATGTCTTAAATGTTTCTGATGGCCGTGATAATAATCCTGCGCAATTAAACGCCATATTTTAGTAATGGATCAAACATTTGTTTGTACAGTCAGGCTAATCCCTTGGCATTATTTGCCGTTGCTGGCGAATCGACAACAGTTGGATCAGACGCCAAGCACGCAATGTGTCATCGTTTTGTATTGTCTCTGTGGCTGTGAGAGCGGCTGATGAAATCCGTCTTGTCTCAGGTGCAACATTATGCTCAGCTTCGCATGAGTGCGTGGGCTTCCTGCTACCTGCTACCCACCTGCTTCCTCATACTTTGTCTACATGCCGTGCAGATCCATTAAAACTGATACCATTCCACGACAAATAAAAGCGTATTTAATGTTTGACTATTTCTAGGCGGGGTGGTTTACACGAGCCCCGCGAGACCGTCCTGATACGGCCGAATGCACTTCGCAATGAATGTCAGTCTGGCCTCGGCCGGACAGCAATTGATTTCCAAATGTGGCCGCAGGCGCAGCAGCCTTATGTACTCCAGCCAATCAGAGAAACGCTTGTGCTCTCTTCGCCCTCGCCGAATCCGGTTGGAAGTACGGTCAGTAAAAACATTTTCTCATCTGAGGAAAGCCTCGCGTGCAGATTTCTGTTCATCTTCTTACATCGTTAAACAGCGATCAGTTTTTTTTAATTGACAGACTGCGGCGCTCCTGGTTCATCATCAACTGCAACTCCCTGCCCCCGAGCGCCGATTGGTCCTTGCGTTTTTTACATTTTGGAAAAGGTGTTCAAGGCGAGACCGATCTGCAGCGAGAAACAGAACATGAGCTTGTGAGATCGGGACGGTCTCACGAGGCGAAGAACTACAGAGGTAATACCTGAGTGCTTCTGGCTACTGTCAGCTAGATGTGTGCTTTCTCAAACAAAAGCGGTGCGCACCTTCAGACCCATTTTATACAGTCTATGGTTCTGATAAAACCACAATATCCACTAAAACCCAGACTCTTTAAAATGGTCCTTGCACCTTCCCCATCCACGTCTGTCTTGTTCATTCTGATTTCACCGTACTACGTTTATTCTTCACCTTGATTATCTTAGATGCTTTGATGCTTTATTGACATATTACGCTTCTCTGTCTGTCTGTCTGTCTGTCTGTCTGTCTGTCTGTTTGTCCGTCTGGTGCCTATTGCAAGAAAATTACCTCTGGTGCCTCGGTGCCCATTCCTTATCAACGTTTATTTAGCTTTTCTTCTCCCCTGGGGATCTAGATGTATGGTTTATGGTCGTTTTAATTAGGTAATGTAAAACCCCTTAAGACTTATATCAGGCTCCATAAATAAACCCGGCTTCACTATTAACTTGCTGATTCACCATTTGATCCAGCGATACGACCGGACCTAACCCACTCCGTCATTGTTTGCTACCGAAGTTCCCCGTTGGAAAAATACAGTTATTCTATTCCATCATGGCTGTATATTGTTTCAAATTAGGTAGCTTACAATAAAACTTGATGAAAGGGAAAATCGGGGGAGAGAAAAAAAAACACAGCGCCAGATGACTTGTGTAAACGGCCACTTCCTCGTCTTTTGTGTGGCGCGCCAGCCCGCGGTGCCAGCGGTGAATCGAAGGAAATAAACGTCAAACAGTCTCCCACAGGGCAGTCCTATTGAATATAGCGGGCATTACTTTACACGTAGGGGGGACTTTAACTTCGTGTGTGTACCCACTAACAACACCTAATCTCACCAGAACAAACTTCCTCTCAAAAAACACCCATTTACTCTCTTCTAATTACTTCTTTCATATTCCCTTGTTTACCGATGTAGTAATGCTTTCGGTTCGCTGAAAGCTCCTACGCCTCGGCGTCTTTGTCTTAACAAACGATTCTCTCCTTTGTGTCCCTTAATCCAATTTTGATTCTGGGTAAACACACGCACGCGCACACACGCACGCACAGACACACACACGCACACACACACACACACACCACCAGCACCGCCAGCACCGCCAGCCCTTGGAGGGATGGCAGCACTTGAGAGATGTTGCTCTTCCCAAGCCCATGGCTTCGGGGGGGGAAGGAATGTCTTGACAAGTCTGGGCATCCTGGCTGTCACATCAGTCTCTGCCCCGGGAACTGTACACCTTGCTCCGGTTAATCATGTCGGGAGAGGACTCGAATTAGTGCGTCGCTAAGCAACATATATATACAAATGAATCACCGGCACGCTAGCGGTCCGATGTCCTGCCCCCCCCCCCCCCCCCCCCCCCGTCGGGGTCGGGAACAAACTCTCTCAAATTTATTTCCTTTTCTCGTCCTTCCACATCCAAATTCGGACGTAGTTTAGGATTGGTTTACTCCACAGTGACCGTGGATGGGGGTGACGATGGGTCTGAACCCCACGCACACACGCACACACACACACAAAGTGCATCACACACACACACACACACACACACACACACACATGAAGCTGGAGGTGAACCTTAGCACGGCGCGCTGCAGTGTGCACTGTGCCCTTTCTTCGCTCCTCCTACTGGAGGTTTGTGCAGGAGGCCCAGGGGCCTGCTGGGTGGTGGAATGAAGTGGCTAAGCTGCTCATAAGTCTCGGGGCCTCTCGGCCTCGGCAAGGGGTCCGCCTCCGCGGTTTCCTTGGAAAAGAGGAGGGTGGGAGAAAAGCGGGGGAGAGAAAGAGAGAGAGGGAGAAAGTGTGTAAAAGGTAAACGAGGGCGCGTTTGCAAAGCCGTGTTGCTTTTTCACCAAATCGTGCGTTCTGTTTTATTTCCTTCACAAAATCATAATAGTTTATAATTCGTACCTTTAAAAAAATAAAACACACATACGTATGTACACGCTGCGTTTGTATATCTTCATCTTTGTGTAATGCGAAAACAGTTAGGCTTTTGTATTGTGTGTGGTGCTGAGAGGAATGCAGCTTATCTACCAGAGTGCAGACCTGTTAGAGTGCAGATCACATTATTGCAACTCCTTAATGCACACACACACACACACACGCACACACACACACACACACACTCATACACACACACACACACACTTATGCACACACACACACACACACACACACACTCATGCACACACACACACACTCACACTTATGCACACACACTCATGCACACACACACACAGTCATACACACACACACACGCACACACGACTCAGTACCACTATACTGTACGTGTGTAAAAAGTAGGGGCTTGTTTGAGTGAGGCTTTATCTTCAGCGAGGCAGCTTCCCTTTGGTTTATCACCGGGGGGCACACTGGAACGGTCACATCTATCACAGGCACCCAGCATCACATCGGCTCTTCCCCACAACCTCAGTCTGCCCCTGCTGCAACTAACATGTCATCAGTTTGCCCACGGCACAATGGCCAGAACATGTTATACTTTTTTTTTTAATGAATCTGTCAATTGAATGTATCTCCGCATTGCAAGACGGTGCAACAAACCTGACTTAGATCACTTTGACTCGACTCCGACATTCAAGTTTGGGCGCTTTTTTATTTATTCTTTATTCTTTATAAGGAACTGGTTTAAAATTGGATCATGGAAAAAAAGTTAGTTTGTAAGTATTGAGTTAGTCAGCAGCAGGGCTTAATGTGTGACTATTAATTACCACCCGTTTTTTTTTTTTCTTTTCTTTTGCCGTTTATTTTTGGGTCCTGTATGTTACATAATGTGGAGAGGGGGGGGGGGGGGGGGGGGAGTACTCACAAGCCTCCTTGTCGGCCTTGAAATACAACTAGGGTCTAGGAGGGGGGTCCAATCAGTTCTCTCACAAAATCAATATTCACGAAGGAGAGAAAGTGTCCATGTTTCAACTGAAATAAGAAAAAAAGCCTGACTCACTGTCCCCGGGGGGGGGGGGGGGGTGGTACGATTTCTCAACAGTTGACTTTCCACTTAAATAATTACTTAGGGAAAACCAGTGGCAGGTTACAGCACTCTGGCGGGTGGGAGGGCAGGAGTGGAAAATGCCAAGCGTAATCTCCTTCACATCACGCAGCCCATTCCTTTCGCTGTGACGCGGCACACACACACACACAACCGCTCCATCATTTAGATAAACAACGGTGGGTGTATGCATGTCCGTAACTATGCCAATAGCCGGCCAACCACCCACCCGCCCGCCCTTTTGGCTAGAGTGTGTTTATCGTGGAGACCGGTGGACATTAACTGCCTAGTGAGCGACGCACACAGGCCTGATATAACTGGTATGAGCAAGACCTCTCTCACTTCTCTCTGTGGGTCACTTTTCTTTTGGCAGTGTTCGTGCGTCTCTTGTATCGGTGTAATTCTGTTATCCTAGTCACTACACACACACAGATGTACAGACACACACACACACACACACACGCACACACACATTGTCTATATTGCTTGCAACAGGAGACGGTGTTTACCTGATCACCTGAAGTGCATTCCCAGGTGACAGCGTGTGAACCTGGCTCGCCGTAGCGCCTTTCTTCCTCCGTCTTAGTAGAGGAAGCCAGTAAACGCACGATTCATATGTAAATCTGCGGCTTGGTGTCACTTGTAGGGGAAAAAAGGTTTTCTTTGAACATGAGTTCCTGTAAATGACCGACCGACAGAGCAGGACAGGTGAAGTAACCCTTATGGTCTATGTTGGCATGGTTTTATTGTACTTCATTTCCCCCCATAGAGGTTTCTTGAAGGAGGGTTTTAAGGAGACAGGAACGTGGAAACCAGCGATTTAAAGTCCAGCAACCCCCGAGTTTACACAAGGTCAAAGTTGGTCCGATTTTTTCAAATTCCTCCCTAATCGGAGATCAAATCATTTGCCACATTCCCGTGGGTATTTAGCTCTGCAGGGACCCTGGGCTCTTAGGGGGCTTCGTTCTGTTGCTGTTTCGAATCTATCATGGAGAGGCGTTTGGGCACACGTATAACACGAATCACAATCGTTGATCATCGTCGTTAAATGCTTTCATTGACTCATGAAATGCTGGAGCCCAGTCAAACCGCTGGAAGCTGAACATGCACACACACACATGCATGCATGCACACACACACACACCTTCATCTTCCCTGTTCGAGCTCTACCGGTGTATCAGGTTTACATGATGGGAACTCACATATTTTCCTGTTGCTCCAGCCAATTCAACAACGGGGAACCAAGTTCACAAGTACTGACATAAAATAAGCTAAGCTAGGCATACTATAAGGTTTATATAGCCATGCTTTCATGAAAAACAAAACAACAGTCAATCAGAGCTTAACTTTATAGTCATGTGTTTAAACCGCAATGTTGTGCCTCCGGGAATAAAAAAACTAAAGAAGAAGCCCTGACTTGTTACAATCAGAGGTCTGTCACACCTTCAAGCAGGCGGCCCAAACCAGCCGTCCCTCTGACTCGCGGGTGTCAGGGTTTACGTGCACTCCCTGTGCCTCCATGCTGGGTCCTCTGGTTCCCCCCCCCCCCCCCCCAATGACACGCAGGTCCCCTGGGGGGGGGGGGGGGGGGTGACCTGCGTGTCATGCTTTGGACACTGTGATGGATGGATGGATGGATGGATGGATGGATGGGAAAGATGGATGTGTGTGAGATTCAACCTCCTACTGCTGGCAAAAAAAAAGAAAAGAAGGTCAATTTCCTCAATTTTTGTTACTTTCTCACTGAAAATCCCTGAAATACATCTGTGATTGATAGCTGGCCTAACTCTGTTGAATTGCCTCCTGTGCCATCCTGTCCACCATATGGATTATAAGGGTTGGGCTTTGGAGAAAGACGGACGCCATTCGAAATACGGTGCAGCTGGTCTTTAGTGGTGTTCAGCCTCGCAGCAAAAATAGGTGAAAAAAGTGGAATGTGATGCACTGCTGATCTTTACCAATCTAAATAAACCCAAGCCATGGTGTCCAAATGATATGTTGCTGCGCTTTCGCAACACGGAAAAGTACTGAAAAACAGGATTTGTATTTTGGGCCAAACTACCATTGTGAATGTTGGATTGTGTAAGCGTAGGAATGTTTTGGTTTGTTTTGATACATCAAAAAATGTTAATTCATTTTTTATGAATAGTATGCGTAAGTATTTGGGGTTTTTCTTGCACGCACGGGAAAGATACATATTCACGTCACGATATATTTTTAAAATAAATATGTTTTATTACACTAAAAACAAAAAAATGAGGGTATTAATATTGTAAAACGTATCATTTTTACAGCACCAATAAATATATTAATGTGAAAATATACTAAAAATGTGGCTGTACACAAGAGGACTCTCAGTTAAATACAAGTAGAATGTTTCATCTTTCATCTCATCGTCAGAGGAGGCCGGGAGGCGTGGCCATGAAGGAGGCGTGGCCACAAAGGAGGCGTGGCCATCCAGGGGGGGGGGGGGCAAAATCGTGTGACGCAAGCGCTCCTCCGGTCACAGTGGTGGTGGTGTGGGTCAAAGCCACAGGGGCAGCTTAAAAGGCAAGAGTTGTACAGTTGTCGTCGTTCTGTGTGTGTGTGTGTGTGTGTGTGTGTGAATGTATGTGTGGGTGTAGGTGTGGGTGTCTGTGTGTGTGTGTGTTTCTGTGTGTGTGTGTGTGTGTGTGTGAACGGATCTGTCCAGTCCATGTCCGCAAAGCTGATTGACGTCAGCCACACTACTTCGTTCCTCTGCATGACGTGTCTCAGGGCACTCGAGTGCAAAAACACATGTCCTGACGACTGCCGGTCCAAAACTCATCCTTTCACACGGGTTACTGGCGGTCAGCAGGGTAACTGTTAGGCCTCCTAGCAACACAAATCACGCTGCTAGCGTTCGTTCGTATTTTTTCTTCTTTTTCAGGAATGTCAAAGTGTTACGTGTTACTCTTCTCTTTTTTTCATACAAAAAAGTCGTTTACAGTCATCCACAGTTTTTTTTCCAAGTCAAGACACAATTTTGAAAACGTCGACAGGTGAATAGAAATTAACCATAACAATGCATATAAATACTGTATATCAACTTAAATACATAGAATAATCGAAATATTCTAGCTTTATAAATTAGACGTAGTGTACATGACAAAGGGATATCAGGTATACACGGATCGTTACTTAAGCTTTAGATTGACCTGTACTTTCGTCGATGTACAATTATTTCTTTGGAAAACATACATAAGCATACAATTTAAATAAGGAAAAGCGGAGGTCAATCAATATCTTCAGCGGTGCATTGAGGCCCACTGTTACTCGTGGAGACTGCAATCAACTTGTCTAATCACTATTTTCTCTCCATATATACCTACATTAATATCCCTTATGAAGTATTTCTTTATCCACACCGAAGCCTATTGGGTGTTAGTCAGTACAGTAGTGATGAACACATATCACCCCATGGAGGGGACATCACATCAGAGAGGGAACTCTTTCTATTGTCTTTTCTCTGGGTCTGGAACATGTGATTCAGTTCAAGGTGATCTGGAGCGTCTATCCCGCTTCGAGGGCCGGAGAGGTCCGCTCCTCGGTGGCGGTAGGCGTCGTGGCGGCGGACCCGGCCCGGACCCCCCCCCCAGGGTCCACGTCCGTGTCGAGTGGTCCGTCCTTTTTTGTGGACCGCGTGATTCAAATTCATGGGAGATGATTGCTTTGAGTGTGCGAGAAGGATCAACTGTGAAAAAAAAAGGCAAAAAGTCCCGCAGGCGGGGGGCCCCGAAGACGCGTCTGTTTCCTGTTTCTGGACGATATGAGGGGCTTTCTGGAGCGTCTCGGCTCGGAGTCGTGGTTTACGTACGTAGACCGACCGCAGCCACCACTGTGTCCCCGACCGCTCTTCTCTCCGGCTCACTTTCTCCACCGCTGTCATCTGAACTCCATGCAGGGAATGCATCCTCGTGTTTCAAAGTGCTGTGCCAGAAAATAGTTTCCTTCATGCCAATGTCCCTCTTACCCCCTTAACCTCGTCTCATCTCCTCGGTTTGTCACATCTGCGGATCACAAGAAAAAGACAAAAGAGACAACGGTGTCAGTGGGGCCGTTGGCGAATCAAAAAATGCCATACATGACTATGAGGTGGAGGTTAAGGGCGGGTCAGGGGTCAATACAAATACACTCACATCGCACAAACCCCTCTGGTGTCCTGTACACGGCATACGCCCCCTCCCCCCCTCCTCCTCCCTCCCACCCTCCCCCCCTGTTGGGAGTCATGCCCCTGGTCACCCCCACCCTCATCTCACACCACACACCACCCACCCAAAAGTGTGAGCTCTCTAAATTCAGCACAGTGTAGGGGGTCCTGCCGGGGTCAGAGGTCAGTGAGTCGGCCGGGTCGGGAGGGGTTAACCAACACAGGGCCTTGTTAAGTGCTGGAGGCATCAGTCTTAGTACCGCGTTATGTGGCTGCTGATCTGGCACATTGTGTGTTTAACGCACAGCTGCAGACACGATACATTGGTGTTATTTTATTATTTTATTTTTGTTGCATTCATATTAATAGTATTGAGTTCGATATATATATATATATATATATATATATATATATATATATATATATATATATATATATATATATATATATATATATAGTTTAGTTTGGCAGAATCTTGTATATATCTTAAAATACATCCAAAAAACTATGATGATGAGGACTTCCCTGCCATACAAGACGTGGCGATATATCTGGCACATTTGAACCATATTTCAGTTGTTATCACGAGGGGGTTTGGACACAAACAGACCACAAGACTGTTGTGAATATATGTGACAACACACACAACACACAACACACCACACACAACACACAAACACACAAACACCAGGAAGCGATGTCCTACCACCCGCTTCGTCTACAACAAAACACCAAAGCACATCTACGAGAAGCAGGCAAAAAAAGCATGCAGATCTGAGCGGCGACACAATGCATGTCTCCGACAGCGATGTGGACATGGGCAGCGATGTAGACATTGGGCATGATGGGGGATAAAGATCCAAAAATAAAAATAAAGAAAAAATAAAGAAAAGAAAAAAAGTGTTTGGAGGCTGGTTTCTTATCATGACGTATCGTAAACAAACCTGCAAGTTCGTTCGTTTAACTCAAGTTGCCTGGACTTGCAGTCTAAACTGTGTGAATTTGCAGGAACATTTACAGGTGAGAGGGTCCTGCACAAACAAGTCGCTTTCTTCTCTGTGAGCAAGGTTCACAGTGGCTGCAAATAGAGAAGCAAAAAGGGCGGAGAGAGAGACAGGGGAGAAATGATGAGAGAGAGAAAAGCGAGAGAGAGAGAAAAAAAAAATCTAAGCTATAAAGCGAATTCCTATAGAAAGTGCAGACAAAGACATTCATGCAACATCCATAAAATACGAAATCCTCACCACACACCACCCAGGACACCTCCAACCTAGCCCACTCTAATCCTCAATGCAGGACTCTGCAGATGGTATCTCTACAGCGCGACGCCTCACATCCAGCTGTCGGAGCTATTGGGAAGTGTCAGTTATTATGTGAGAGGGTAAAGTCTTTTTTTGGGGGTGTGTATTTCATCGTGATATGTAATTCATTATGGGGTAGTCGTTGTTGTGTTGTGATCCTAGGATGGTACAGCATACGACTTCCTTCAATATGTGGGTGGATGCCAACAGAATATCCCATGATGCATTCTGATGTACAAGTCTTTATATGGTGCGCCGGCCAGCACTATTGCCTGGACTATTCACAAAAATGGAGAGGGCCAGGAAACTGTTTTTTTCAAGATTAGCAGAGGATAACCTGAAGGATTAACCATGACGCTTGACAGTTGCTCTCTTCGATCCAGTATGATTAACGAGGAAAAAAAGATATGCCTGCCCACTGGGCCATCTGAGGAATGTAGGCTCTCAACAAACTCAGTGATGATGACATGCATCCAAACACCATTCAGGTGTAATCAGATGTGAAGTGACTTTGGGGCTAAAATTAACCTATGCACCCATGGTTTGTTTCTTTTGGAGTAGACATAAAAATTTCCACAACAAAAAACCACTAGCCACTGTTCTGGATGTGTTCTGATGCGATAGAAGTGTTGGAAGCAAATGTTCAAAATCAAGGCAGATACGTATCATTTGTGAAATACATTTCCCCTATCAGATAGAGGTCACCGAAGTAGACAAAACAGGGTGACGGAGACACAGATAGGGGGGGGCCAGCGGCGCGTTGTGGTTGTGAGCGAGAATCTATGCTTTGACTGTCATTTACCTTCGGTCCGGCCGAACTACACTACGAGGAAAGAAGCCTATACATAAGTGCGGTCCAATTTTTGTGTCATGTTCAAGACCTCCTGTAATCAAAAAGGAACAACAACAACCCATAGCAGACAAAATCGTGCGCATTCAAGGGCACAATAGGTTAAAATGAAAGCAACTGTTCTGCACTTGACAGTGACCCTTTTGACATTACTATTGTGTTGTAAATATATAAATATCATCTGATGTAAAAAAACATAGATCTCCCTGACAGTATTGTATAGTTTACTGTGGCATCCATCACCTGTCATTACGATGACCAGGAGACCCTTGAGAGTGGAGAAGAACCACTGGTATTGTTTAATAGAGATGCATGACTAATTAATTGTAATTATTGTTATCAATCAATCCGCAGACAAAGTGCTTGTGGCAGATAATAGTAAAAAAAAAAAAGCAACAAAAAGAGGAAATATTTGAGAGAGGGCGTTGTGTTTTGTGATTTCTGTTTTGATTCGTTTTGTATTTCAATTTAAAAAATACAAAAGAGTTCTTTTGG
>JAOPHQ010002480.1:0-20000 GCA_030340625.1 Merluccius polli | reverse complement strand
AGTCTTCCCTGAGTGTCAATATCTGTAATTTCCCCTCCAATGAGTATCCAGCAATACTGTAGCTGCCCTTGAGGATTTGAGGTCAGAGGATTTACATGATTTATTCTGTCTCCGACATTTTTTATTTATTTTCTTTTTGCTTCTTTATTCCTCATTCGAGAGACTTTTCGGTCCGGCGGGTATACACGGAAGGGCCATTCTTCTCTCTCGTCTATACAAGGGCATGAGCCTTTGTTATTGTGGCTGGTGGTGGATGCAATCACCGCGAAGGTCATTACACAATAACCACAGGACAGCAGAACGGGGGTGGACGTATTGTCCGGTGAGATGAGCGGTTTAACGTGCGCTGCTCCTCAGATCACCTTACCGTTGTAATAAAGCAGAAGGGTTCAGGTGCAGTGTTGAGTGTAAACACGGATCGTCGTAGGCCTGCCCCACGCCGCCGAAAGAGCAGCTTATGAGGAACCCAGATCAGTGCAATTACGATGCTCAACGGGCTAAACGACAAACCTCACCTCCTCGCCTTTGCTGTGCTTGAGGGTCAACGACAAGAAGCCTCATGATGAACCTGTGGTCGCCTATGTGGCATTTTTATACGGCCATCTTTATGACTGCTCGCCTATGAGTCTGCTGGAGAGCTGTCCAGTGCTGAAACCAAGGGGGATCAACTCAATACTGTTTGGTGTGTGTGTGTGTGTGTGTGTGTGTGTGTGTGTGCACACGCGCGCATGCCTGTGTGTGTGTTTTTTGGTGCAACTGACATCTATAGGCATCCCTTATCCCAGTACGCCTATGGACAGGAGAGAGATTTTATTTCAATCACAGCCGAGAGTCTTCTGAAATATTCATAGCACGGTGTGTTGAACTCTGATGTAAATGGCTACAGGGTACGCATTCCAATGGGTGAAACTCAAGAATTACGACCAAAACAATTTGTCTATCATAAAAAAAAAACAAATGTCTACAGGCTACAAAAACCACAATAACAACCCAAGCTGACTCATGTTCTGCTCAACTCATCATACCATTATGGCATCATTGTTCGCTATCAACCACAACGATGAATACATCTCTGTTTAAAGCAATCCGTATTCAGGCATTTGGTTGAATGAATATAATCATATAATCAAACCAATGACATGAATGAACTGTGTTGTGTACTATGGGTACGACGGTTCACACTTTGGACAGGTAGCTGGTGGGTGACCGTCTGGTGGCAATGCAAATAAGTTAAAACACTGAATAAATCAAATGATCCTGACTATGCAGACACGGTGGTGGTGCTGAGGTGATGATAAAATTAAACCACATAGGGAAAAGGAGACGAGGCAGCAGGCTGTAAGCCCATCTACCTACACGTCGCCCAGCAGCATCAGTCACGTGTTGCAACACAACATGGCGATATTCAACTATTGCACTTTTACATCACTTGTCCAAAGGGTAATAAAGGGGTACGAACACACTTTGAATGCCAACGGGCTGCAAAGAACAACGAGTGTGAAACCCAAGTCAACCTGGTTTTGCTCCAAGCACATCATCTCGGCGAGCGGAGGCTGCAGCCTCACCGCATCAGCACCACCACCACACGGTCCGCCGCCCACCTTTTACACACATCGTCCACAACTTGATTAAAAACATACATACACAAATAGTCTATATTTTTATATAATATGTAAAGTGGTATTACCGTGCGTAGGCCTTCACGGTGTGGGTCAACAACGTGCACAATGCTCACCTTACAAAGAGCCCGTAGCGCTGGCGTCTGGTGGGGATGATGATGATGATGCCTCGTTTTTTTTTTTTTTTTTCCTTCAACACCAAGAAACAAGAGAAACTCCCACCTATTTAGGGGCCGTCTAAAAATACAACGACTCTCTCGACTCGAAGGGTTCTGCTGCTAAGGGAACGTCTGACTAGTGTTGCCCCGGCAGCTCGTTTCGACACACCGGTGTGTGTTACTATGGCTCACCGCGTGGACGGTGCGTTTTCTTTTTTTAGCGGTAGCTCGCATATTATTGGATGGATATTGTAGCTACACGGATGTCAACCATGCAGGCCTAGCCTATTAGTTTGAGTCACACAAAAAAAATCGGGTAATTTATAGAATGTAAAAAAAAATAAAAACATTTAAAAAAAATAAAATAAAATAATAATAAATAATAATAATAGGCCTATATATCTTTCTTTTTTTCTTTTATTTTAGGCCTATGTCCCTTTCATAAATAACACATTGCTAAAATGTAGAGGTAGGTTAATTGAGCGTGTATTGCCACCTGGTGGGAGACCGTTTGTCTTGCACGACCCACACGTGTTTCATCTTATTATTGGAAGCATTTTGGAGCTATCAAAGACAGGCAGGCCTATATGGTTATATAGCCGCAAAACCAAATGACAAAAAATAGGAAATAACCATCAGCCTCCATCACATCACATCACATCACTTTGATGTGACGTGATGAGGAATGAGCCCTGATTCCCATCCAACAGGCGGTGCTAGACAGAAACCAGCCGTCGCGTTACGCTTTACTGCTGCTGCAAACCAAAAAGCAGGCACGTTGATCATGAAGGAAAGAGCCATTGTCATCACATCAAGGGTCTCTTCATGAGTCGCTTATAGCGGCGTGGTGCTGAAAGGACAGCTCAGGTACGTGGCTGGTTTTAACGATGCTGCCCTTCGTTGTGCGCTATGGATGATGTGGTTGCAAATGCAAATGCGTTATTATTGCTATTACTCTGGGCCATTTCAATTTGCTACTGTAGAAAACGTGCTGTCTCATAAGACGCAGGATGGATTTACATTCTGTCTGAAAAAGCCAAATAAGAGCTCTATGTGTGGCCTAATTCAACGACGATTATCCCCATTAATAGGCCCTATAGGCTACCCCTGAACTAATTATCCAATCCTGCTCTGAATGCAAGCAATTCCTCTCTTCTTCTTTATTTTTTATTTTTTAATGTAATCTCATTTGTTTCTGTTGAGTCAATGGGCTTAGCTATTCAAAACCAAAAACCACATCACCCCTGTTAAGCATGGCAGATTTGACATCCAAACGCCATCCCACCTCCGCAGGGATGCTCGCCAGGATGCTGAGGCTGAGGCTCCTCAACGCCGTGGCGCCCGCCTACTTCTTCGCCGCCACGGCGGTCACCTTCGTGCTGTATTTCTGCTTCTTCCTGCCCACCATTTTCCCCAGCTCGGCGCAGTCTCCGACGGGCGGCTGCTCCGCGTCGCTCCTCCACACCCTGGTCTTCCTCTTCCTGATGCTCAACGCGCTGGGCAACTACATCATGACCGTCAGGTACCCGGCGGAGAGCGCGCACGACCCGGCGGCGGCGGCGGCGAGGCGCGTCGTCCCGCCGCCGGGACCGGACGGCTCGGACCGGGTGGACGCCCACTACCTCCTGGACGGCCGCCACTTCTGCAAGCTGTGCGAGAAGGTGATCCTCAGGCGGGACCACCACTGCTTCTTCACGGGCAACTGCATCGGCAACCGGAACATGCGCTACTTCATCATGTTCTGCGTGCACACGTCGTGCGCCTGCCTCTACTCCCTGGTGCTCGGCGTGGCCTTCCTCACCGTGGAGTACGCCATCTCCTTCGAGAACCCGCTGACCTTCCTGACCCTGCTGCCCCTCTCCACGGGTTACTTCTTCATAGGTGAGTGTGTGGCTGGCTGGCTGTGGCCTCCGTCACATGATGATGATCATGTTGATCAGGGCCTGTGTCTAATCAGGGGGCGTGTCCACATGGGGTGGGAAAAAAAACCCTGTTGACCTTCCTGACCCCTCCTGCCCCTCTCCACGGGCTACTTCTTCATAGGTAAGTGGCTGTGGCCCGCCATCACATGATGATCATGATGATCAGGGCTTATATGTCTAATCAAGGGGGCGTGTCCACATGGGGTGGAAAAAAAACGTTGACCTTCCTGACCACTCCTGCCCCTCTCCATGGGTTACTTCTTATAGGTAAGTGGCCTCCATCACATGATGATCATGATCAGGGCCTATGTCTAATCAGGGGGCGTGTCCACATGGGGTGGAAAAAAACCTGTTGACCCTCCTGACCCCTCGGGTTACTTCTTCATAGGTGAGTGGCTGGCTCCATCACATGATGATGGAGGCTCTTTTCAAACACTACTAAGCACTGTCAAAAAACCTTACCTACTGTGCAATATTTTACAATGTGCAATACTCTTTTTTTAATGTGCAATACTCAACAATGACTCTTCAGGACTGTGCAGCTTACCTCCCTTTTATTTGCCTATGTTTATATTTTATTGTATATTGTCTATATTTTATATTTTTTTCACTGTTGCACTGTTATTGGAGTTGGCTTTTAATCTCATTGTGCATGCGTATAGTGACAACAAAAGGCATTCTATTCTGTTCTATGATCGGGTCTAATCACGGGCGTGTCCACATGGGGGCTATGGGTGGCACATGCCCCCATGTGGATTGGATTGTAAACCCTGAGTGCCACCCTACTAAATAATGGCAGGTAAATAACATGAGTGAGTTTTCTGATGCATTATATCCAACGGCACCGCTCTACAAAGGGCTGGTCTGCCCTGTGTGATTCTGTGGCACTCCTCCTGGCCCAACCCAAATGAGTCACGCCGCTGACTGTAACTTCAACGTACTTCAACCCATCAGGAGGCGTGTCGGGGCTGCAGCTGTTCCTGGTCATCATGCTGTACGTGTGGCTCGGCATCGGCCTGGTGTGTGCCGGGTTCTGCTGCCAGCAGGTGCTGCTGGTGGCCCGCGGTCAGACCTGGTGTCAGCTGCAACGCGGGACGCTGGTGGAGAGCCGCAGCCCGTGGAGGAGCAACCTCCGGGACGTGTTCGGCACCCGCTGGGGTCTGGGACTCGTCCTGCCCGTGCAGACGGTGGAGACGGTGGAGACGGTCTCCGAAGACGCGGCCGACCGTAAACCGCACACGGAGTGACTCACACCCACTAGATCAAGGACTTTAGTTGACAGGACACGCTTTTGGCGAATACATGATGTAATCAGGAGCATATAGGAGTATTGTTGCCACTGCAAAATGAGTCAGCGACTCAGTCAGAACATATTTACTGGCCAGGAGCAACACAAATATATAAGTGAATGTGGCATATGTGGCATATCAGAAACAAAATATAGGCCTCAATGTTTTAGCCAGTAAGAAATATGTAACTATTTTGTTCATGACAATTTGAATCCACTAGCTCTTTAAAGTCAATATACATACTCTACTTGACAATATGTAGCCTATGTGCAAAATCATAACTTCACATCACGCACTTTCTACACTAACATCAGTGTGTTGCTCTTGCACTGTACATAGTATTGGGTACTTAGGTCATAGTGGTTTGTGCTAGGACCCTATAAAGGCTAGTAGTTAAGGTCATGACAAAGAAATAGCAGACTGACACATAAACCGGACGGCCTTTCAGACTTGACAACATTGATAACGTGACAGTAATGTGCTATTGCATTTACTTTAAAGTTATTTTCTACAGGGTCTTGCTCTCCAATCTGTTGAGAGATATGCTGCTAGGCTACGTGATGCACTGCAGGTGAGGAAATTATAAACAGAAATATTTTAGTATTTTTTCCACACGATTCCCCATGTGCCAAATAGTACTTTGGGTATATAAGAATTTTGCGCAAAATCTATACATACTACAGATCATTTGTAGGTGATTAGTGTAAATGATTTTGATGAAAAAAACTGTATAGATTCCAATCAGTATTAATTTAGCAATCTATTTTATGGTCACATAACGCCCTGGATGCCAGAGTATGGATGCTTTTCTTTCATTAATCGAATGCGCTAAATGTAGTGTTATAGTTGACAATTATGTATTTTTGTAACCAATTTGTTTTACCTTCACAATATGTTTGTTAAAAAACTGTGTGGCAGCTAGAATAAAAGGTTTCACATTGTCTGCAGTATCTTTTAAATATAAGTATGTCTTTAGACCCTTTTCACTGTACTGTAGCTACATTAGTCCCAGTAATTATATTGGAAACGACTCCATCCATTTTTAAATTGGGGACATTATTCTGAAACATAGTTATTAAGAATGTTCTTCTCTTTGCTTTGTAGAAGATTTTCTATCCTGATGTCCTAATAAAATAAGAAACCATACTTGTGTCAATTGTTATAGTGTTACTCACACTACTTCTCATTCATCACATTACCTCCCCCAAATGTTCTTCACACATTATTGTGTACTGGTGGTAAGCAATGTGCAACATTACAGATCTACTTTTACCACATACAGTCAAAGTTCATCTTTTTTTAAATGTTTATTAATTATGTTTTGATTTAGCCATTAAGAGCAGGAAACTGATAAGATCTCTCAAATCTGACTTATATTAGACTAAGCTCAGATTCAGACATTTTGAAGGCACCTGAAACTGGACCAAATGAACAGATCACATGTCTTATTGTCTTTTTACAGAGGGTTTTTTTTACAGTACAATCTGAAATCAGTAACATTAAATGTCTTCAATTCTGGTTATCTCATTCTGGTTATCCTTGATGGTTAAGCTTCACAAGCTACTACCTTATATTACACAAGGTCAAGTTTTAATCTCAAGACAGGCAACTTAGCCAACCAGATATAATTCCTGGATCATTATGCGTTTCACATCATATTCTTCATGTAGCTTTCGTCTTGCCAATAGATAATAAATAAAACCATAAATAAAAACATCAACAATAAAAGCAAAAAAACAATATTCTGTTAGTCAGCAGTCAGTCTATGTATCTCATAATAAGCAAAACAAATGTATAAGACCACGTATATACAACAGGTTGGGCCAAAAAAAACCCTACTGTACTAAACAAATGTCTTCTCTACAGATTCAAAACAACTCAGTATTCACCTTAAGATTTTCTTGATTGTAAAGTAAGGCATGCATTTATTGAAATCTCAACTGGGAGGCCATTAGCCCTATTGCAAACGATATGTGCTATTTTGTATCAGTGAAAGGCAGGATCTTTCATAGGCAAGGGGTTTTGGAAATGGAAAGCCTGCGTCTTAAACTCCCCACTCACACACTGTGTTTGTGCTTTAGCTTTCATCCATCTACCTGTACATTACACAGAGATACCCTGGAGGCTTCCCCCTAGCTGCTGCCCTTCACACTGGGAGGGGGCCTTGTCCTGCATGGCAAGCTGGAGCCGAGTCCAGATCTGGGGGTCTCCGGTTTTAAGCGCCTCCATGAGCAGGTCTGTGTGCTCCTGGAGTTGCCGCAGCTGGCCCTGCGTCCGCCGGTTCTCCGTCATCAGCTGCTTAGTGCGCAGTGTGATACCCAGCAGGCCCGACTTGTTGAGAACGTTATAGGTGTTGCTGAAGCGCTTCAACTTGTTGCCGTCCTCGGAGAGCGCATCCTGGCAGTTGGCGTCCTGGTTGTCGACAGCCAGCAGGGGTGCGAGGTCGTGTGGGTCGTAGGAAGCCGTCGAGCTGCTGTCGTCGGTGAGCAGGGAGAGGAGTTTGTCGCTGGGTCGCGGTGGGCAGTCGGCGTCTAGAGAGTCCAGCCGGGGGAGGGCCTTGATTGGTGCCTGCCGTATTGGCGTGGGGCTGGGTGAGCTGTACGGCCTGCGGCTGTGGTGTTGGCGCCGCCGGTGTTTGTCGTGTCCAGGAACGGAGCCGGTTCTCACTGCAGATGATCCCTGGCGCTTTGAGGGACGCTCCCCGGGGTGGGGCGCGATTCTGGGGTAGGACTTGAGGATCGGCAGGTAATTTTTCGATTGGATATTATTTTCGGTGGTGGTCTTTGCAGGACCAACGCTACCGTTTGATACCATTGGCTGTAGGAGGACCACCTGGGACTGAGGCATCACCTCCATGGATGAAGGAAAGCTCCACTGCTTCTCTTGCGGGGTTATAGAGTTTGGCTGCAGAAGAAACACATCTGTGATATCTACTTGTAATATTAACTACAGCAGGAGGGTATATTTAACCTGATGCATGCAGTCTCTCTGGCTGATTCATGCCTGCAGCAAGCTGACACAATATATGAACTAAAATAGATTAAATGTTCAATGAAAAGAGGCTAAGCTAAAGTTTAGCTTGGGGCGTCAGCTGCTGTGCTGACTGGCAGTCATATGACAATACTAGTACTGTAGCATAAATAGAAATACAAATCATGTGCATCACAAATCATTGTGTAGTAATGACTGACGAAGGAACTCAAGTACAACGCCATCCAGCACATGTTAGCCACAGTTGACCATACCATTTTAACCCCATAAATAACACAGCTGACACCTCTTTGGAAGAAGCATTGTTAAAATAAAATAAAAAAATAAAAAATATGTATATATATATATCAAAAAGGCAGATGCAAATCCTTGTGTCCCAGTATAATGTCGCACTAACTGATTGTTTGTGTTTCTGTATCTATGCTCTGTATATGGGGAGGTACGGATGACCAGCATGATTGTTTTAAGCTTGACTGATTATCATCAGTCACGTCATATAATAGACTTCCTTAAAATGCAGTTCAAAGTTTCACTTGCTCTTAGTTACTGCATTCGCCTGACGGAGGATCTGGTCCTGAAATTAGACTCTGAAATGTAAACTACTCGCCAGCGAGCTTAACTCCCAGCCCAGCCTACAGGGCCAGCTAAAGTAAAAAACCCATCCAACCATATTAGTCAGCCAAATGTTACCTTGGCTGATCTTTACCTCGGCTGATCTTTCAAATTTACGTGGCACTTTAAATGCAGGTGAAAGTGGGGGAGGCTGAGTGCATATAAATCGTCCCACACAACATTGCTATACAATTCTACTCATTGTATTGTTAAACCCTAACCCCCCCAAAAAAACAAAAACCTTCAGATGTAGACGATTCAGTTAACCAAATTGAGGTCATAAAAGTGACATTTGCCGAAAAAGTGAGTTGTTTGCATCCCTGAACAACACAAATCAAATCAAACTCTGTAACAATCAAAAAGTTAGGCAGAGGCAATTCTAGTGGTGTGCGCCAACAAACCTGCTTCAGGACAAAGTTGTTCATGATGATCATGGGGGAGAGTCCAGGATAAGAGCGCCCTATCATAGTCGTCTTGTCCGGGCCGAGCGTGGACACAGTCCTCCCTGTCTCCTCGGAGTCAGTCAGGTCAACTGCACTGAGGTAGCCAGAGCTTGCATCTGAGAAGGGGGGAAAGGAGTGTGAGCCTCCATCTCATTATGCTTATATGGGAAATGGGATATTCTCCTTTGCAAACAATAAAGCGGTCAGAACATTAGAGCCATGGGGACTCTGCCAAAGATAACAGTCTGGTGTAAAGGGAAACTGTTATTCCACCGGCATGGTTACTAGCCACAGGTGAAAACAGGTCAGCTTTTCTTTTTTTCTCATCTGGAAGAAAGGGGGGCTTGTTCCAATTCATAAAACGGATAGATGGATATTTGGCTACTTTTCTACTAAACGAAGAGAAAAAAACACACGTATCTCACAGGAAATCACAGGTGTGTCGGTGCATATTCATTCATTTGGGCAAACCTGAAAAGCCAGAATCCCTCTCTGATCCCGCCTTGGATACAACTGCGTGCGTTGCCATGGTGATTTTTGGTCTCCTGTATCCCCCTGGCTTACTTAAATGGCTCATGTGTTCCTGTCAGTGGAGAGGAAGGTTATCAGACCACTACATATGTTGTAAAGTTAGCCGGATAGACAGTTGCTCCTTTCTGCATGAACAAACACTTCAATTCCATTCTGTTGTACACCATCATAAGCTTCTTACAGCGACTGCAGAGTCTTGCATTAGACCTAAATCGTTGGGACACGTCACTTTGTTTAATGTCATTATATTGTAATGGAATTGCCTTCCGAGTCCGACTTCCTACAAATTCTATATTATAGTTATTATTAAGCCAAATAACTATTATAAACGATCACAATAAACAAATGGACTGCACTCTGTCTCACCCTTTTTTTATTTTTTAAATGTGGACATGCAGCACTTGCATTTTACGTTTAGCTTCTGATAAATCACAAGCCCTCATGTAAATGTTTTAGAAACACTGCTAGGCCTAACAAAGCGATGCATTGTAAAATGTTGCCTGTGCTAAAAAAGGACAACCTTGATGTACTTAAATGAGTTTATTTCGTAGCCTAGTTGTCCATCATGAAAGTACAGCATTCGGCGTGTTTGTGTGTGTGCTATCATACGGTCCAAAAGGCGTCTATATGGATAATATCGTTACGATAAAAGCGTCTGATCTCGCGAGACCAGAGGAGAGTCAGACTGGCGAGACCTATGATATGATCATAACAGTAACGGCCATGGGGTAACGGCGGCCTCCTCATCCTCAGTTCAAGTAACGGGCCGCTGCATCACGTCATCTTTTGTCGTGGTCAATAGACCTCACCGTCAATACGTTGAAGCCATGTTCTTGTAATCACTTTAGGGAATGGGGAAACCCGAAACTACTAGCAATTAGTAGAATTAGTTTACATAAGCAAGCGACTTGGACATTTGCGTAGGCACACACACACACACACACACAAAAGGGCGCTGCTGGTTGCCTGCAGCCTCCCAAGACGGTGCCCACGATGTTGGACTTATTTCAAGTGAATAACAGGTGACATCTTGTCTCCGTTGACACTAGGGTAGTTCATATCTCACGTTATGGTCTCCTACCGTCGAGGCCTTGCGATAATGCTATAATAATAACAATGTCGGCTATGCTAGGTAGCCTGCGTTAGCTTCGCGGTGTGTGTCCTTTAAAGGCTGTATCATCATGGGTATTAGTATTATTATCATTATTATTAATAATATTATTATTATCATCACTACTACGGTAAACGAGTTACATGGACGGATTTGCAAAGAGCTGACAAGAGAGCCGTTTTCCTAACAACCCTGCTAGTTTCCTACCTCCTGCTGGTTGCTTAGCAGCGGGACGCCTCGCTGCTGCGCCGTCGTTGTCGTGGCTCGTCGCTAAAACCACACATTGATAGTCGGTGCAATTGGTTAAATATATGTTCCTTTTAATGCTTTCCTATTTGCTTTTGTGCATCAGGAGAGCAGAGGCGGGGCGGACGCTGTCGTGTCATCATGGCAGCGCGTCCACGGTCCTCCTGCGAGGAGGAGGAGGAAGAGGAGGAGACGCCTATGGTAGTCGTCTGTCTACGGGTGACGCACGGTGAACATGCACCACCACACTGTAAAGTGACAACAACAACAACAACAACAACAACAAATGAATGAAACAACAAAGATTTGGTTTCTTAAATGTGTCTATAATTAGAAACACGCGTCCCTTCGCACTGCACACCAGCAAGACGATGACGGATGGAGGATGAAGCGATCTGTCACCGCAGGCTGTCTCTGTCTCTGTGTGTGTTGTGTTGTGTTATGTGGTTGGCATTATTCATGGGAAAAAGAAAGTTTGCCAATTAGGTTATCTCCTATGGTTACCCTCCTAAATAGACCTGCTGCCTCCCTCCATAATGACACATTATAATAATAATAATAATAATAATAATAATAATAATAATAATAGTTGGAATAAATAGAATTGACAATAACAATAATATGTTTTGCAAAAGCTTAGGCTACATCATAGCTGACTTAATTTGCACTTGTTGAATTGTTAAATAAATATAACCATCATCATGTTCGTCAATAGTGTCTTAGATTATAGTCTTGTAAATTGATATAATTTGCATCAGGATTTGTAACAGTTTTATATAGGCCTATACTTAAAAGTTAAAGTTTGCATATTGTATAGCATGCCATTAAAGAAGGATAATAGAAACAACAGCAGTAATACAACATAGCAGTAGGCATGCATATAAGCTACACATTTAAACAATAAGGTACTTTTTTATTTTTTATTAACTGCTCACATTTATTTATACACTCAAACTTCTTTGGACGAATCTTCAACCTTCAAATGGTTACTTCTTTTCACAACGTACACAAGATTGCAAGTACAAAATGGTTAAAATCCAGTGGTTTAAAACATTTGAGGAACAGTTTTCTCACAGACGGTAAAACAGTGTCACAGGGAATAATGGCAGTAATGCGCTGTTTCCTAATTAGCCGCTAGAGGGAGACACTCCAGGAAACATAAGAGACGCGATGGGCTGCTCCTCCTAGTTGGCCTTGATGAAGATACAGTTTGATGGAAGACGTTGCTTCAAAACTTGACCGTTGAATCCAAAGAATATTTTAGCTGTATCAATAAATAAACATTTTAAACAAGAGTAAAAGCTTTAAATACCTACATGATACATATAGTTGTTAATAACCAGTATAGCCTAAAGAAGAAGAAATAAAAACAATACAGTATTATTTTCTGTCTGTTTGGTCCTATTGCACTGGATCCCAGGGATATCCATCGGGTCAGGTGTGTAACAGAAAACTTTCCACGAATCAAAAGGCACTTCCTGTTGAACCTTGATTTAATAGGCTCTCTCCAGGAGGGCCTGTCACCACGACAACCCTGCCGTTTGAGTCTCTTGACTGTAGTCAGTGAAGATTGACACAGCCATTGGGTTGGGAAATAAATAGTGAGCCATTTCGCGACAGGGAGGGGGGGCAGGTTTGCCACTAGAGTTACCTACGAGGGACCTGGCACCTAAAAAAATACAAACAATAATAGAGGATAAACATTTTTTTCAAGGCTACTTGAGTAAACATTAAAGAGTTGAGACTTGTTCTGTTGAATCTGTTTTACCTGTCACAGTCTTTCATTTTTTGTCTATCCTTTCTCTTCTTTCCTCTCCCTTTTTGCCTCCTTCTGTAAAAAATAACGCATCATATTGAGGGAAGGTAAGAACCTACAGACAGAGACACTATAAAATTCAATTGCACATCTTAGAAAATGAAAAATGTAAACACTTCTTACCGTTCAACCTTCATGATGGGCTCCCGTTTTCTAAGGGTTTAATATATTGAAAATCTAATCAAATCAGCCATTCAGTAAAATATCAAATTAGCATTTTTTTATGAACATGTTCTCTGAGTCATAAATGGTTGTTTGTCTTACCTACATTCACATGTCTGGTGCTCCACAAATGTCATCTCAATATATTCTTGACCTGGCTCCGCTGGCTTAATTTTCAACAGCTGTGGAGGGGAGGACCAGAATAAAACGATTATAGAGAAAAATTCCCTGGATGTATTGACACGTGGACGGGCACATTTTATTCTTGAGAAACTTTATAGTTCAGAGATTTTTTAATGGAGTAAATTGCTGCGGTAGAAAAGTTACATATACGATATTAAACCTGCACTATCAACAATATTAAAGCTGCACTATAAACAACATTAAACCTGCACTATCAATGATAGTGCAGGTTTAATGGGTTGGTTAAGACGAAGATTAATACATTTTACTCTTTAGACACATTCTGAAACAAACATGATACCTACAGTATACAAGTTCCAAAAATGTGTATTATTATTATTATTATTATTATTATTATTATTATTATTATTATTATTATTATTACTTATTACTTATTATTATTGTACCACCTATCTCTTACCAGCATGGTGACATTGGAGGTGTGTGTGGGGTGGCACTCCATGTTGTCATCTCCACAGCAGCCTGCACAGCGCACCAGGGGCACGCAGGAGGGGCTGTAGATGTGCTCCACCTCCCCAGGGTACTCCTTCACCACCTCCACCAGCTTCTCGATGGTCCGACAGAAGCTCCGACGCCACACCTCTTCGAAGTTCAGGACGACTGTGTGTGACAAGGGAGGAGAGTAAACGTGAGTCATTATTTGGGCATGTTACATACGATAGTTACGTTGAACCGATTTGTGTGTGTGTGTGTGTGTGTGTGTGTGTGTGTGTGTGTGTGTGTTGTGTTGCTTTGTCTTGGATTAAAGTATTGAACTTATACTCAGTGAAACATGTGAGATCAAACAGGAAACAACAGGAAACAACAGCACCACACACAGGGAACAATGTTGTGTTCTTTTTTTCTGATTGGCTCAAGAGATTGCTGTTCCCGATTGGCTCAACAGATTGTTGTTTTTGTTTGGAGTGAATAAGTATGTGTGGCCCTAGAGTTTGACTTACTTATTTTTTGCTTTAGAAAAAATGTTTTAAGCACAACAGCCTGTATCAACATTGATGATCCTCTCAAAAATCCAGTGATAGCATGCTTCCTACAAGTCCAACATGAAAGTGCAGCCTGTGTATATCCTGTTGTCATTCTGAAGAAACAACAGAACAAAGTTTATGTAATGCCCTCTTTCCTGTGGGAGTATATGTGTAAAAGTGTCCCAATTGCATAGTCACAGGGGGGAGGGGGTTGGACAGGGCAAGATTATGGCCAAACAAACAGTACACGAAGAGAAAACAAATGTTGACATGAGTATGAGCAGGACCTGGACAGAGCTGGGACAGGGCTGCCCCACCGGCACCTCTGGGACCACAGTGACCCATGGCGTCAGTGAATGGAGCCCGACAGTACAGCGGCTGTTTATAAAAGCAGGACGGCTGGACAAAGAGGGATGGGAAGAGATATCTCTTTCTAGGCTGGGGAAGGGAGCAAGCAGCCCCTGTGTTACCAGTTAGCAGACCGGTCAGCCAGTGGAGCTCTCTGCTGCATAATTCTCCTTCATTATCTGGCCTTAGTTGTGCTTCATTACTCCTCAATCCTCCCCTGACTACCAGAGCTTTGAAGGGGCTTGTCAGTATTTATTTGCCAGTGACAGTGATTTACAGTTTGGCCAGGAGGAGGAGAGGATGATAGGGAACTGGTGAGCAACATGTTTAGGCCGTGACCTCCTCCATCAGTCTTGCTGGCACTAAGCCCTTCTCATGGGCCTTGGAGCAAAAGAACAAAAGATCATCCCTAGCTCTCCAGACGTGCCACGCTGAGCTTTCAATTCAGGAATGGACTGATTCACACCAAACAATGATACAAAAAAAGAAGCTATTTTTGTTTCTGAGCATCATAGTCATAAGCACAGTGAATATCACACCGTAAGGGGGATATTCATGTACTGCCCTCTCCAGACAGACAGACAGACAGACAGACAGACAGACAGACTTACCTTCAGATGTACTGTTTATACTTGATGAGGGTAGGCTCTGTGAAGCAAAAGACACATTAGATTACAAAATGTGCCTTTACCTTGTAGTGGTTGTTAAAAAAAACTAAAACAATCACATTTTAATGTTCTTAGGCACAATCAATACTTCAACAAATGTATTCAAAATGTTTCCAATCCTCTGAATACATAAAGGTAGAAATGTATTTATCATTTTTTACTTGTTTTATTTCATAAACAGACAGTCGGTTAAATCAGAAGTAAGACAGATGGGACCAGTACAAGCAGAATTTACACCATTTCTGCTGTGTTAACTCCCGTAGGCGACCACAGAGGGCCAAGTCACCAACCCAACAGTAATAAAACCTGGATCATAGCGTCCTATATTCTAATATTTTCTAATATAATATAGGCAAAAAAGCCTGCAGAGATCACAAGTATCACGGCTTCACACACTTTTAGAGTCAGCCACCATATAGGCTATAACTAACTACTGTTGGGAGAATAAGTATAAGAGTTATTATTGCCTAATAACTATTGACTAGACCTATATGTTAAACACTGTTAACATATTAAATTCTACTTGGTGCCAAACTGTTTCCTGTGGTGTAAGAATCTGCCCTATTTATTTCCCCGTTGCTTGTTTTCCCCCTCTGTCTGATATTTTTCCCATCGTCCCATCATAAACAACGAGCCCTTTTCTCATCTGTCTGGGAAAACATGAAAACTCTTCAGTGACTCCATTTCAGGATGGGAAATCCAGCAATTGATATAATACCCTCCAGGCAGAAACAGCGGACAGACAGAAAACAACCTGCGTTCGTCATCTGGTGTCAAGTGCCATACGGCAGATTGTTTTGTGACAGTTACACGATGACACCTTTAGTATCAAACTGACATTAATCCCCTGTTTTCAGATCCATTAAAAAAGGTCTCAATGCTGTTTTCCCAAAACCTTTATGTAATAAAGTTGGAAGTTCCTTTTTTTCCACCATCTGCCTCTATATGTGTCGCATCCCCTTCCTGTTTTTGGACAAAAATAAGCGTGAGGTGAGGACAGTGGCTGTCAGTGGTGCGCTCAAGTCAGCCATTTCTATCAAAACATTTGGAGTTGGAATGTCCTGCTTCCATGATAGGCACGCATCACCGAACATCTATGTTTTACTGTGTGTACACACACACGCACGCACGCACACGCACACACACACACGCACACATACAAAAGGACAATCAATCGTCAATCCAAGGTTGCTGGTTCCCAGGCATCTCTTGACAAACAAAGCATGCCCATGTACAAGCCCTGCTGTACAACCATGCATTTGCGTTGCTGCCTTGTTCCTGCAGAACCTGTGAGTGTGCAAGGACTTCGGCGGTAATGATGGACTCCGGCGGTAATGTTGCTTGTTCTTGAGTCAGAGGGCTTTCCTGAACTTTTATGCCATTAATCTCGCGGGTGAGTTGCTGGAGGACGCCTCAGATCTTCCTCCTGGCCCGAGTTTAAACCTGACGCATCCGCCTGGTATCTCATGTGTGGTTAAGAACCAAATCCGAGGAAAGCCTCGACACGTCGGCAGAGCGGCAGGAGTACATGTGTCTCGTCACGTAGCGGCGAGCTACGCGCCATCTTAGTATTTGGAAAATGATGACTAATCATACGAATGAAACGTATCACTATAAAACGCGTTGGAATGAAATACTGTGACTGCTATGACAGCAAGCGATTCATCTACATTAGTCTATGCGAGAAATAATACATCAAGTGTTAATGTCTACACATATTTGAATAAATTCAGGAGTGTATCATTCAGGAGCCTTTCTTTGATAGCATTACGAGAGAATGATTACGACTACTACTGTTAATACGACTAGGGTTTGACAAACTGTGTCAAAATGTTCACAGTTTATGGTCCGGGCCTCCCCTTAAAACAGCTGGAGAACATCATTTTACCACATTTCACTTTGGCAACGGCTCAGCGTCAGCGAGCCAAAACGGTGACTCGATGAGCAAAGCGAATCTGTTGTAGTAGTGAGTAGCGGTAAAATTGTTTTAGTGTTTGTGAGTGTAAACTATTCAGTAGGGGGCATTCAAAGAGCCGATCCCGGGTCTTTCCCTAAACACAAGATCACACAGAGCGAAGCATACAATCTATGACTACAGCTCCTAACCGACTTTTCTCCTCATCCCACTTTCCTTCTTTTTTTTGTTGTAAACAAAGCGGATTCCAGCCGAAAACCAAAAACCACGGCCTTTCGAGACGTTCGTAATCAAAAAAAGACGTGTCTCCGCGCGCAAAGAGAGAGAGACCGACTGACCCGAAGCCCGAAGCGTTTGGGGTTTGTATACGCGAGGCCGGAGCAATAACAACGATGGCAGCGACCATTAAAGAGCTGACGGTGTCCAGCTGGGTGTCGGCGGGGGTGGTCGGGTCGGGACTCTCCATCACCAGCGAGCGTTAGCAGAACATCAACACACTTCAACCCAGCTGCACGGGTCACGGCGGCGCCATTTCCAAAGAAGGTACCGAAGAAAAAAGAGTCCGCTGCTACCGCGTGTGCAGATCATTCGGAGTGAATGCAAACTATAAGGGGCTTGACTTTTCAACGGCTGTGACTTCGCTTTGACCATGCAGGGAAAAAGTGAAAAGTCAGCTGTTGCATATAATGTGTTGCACATAGGGAACTGTAACCCAGGGTCACTTGGCTGATCAAGATGTGAAATGGGTGTTTTAGAGCACATTGTTCTTTTAGGCCGGACAAATTAGTGGTAGTAGTTAAGGATTAGTGAGGATGACGTAAGGAGTAAGGATTTCACGTAGCGTCGTCCACCTTTGTGATTTCTTTCAGGTCTTGCCTGACATTGGAGAACCCTGTTTATTTTTTCTTATTTAGATGTTTATGTAGCGTCTAAATAATCTCAGAAGTGATTGACGTCAATGGAAAGTTTGGCCTTTTTCTGTGTTTCTGTGCGAGTGCCACAGAAAATGCTGTTTTTTAGCTTAAACAAAAACAAAAAAAAAAGCATTTCCTCAATAGAAGACCAATTAATGCATGCATGGACACATGCAAACACACGCGCACACACACGCACGCACACGACACAGGTCTCCAGATAAGGCCGACCGGCGGTAATTGTGGTCCCTATTACAGTAAACGGGCCTTCTCCCTGTGTAAACCACAGTAAATTACTTTCAGATGGGAGATTAAAGCCGGCCGAGCAGACGAATGCCCCGAGCGCCACTTCTTCTCCCCATGTCGGAGGAAGGAGAAATCCATATTTCCTGATTGCCCCTCTCCCCTGAGTCCGGACATTACAACCGGAGGAGGAGAGGGACAGCGCAGAGGAGCGGAGGGCCCCCACGCCGGTCGGCACCTCGCTGCACGCCATGCTGCTGCGAGCTATAGTGCCCGGTGGAATATCATGTGAGAGGATGTTGAGAGATACGTTTACACACACAGATGGACACAGGCACAGACACGCACACACCCACGCACACACACACACGGGCACACACACATAGTATATATATTTGAGCTCATGTCTTTGCTACAACAATATAGTTCTTAAATGGTTATCAGCGTTGTTTTTGTTTGGGGTCAGGGACTTTGTGTGACACAGGTGGTCAGACTCACATTTTGTTTTGTTGCTCATGTCGACGTAAACCGAAACACAACCAGCTCAGCGTACGCAGAGAGATGTACACACAGTGCTTCGCGCCATATGGCCAGGCTTAAAGTCAGCCTTGTTATCGGGGGTGCCTATCGACTACAATAGAGCGGAGACCCGACTCTACTCCTTTTCCTCCTCGGTGTCATTGGGAATTTTAGTCCCCGCAGAGTTAAGCGTTTCAACTTTAATCCGACGGCGTCGACACACCTTCCGCGTGTTTGGCCGAAATGAACCGTGTTGGTTCTTCGAAATCGGTGGCAGTGACGATATGGGAGCACTATTAAGCGAGGTGGAGCCTGCATACTACACAGTCAGTGGGGCAATAAATCTCAGATACGCGCAGCACATTCCAGCGGTATGGCTAGAAGGCTAGGTGTGGGGGGGGGGGGGGGCTGTCATATGGGCAGGAGGTAACAGGCAGTGGCACGGCGCTCCTGACAATAAAACTTCCTTTGAATGCAGACCGAGCCGGGCAGACAGGATGTAAGCACTTGTCTGTGTGCATTGTGCTGTAGACTCTCTCTCTCTCTCTCCCTCTCTCTCCCTCTCTCTCTCTCACACACACACACACCCGCAGGGGCACACGCACACATACACATGCACACACACGCACGCATGCACGCACCAGCAAACACACACACACACACACACACACACACACATCAGGATAGTGCATTAGGATAGTACACCTCTGGACACACCACAGGAAGTGCCAATAATAAGCAAGAGTTGGGGGAGCGGACAGCAACATGTCAGGGAATGTGTGGGCCAACATGGATGCGGTGGGGTCGACAACGTTTGGTGACCGGGGGGGGGGGGGGCAGCACATTGTTTCAAAGGGAAGCCCAGGTGCTTCCACTCCTCTCTATGTAAAGACCCATAGGAGACGGGGGACTATTTCCAGAAATGGCACAAAAATAAAACACAACACGACAGTTCATACCGTGTGTGTATTAATGTACAACAGGGGTTGAGGTTGAGGTTGAAGCCGTATCGCAGCGATGAGGTTATTCAAGGTTAGCTCGTTCTGGAGCATGGTCATTTTTGAGGATCATTTATTTTAGGACAGGATGAAAATATTGTACTTGTGATTGTGTGTTTACAGTTGAGGGGTTTCAGAGGTTTGAGAAAAGTATCTTGGGACCGGCGCTCATTCAGAGACGACACGAAATGGCTCTGCGGACAGAACTCGTCTCTCTGAAGACGATGACATCGTGATTTTTGAAATGAAACGTACGATAATGAGCGTAGATACAACTTTATCATCGATGTGACCCTCGGAGATGACGTCATTTGGATGGTGCAAAA
>JAOPHQ010002479.1:15000-24295 GCA_030340625.1 Merluccius polli | reverse complement strand
CTGTGTGTCCAGGCGTAACGCGGTGGATGCGTTCCGCGTGAACGTCATCCACGCACGGCAGCAGGTGCGCTCCCCCGTCACCAACATCGCACGCACCAGCTTCTTCCACGTCAAGCGCTCCAACATCTGGCTGGCGGCCGTCACCAAGCAGAATGTCAACGCCGCCATGGTGTTCGAGTTCCTGTACAAGATGTGTGATGTCATGACGGCCTACTTTAGCAAGATCAGCGAGGAGAACATCAAGAACAACTTCGTCCTCATCTACGAGCTGTTGGACGGTAGGGAGCCTTGCGTCAGAGCAATCTTTATATTTAGAGGAACAATATTTATATGACATCATCTTTAGAGGAACAATCTTTATATGACATCATCTTTAGAGGAACAATCTTTATGACATCATCTTTAAAGGAACAATCTTTATATTACATCATCTTTAGAGGAACAATCCTTATATTACATCATTTTGTGAGAAACAATCTTTATATGACATCATCTTTAGAGGAACAATCTTTATATTACATCATCTTTAGAGAAACAATATTTATATGACATCATCTTTAGAGGAACAATCTTTATATTACATCATTTTGTGAGAAACAATCTTTATATGACATCATCTTTAGAGGAACAATCCTTATATTACATCATTTTGTGAGAAACAATCCTTATATTACATCATTTTGTGAGAAACAATCTTTATATGACATCATCTTTAGAGGAACAATCTTTATATTACATCATCTTTAGAGGAACAATATTTATATGACATCATCTTTAGAGGAACAATCTTTATATTACATCATCTTTAGAGGAACAATCTTTATATGACATCATCTTTAGAGGAACAATCCTTATATTACATCATTTTGTGAGAAACAATCTTTATATGACATCATCTTTAGAGGAACAATCTTTATATTACATCATCTTTAGAGAAACAATCTTTATATGACATCATCTTTAGAGGAACAATCCTTATATTACATAATCTTTAGAGGAACAATTTTTATATTACATCTTTAGAGGAACAATCTTTATATGACATCTTTGGAGGAACAATCCTTATATTACATCATCTTTAGAGGAACAATTTTTATATTACATCTTTAGAGGAACAATCTTTATATGACATCATCTTTAGAGGAACAATCCTTATATTACATCTTTAGAGGAACAATCTTTATATGACATCATCTTTAGAGGAACAATCCTTATATTACATCTTTAGAGGAACAATCTTTATATTACATCATCTTTAGAGGAACAATCTTTATATTACATCTTTAGAGGAACAATCTTTATATTACATCATCTTTAGAGGAACAATCTTTATATTACATCATCTTTAGAGGAACACCTGTAGAAACGCTTCCAGGTTGTGTTCATTGTGGAGCTGCAGGGCTGCCGGCTGCCTCCACAGTTCAGTTCACTTTGAGCCCAGTCAGGGCTGGGGTTTGGTTCTTCTTCTGAGGATGTAATAAGTCATTTAAATATTCCCATATTTCGCTCCCTATGGGTTGGCCATGTATAACAAATGTGATTGGCTGTGAATCATTGGCCCGGATCAACAATAGTGGACACTTTCCCCCTCCTCAACTACTAAGTGCTCCTGCTCGTCTCCTCGAAGGTTCAGTGAAGGAGCAATAGGGAGGCAGACGTTGGAACACGTTTTGGAATTCAGCTGAGTGACGGACAGGAAGTGTTTGTACCCTCCTAGCAGCCATGTTTTTCTGTAGTTCTGTAGTTTTTTTAGGTTTTGATTTTTGTATGCTGGATGAGAAAATCAAGACCTAAAGAAAATCCAGCGCTGCAGCCTCCTCTGCTCTCCGATCTCACGTTGAGTCATTTACTCTTAGCTAGTTATCTAGTGGTTACACTTAGCTTATATCTAGTGAGTCATTTACTCTTAGCTTATATCTAGTGGTTACACTTAGCTTATATCTAGTGGCTTCCAGATGAGGCTGATAACAATCAAAACACAACTACAACTACTATGAACTACAAACATGGAAGTGCATCACACGCAGGTTTCCAGAAAGAGCGTTATAATACAAGCCAGGGTGGTTGTTAGTCACTGATACGTGTGATATCTTCTGTCATGGAGTCAGCTATGTCTATGTGCAGTGACCCAAACTCTTCTGACCAATAGACGGGCTTCGTGTGGGTATTGTTGTGGTGTTGTAGAGATCCTGGACTTCGGCTATCCTCAGAACTCGGAGAGCGGAGCCCTGAAGACCTTCATCACCCAGCAGGGCATCAAGAGCCAGGTCAGAACCCGCACCTCTGTTTACGCTGTACTTAACCTTTATTTACATGTACTTAATCTTTATTTACATGTACTTAACCTTTATTTACATGTACTTAATCTTTATTTACATGTACTTAACCTTTATTTACATGTATTTAACCTTTATTTACATGTACTTAACCTTTATTTACATGTATTTAACCTTTATTTACATGTACTTAACCTTTATTTACATGTATTTAACCTTTATTTACATGTATTTAACCTTTATTTACATCTATTTAACCTTTATTTACATGTATTTAACCTTTATTTACATGTACTTAACCTTTATTTACATGTACTTAACCTTTATTTACATGTACTTAACCTTTATTTACATGTATTTAACCTTTATTTACATGTACTTAACCTTTATTTACATGTACTTAACCTTTATTTACATGTATTTAACCTTTATTTACATGTATTTAACCTTTATTTACATGTATTTAACCTTTCCTCCTCCCCCCCCTCCCCCCCTCCCTCCTCCACCCTGACGACGGACCGGCCGCATCGCAGCATCATGTAAGTTCCTCATCCAATACCGTCCCTACACCGACAGCGGCTACTGCAGAGTAACAGTGTCCTGTCTCCCCCCCCAGAGTAACAGTGTCCTGTCTCCCCCCCCAGAGTAACAGTGTCCTGTCTCCCCCCCAGAGTAACAGTGTCCTGTCTCCCCCCCAGAGTAACAGTGTTGTGTCCCCAAAGTAACAGAGTAACAGTGTTGTGTAACAGAGTAACAGAGTAACAGTGTTGTGTCTCCAGAGTAACAGTGTTGTGTCTCCAGAGTAACAGAGTAACAGTGTTGTGTCTCCAGAGTAACAGAGTAACAGTGTTGTGTCTCCAGAGTAACAGTGTTGTGTCTCCAGAGTAACAGAGTAACAGTGTTGTGTCTCCAGAGTAACAGTGTTGTGTCTCCAGAGTAACAGAGTAACAGTGTTGTGTCTCCAGAGTAACAGTGTTGTGTCTCCAGAGTAACAGTGTTATGTCTCCAGAGTAACAGTGTTGTGTCTCCAGAGTAACAGTGTTATGTCTCCAGAGTAACAGTGTTGTGTCTCCAGAGTAACAGTGTTGTGTCTCCAGAGTAACAGTGTTATGTCTCCAGAGTAACAGTGTTGTGTCTCCAGAGTAACAGTGTTATGTCTCCAGAGTAACAGTGTTATGTCTCCAGAGTAACAGTGTTGTGTCTCCAGAGTAACAGTGTTGTGTCTCCAGAGTAACAGTGTTGTGTCTCCAGAGTAACAGTGTTGTGTCTCCAGAGTAACAGTGTTGTGTCTCCAGAGTAACAGTGTTATGTCTCCAGAGTAACAGTGTTATGTCTCCAGAGTAACAGTGTTGTGTCCCCCAAAGTAACAGAGTAACAGTGTTGTGTAACAGAGTAACAGAGTAACAGTGTTGTGTCTCCAGAGTAACAGTGTTGTGTCTCCAGAGTAACAGAGTAACAGTGTTATGTCTCCAGAGTAACAGTGTTGTGTCTCCAGAGTAACAGAGTAACAGTGTTGTGTCTCCAGAGTAACAGTGTTGTGTCTCCAGAGTAACAGAGTAACAGTGTTGTGTCTCCAGAGTAAACAGTGTTGTGTCTCCAGAGTAACAGTGTTGTGTCCCCAAAAGTAACAGAGTAACAGTGTTGTGTCTCCAGAGTAACAGTGTTGTGTCCCCAAAGTAACAGAGTAACAGTGTTGTGTCTCCAGAGTAAGTGTTGTGTCTCCAAAGTAACAGAGTAACAGTGTTGTGTCTCCAGAGTAACAGTGTTGTGTCCCCAAAGTAACAGAGTAACAGTGTTGTGTAACAGAGTAACAGAGTAACAGTGTTGTGTCTCCAGAGTAAGTGTTGTGTCTCCAAAGTAACAGAGTAACAGTGTTGTGTCTCCAGAGTAACAGTGTTGTGTCCCCAAAGTAACAGAGTAACAGTGTTGTGTAACAGAGTAACAGAGTAACAGTGTTGTGTCTCCAGAGTAAGTGTTGTGTCTCCAAAGTAACAGAGTAACAGTGTTGTGTCTCCAGAGTAACAGTGTTGTGTCCCCAAAGTAACAGAGTAACAGTGTTGTGTAACAGAGTAACAGAGTAACAGTGTTGTGTCCCCAAAGTAACAGAGTAACAGTGTTGTGTCTCCAGAGTAACAGTGTTGTGTCTCCAGAGTAACAGAGTAACAGTGTTGTGTCTCCAGAGTAACAGTGTTATGTCTCCAGAGTAACAGAGTAACAGTGTTGTGTCTCCAGAGTAACAGAGTAACAGTGTTGTGTCTCCAGAGTAACAGAGTAACAGTGTTATGTCTCCAGAGTAACAGTGTTGTGTCTCCAGAGTAACAGAGTAACAGTGTTGTGTCTCCAGTGTAACAGAGTAACAGTGTTGTGTCTCCTTGTCTCCAGAGTAAGGATGAGCAGTCTCAGATCACCAGCCAGGTGACCGGACAGATCGGCTGGCGGCGTGAAGGCATCAAATACCGCCGCAACGAGCTGTTCCTCGACGTCCTGGAGAGTGTCAACCTACTCATGTCCCCACAAGGTCACCAAGATCATAATAACTAACATCATAATGTCCCCACAAGGTCTCCAAACATCATAATACTAACATCATAATGTCCCCACAAGGTCACCAAACATCATAATAACTAACATAATAATGTCCCCACAAGGTCACCAAGATCATAATAACTAACATAATAATAATGTCCCCACAAGGTCTCCAAACATCATAATAACTAACATCATAATGTCCCCCACAAGGTCTCCAAACATCATAATAACTAACATCATAATGTCCCCACAAGGTCTCCAAACATCATAATAACTAACATCATAATGTCCCCACAAGGTCTCCAAACATCATAATAACTAACATCATAATGTCCCCACAAGGTCTCCAAACATCATAATAACTAACATCATAATGTCCCCACAAGGTCTCCAAACATCATAACTAACATCATAATGTCCCCACAAGGTCTCCAAACATCATAATAACTAACATCATAATGTCCCCCACAAGGTCTCCAAACATCATAATAACTAACATAATGATAATGTCCCCACAAGGTCTCCAAACATCATAATAACTAACATCATAATGTCCCCACAAGGTCTCCAAACATCATAATAACTAACAAAATAATAATGTCCCCACAAGGTCTCCAAACATCATAATAACTAACATCATAATGTCCCCACAAGGTCTCCAAACATCATAATGTCCCCCACAAGGTCTCCAAACATCATAATGTCCCCACAAGGTCTCCAAACATCATAATAACTAACATCATAATGTCCCCACAAGGTCTCCAAACATCATAATAACTAACATCATAATGTCCCCCACAAGGTCTCCAAACATCATAATAACTAACATCATAATGTCCCCACAAGGTCTCCAAACATCATAATAACTAACATAATAATAATGTCCCCACAAGGTCTCCAAACATCATAATAACTAACATCATAATGTCCCCACAAGGTCTCCAAACATCATAATAACTAACATCATAATGTCCCCACAAGGTCTCCCAAACATCATAATAACTAACATCATAATGTCCCCACAAGGTCTCCAAACATCATAATAACTAAATAATAATAATGTCCCCACAAGGTCTCCAAACATCATAATAACTAAAATAATAATAATGTCCCCACAAGGTCACCAAACATCATAATAACTAACATCATAATGTCCCCCACAAGGTCTCCAAACATCATAATAACTAACATCATAATGTCCCCACAAGGTCTCCAAACATCATAATAACTAACATCATAATGTCCCCACAAGGTCTCCAAACATCATAATGTCCCCACAAGGTCTCCAAACATCATAATGTCCCCCACAAGGTCTCCAAACATCATAATAACTAACATAATAATGTCCCCACAAGGTCTCCAAACATCATAATAACTAACATCATAATGTCCCCACAAGGTCTCCAAACATCATAATAACTAACATCATAATGTCCCCCACAAGGTCTCCAAACATCATAATAACTAACATCATAATGTCCCCCACAAGGTCACCAAACGTCATAATAACTAACATCATAATGTCCCCACAAGGTCTCCAAACATCATAATAACTAACATAATAATGTCCCCACAAGGTCACCAAACGTCATAATAACTAACATCATAATAATGTCCCCACAAGGTCTCCAAACATCATAATAACTAACATAATAATGTCCCCACAAGGTCTCCAAACATCATAATAACTAACATCATAATGTCCCCACAAGGTCACCAAACATCATAATAACTAACATCATAATGTCCCCACAAGGTCTCCAAACATCATAATAACTAACATAATAATAATGTCCCCACAAGGTCTCCAAACATCATAATAACTAACATCATAATGTCCCCACAAGGTCTCCAAACATCATAATAACTAACATAATAATAATGTCCCCACAAGGTCTCCAAACATCATAATAACTAACATCATAATGTCCCCACAAGGTCTCCAAACATCATAATAACTAACATCATAATGTCCCCACAAGGTCTCCAAACATCATAATAACTAAAATAATAATAATGTCCCCACAAGGTCTCCAAACATCATAATAACTAAAATAATAATAATGTCCCCACAAGGTCACCAAACATCATAATAACTAACATCATAATGTCCCCACAAGGTCTCCAAACATCATAATAACTAACATCATAATGTCCCCACAAGGTCTCCAAACATCATAATAACTAACATCATAATGTCCCCCACAAGGTCTCCAAACATCATAATGTCCCCACAAGGTCTCCAAACATCATAATGTCCCCACAAGGTCTCCAAACATCATAATAACTAACATAATAATGTCCCCACAAGGTCTCCAAACATCATAATAACTAACATCATAATGTCCCCACAAGGTCTCCAAACATCATAATAACTAACATCATAATGTCCCCACAAGGTCTCCAAACATCATAATAACTAACATCATAATGTCCCCACAAGGTCACCAAACGTCATAATAACTAACATCATAATGTCCCCACAAGGTCTCCAAACATCATAATAACTAACATAATAATGTCCCCACAAGGTCACCAAACGTCATAATAACTAACATCATAATAATGTCCCCACAAGGTCTCCAAACATCATAATAACTAACATAATAATGTCCCCCACAAGGTCTCCAAACATCATAATAACTAACATCATAATGTCCCCACAAGGTCACCAAACATCATAATAACTAACATCATAATGTCCCCACAAGGTCTCCAAACATCATAATAACTAACATAATAATAATGTCCCCACAAGGTCACCAAGATCATAATAACTAACATCATAATGTCCCCACAAGGTCACCAAGATCATAATAACTAACATAATAATAATGTCCCCACAAGGTCTCCAAACATCATAATAACTAACATCATAATGTCCCCACAAGGTCTCCAAACATCATAATAACTAACATAATAATAATGTCCCCACAAGGTCTCCAAACGTCATAATAACTAACATCATAATGTCCCCACAAGGTCTCCAAACATCATAATAACTAACATAATAATAATGTCCCCACAAGGTCACCAAGATCATAATAACTAACATCATAATGTCCCCACAAGGTCACCAAACATCATAATAACTAACATAATAATAATGTCCCCACAAGGTCTCCAAACATCATAATAACTAACATCATAATGTCCCCACAAGGTCTCCAAACATCATAATAACTAACATAATAATAATGTCCCCACAAGGTCACCAAGATCATAATAACTAACATCATAATGTCCCCACAAGGTCTCCAAACATCATAATAACTAACATAATAATGTCCCCACAAGGTCTCCAAACATCATAATAACTAACATAATAATGTCCCCACAAGGTCTCCAAACATCATAATAACTAACATAATAATAATGTCCCCACAAGGTCACCAAGATCATAATAACTAACATCATAATGTCCCCACAAGGTCACCAAGATCATAATAACTAACATCATAATGTCCCCACAAGGTCTCCAAACATCATAATAACTAACATCATAATAATGTCCCCACAAGGTCTCCAAACATCATAATAACTAACATAATAATAATGTCCCCACAAGGTCACCAAGATCATAATAACTAACATAATAATAATGTCCCCACAAGGTCACCAAGATCATAATAACTAACATCATAATGTCCCCACAAGGTCTCCAAACATCATAATAACTAACATAATAATAATGTCCCCACACGGTCTCCAAACATCATAATAACTAACATCATAATGTCCCCACAAGGTCTCCAAACATCATAATAACTAACATAATAATGTCCCCCACAAGGTCTCCAAACATCATAATAACTAACATAATAATAATGTCCCCACAAGGTCTCCAAACATCATAATAACTAACATCATAATGTCCCCACAAGGTCTCCAAACATCATAATAACTAACATCATAATGTCCCCACAAGGTCTCCAAACATCATAATAACTAACATAATAATAATGTCCCCACAAGGTCTCCAAACATCATAATAACTAACATCATAATGTCCCCACAAGGTCTCCAAACATCATAATAACTAACATCATAATGTCCCCACAAGGTCTCCAAACATCATAATAACTAACATAATAATAATGTCCCCACAAGGTCTCCAAACATCATAATAACTAACATCATAATGTCCCCACAAGGTCTCCAAACATCATAATAACTAACATCATAATGTCCCCACAAGGTCTCCAAACATCATAATAACTAACATAATAATAATGTCCCCACAAGGTCTCCAAACATCATAATAACTAACATCATAATGTCCCCACAAGGTCTCCAAACGTCATAATAACTAACATCATAATGTCCCCACAAGGTCTCCAAACATCATAATAACTAAAATAATAATAATGTCCCCACAAGGTCTCCAAACGTCATAATAACTAACATCATAATGTCCCCACAAGGTCTCCAAACATCATAATAACTAAAATAATAATAATGTCCCCACACGGTCACAAAGGATCATAATA
>JAOPHQ010002479.1:0-7500 GCA_030340625.1 Merluccius polli | reverse complement strand
CTCTCTCTCTCTCTCTCTCTGTCTCTCTCTCTCTCTCTTGGTCTGGTCAGGTCTGATTCAGTCTGATCTAGTCTAGATCTAGTCTGGTCTGGTCTAGGTCCGGTCTTGTCTAGATCTAGTTTAGTCTTGGTCTGGTCTGGTGTGATTCAGTCTGGTCTTGTCTACCCCTGACCTGATCTAGTCTGGGTCTGTTCCAGGTCTAGATCTGAATGGTTCAGTTCTTGGTCTGGTCCTGGTCCTGGTCCAGGTCTTGTTCTGGTCCTGGTCCAGGTCCGGGTAGGTCAACATGTCTTTACAGCTCAATCTAGACCCGGCTGTCCAACATGGCTGTTGCCGTGGTTACGGCGGGGGAGGAATGCGGTGTGTTTGCTGCGTCTGCAGCGTGTGGACAGAAGGGAGACAAACAGGAAGCCAGCGCAGGGGTCAGAGGTCGGCCGCCGAGCGGTGGGAAAAGATGGAAAAGTAATCAGGTGAGATGTGGGAACTGTGGCGGCCTGGCAGCCAGCCAAGCCCTCCCTGGGGGGGTAGCGTGCCGTTAGCGTGTGTGTTGGCGTGTGTGTTAGCGTGTGTGTTAGCGTGTGTGTGTGTTAGCGTGTGTGTGTGTTAGCGTGTGTGTTAGCGTGTGTGTGTTAGCGTGTGTGTTAGCGTGTGTGTGAGCGCTCGGCGGAGACGGACGGATGAATGGACACACGGATCATTAAAAGCTCATTGGTCAGCTGAGCTGGAAGCTCTGCTGGAGCCGTCTGCTGTGTGTCCTGGAGCCTCCAGAACCTCACAGTCCTGCTGGTCCAGAACCAGAACCTCACAGTCCTGCTGGTCCAGAACCAGAACCTCACAGTCCTGCTGGTCCAGAACCAGAACCTCACAGTCCTGCTGGTCCAGAACCAGAACCTCACAGTCCTGCTGGTCCAGAACCACACAGTCCTGCTGGTCCAGAACCCAAAGTCCTGCTGGTCCAGAACCAGAACCACACAGTCCTGCTGGTCCAGAACCACACAGTCCTGCTGGTCCAGAACCAGAACCTCACAGTCCTGCTGGTCCAGAACCTCACAGTCCTGCTGGTCCAGAACCAGAACCACACACTGGCTAGGCTAGGAGCTAAACCCTGGCTAGGCTAGGAGCTAAACCCTGGCTAGGCTAGGAGCTAAAACCTGGCTAGGCTAGGAGTTAAAACCTGGCTAGGCTAGGAGCTAAACCCTGGCTAGGCTAGGAGCTAGGCTAGGAGCTAGGCTAGTGCTATGGGGGAACTGGAGGCCCCCCCCCCCCCCCCCCCCCACGCTGACTGATTGGTAGCGGCCAGCAGACAGGCGCTTGGCTCGGCGGCGCAGCGCTAGCTGCCAAGCTGCTAAATGCCAGCGCTACACAATGGCATTTTAAAGGGAACAGATGCTACTTAGCATGCAGCATCAGAGGACTTCCTGTAAAAATACAACCGCTCCTTCTGCACCGCCGGCGAGGAACCGGAGTGGAACCGGCGAGGAACCGGAGTACTGACGGAGGAACGGTTTCAATTAATATATATACTATTAAGATCATTAAAGAATGAGAGCTATCACGTCTCCTCCATCATCCCTCCATCACTCTCTCTCCTCCATCATCCCTCCATCACTCTCTCTCCTCCATCATCCCTCCATCACTCTGTCTCTCCTCCATCACTCTGTCTCTCCTCCATCATCCCTCCATCACTCTGTCTCTCCTCCATCATCCCTCCATCACTCTGTCTCTCCTCCATCATCCCTCCGTCACTCTGTCTCTCCTCCATCATCCCTCCATCACTCTCTCTCCTCCGTCACTCTGTCTCTCCTCTATCATCCCTCCATCACTCTCTCCTCCATCATCCCTCCATCACTCTCTCTCCTCCATCATCCCTCCGTCACTCTGTCTCTCCTCCATCATCCCTCCATCACTCTGTCTCTCCTCCATCATCCCTCCATCACTCTGTCTCTCCTCCATCATCCCTCCATCACTCTGTCTCTCCTCCATCATCCCTCCATCACTCTGTCTCTCCTCCATCATCCCTCCATCACTCTGTCTCTCCTCCATCATCCCTCCATCACTCTGTCTCTCCTCCATCATCCCTCCGTCACTCTGTCTCTCCTCCATCATCCCTCCATCACTCTGTCTCTCCTCCATCATCCCTCCGTCACTCTGTCTCTCCTCCATCATCCCTCCGTCACTCTGTCTCTCCTCCATCATCCCTCCGTCACTCTGTCTCTCCTCCATCATCCCTCCATCACTCTGTCTCTCCTCCATCATCCTGTCTCTCCTCCATCATCCCTCCATCACTCTGTCTCTCCTCCATCATCCCTCCGTCACTCTGTCTCTCCTCCATCATCCCTCCATCACTCTCTCTCCTCCATCATCCCTCCATCACTCTCTCTCCTCCATCATCCCTCCATCACTCTCTCTCCTCCATCATCCCTCCGTCACTCTGTCTCTCCTCCATCATCCCTCCATCACTCTGTCTCTCCTCCATCATCCCTCCATCACTCTGTCTCTCCTCCATCATTCCTCCGTCACTCTGTCTCTCCTCCATCATCCCTCCATCACTCTCTCTCCTCCATCATCCCTCCATCACTCTCTCCTCCATCATCCCTCCATCACTCTGTCTCTCCTCCATCATCCCTCCATCACTCTGTCTCTCCTCCATCATCCCTCCATCACTCTGTCTCTCCTCCATCATCCCTCCATCACTCTCTCTCCTCCATCATCCCTCCGTCACTCTGTCTCTCCTCCATCATCCCTCCATCACTCTGTCTCTCCTCCATCATCCCTCCATCACTCTGTCTCTCCTCCATCACTCTGTCTCTCCTCCATCATCCCTCCATCACTCTGTCTCTCCTCTATCATCCCTCCATTTACTTTAGCCCCGCCCCTTTTAGGACACACGTCATTAGGTCTGTGATTTCATTGGTCCGTGCATAACAATATCCTAATGTGATTATTGATGTTTATATTTCCGTCCTTTCCACAAAGCGGATCAATAATAACTTGAGTCTGTGATCAAATAAAATCCTCATCTTCATGAAGAGTGTAAATAATAAAAGGGGAAGAAATAAACATACACGGATAATAATAATAATAACAATAATAATAATAATAATAATAATAATAATAATAATAATAATAATAATACCGTAACAATAATAATAATAATAATAACAATAATAATAATAATACCGTAACAATAATAATAATAATAATACCGTAATAATAATAATGATAATAATAATAATAATAATAATACCGTAATAATAATAATAATAATACCGTAATAATAGTAATAACAATAATAATAATACCGTAATACTAATACTAATAATAATAATAATAATACCGTAATAATAATAATAATAATAATAATACCGTAATAATAATAATAATAATAATAATAATAATAATAATAATAATAAGCTTCTGTTTCTTGATGTTTGGACAGATGTCCTCCAGAGGTGAGACAATACATCTGCTCTGCATGACGTCACGGGTCAAGGGTAATCTTTTTTCTGGAGTTGTGCAGCATGACGTTCAGCGGAACAAATACAAAACGTCAGGTGAACTTCCAGGTGAGCGACGTGCCGCGGGTGGGAGGGAGGGAGGCTGGGGGAGAGGCCGGGGAGGGAGGGAGGCTGGGGGGGAGGCCGGGGGAGGGAGGGAGGCTGGGGGTGGGGCCGGGAGGGAGGGAGGCTGGGGAGGGAGGGAGGGAGGAGGCCGAGGCCGGGGAGGGAGGGAGGGAGGAGGGGAGGGGAGGGAGGGAGGGAGGAGGCGGGGAGGGAGGGTCGTGGCCCCGCCCCTCGGGCAGCGGCTCACCGGACGGGGAGCTCCGAGCCGGAGCTCCAGGGAGGCTCTGCAGAGAGAGCGGCTGAGCGGCGATGTGCAGCCGCGGGATGAGAGCCCTCCTCGGGCTGCTGGTCCTGGAGCTTAGCGGTGCCGCGACGCGACGGGACGGAGACGTGAGTACAAAACTACACCTAATAACCTAAAACTACACCTAAAACTACGCCTAATAACCTAAACCTACACCTAATAACCTAAAACTACACCTAAAACTACACCTAATAACCTAAACCTACACCTAATAACCTAAAACTACACCTAAAACTACACCTAATAACCTATAACTACACCTAATAACCTATAACTACACCTAATAACCTATAACTACACCTAAAACTACACATAATAACCTATAACTACACCTAATAACCTAAAACTACACCTAATAACCTATAACTACACCTATAACTACACCTAATAACCTATAACTACGCCTAAAACTACACATAATAACCTATAACTACACCTAATAACCTATAACTACACCTAATAACCTAAAACTACACCTAAAACTACACCTAATAACCTATAACTACACCTAATAACCTAAAACTACACCTAAAACTACACCTAATAACCTATAACTACACCTAATAACCTATAACTACACCTAATAACCTAAAACTACACCTAAAACTACACCTAATAACCTATAACTACACCTAATAACCTAAAACTACACCTAATAACCTATAACTACACCTTATAATCTATAACTACACCTAAAACTACACCTAATAACCTATAACTACACCTAATAACCTATAACTACACCTAATAACCGAAAACTACACCTAATAACCTATAACTACACCTAATAACCTAAAACTACACCTAAAACTACACCTAATAACCTAAAACTACACCTAATAACCTAAAACTACACCTAATAACCTATAACTACACCTAATAACCTAAAACTACACCTAAAACTACACCTAATAACCTATAACTACACCCAGTAACCTACAACTACAACCTACACCTAAAACTACACCTAATAACTCTAATCTAAAACTATGCTAAATACCAATAAATGCACTAACTACCAGTGGTCTCATCATACTATCAACTATTAATATATTATATTAATAGTTCGACTATTAACTATTAATATGGATATATAGTTAACATGTGTATTATATTTATATAAGTCTATTTATATATAATGTGGATGTATAGTTAATGTGTATATTATATTTATTTATAGAAATAGTGTATTTATATTCAGAGGATACCAAAGCTTTTTTTATATTATTTCCTATTTGAACATTTATTTATTTATTATTTTCACATAAGATCTGTTTCAAAAAGAGCGTATTTCAAATAAACAAAAGCTGTGAGTGTGTGTGGAGAGAGAGAACAGTATGTATGAGACAGATGAAAGTTTGTGTGTGTGTGTGTGTGTGTGTGTACATGTGTGTGTGTGTGTGTGTGTGTGTGTGTGTGTGTACATGTGTGTGTGTGTGTGTGTGTGTGTATACATGTGTGTGTGTGTGTGTGGGGTGGAGGTTCACATATGGATGGGACATATCTGAGCAGGCAGGCGGTGTTCAGCAGAACCAGATGAGATGAAAGAGGAGACGGAGGATAGATTTACGTTCCCCTCCATAATCTATTATTCATATTATTCACACCAAACTTTATTTATAGGAAACAGGAAATGAGTACTAGTACACTGTAGTTACACATACTAGTACACTGTAGTTACACATACTAGTACACTGTAGTTATACATACTAGTACACTGTAGTTATACATACTAGTACACTGTAGTTACACATACTAGTACACTGTAGTTATACATACTAGTACACTGTAGTTATACATACTAGTACACTGTAGTTACACATACTAGTACACTGTAGTTATACATACTAGTATACATACTAGTACACTGTAGTTACACATACTAGTACACTGTAGTTACACATACTAGTACACTGTAGTTATACATACTAGTACACTGTAGTTATACATACTAGTACACTGTAGTTACACATACTAGTACACTGTAGTTATACATACTAGTACACTGTAGTTATACATACTAGTACACTGTAGTTACACATACTAGTACACTGTAGTTATACATACTAGTACACTGTAGTTATACACATACTAGTACACTGTAGTTCTACATACTAGTACACTGTAGTTCTACATACTAGTACACTGTAGTTATACATACTAGTACACTGTAGTTATACATACTAGTACACTGTAGTTATACATACTAGTACACTGTAGTTATACATACTAGTACACTGTAGTTATACATACTAGTACACTGTAGTTATACATACTAGTACACTGTAGTTATACATACTAGTACACTGTAGTTATACATACTAGTACACTGTAGTTATACATACTAGTACACTGTAGTTACACATACTAGTACACTGTAGTTACACATACTAGTACACTGTAGTTATACATACTAGTACACTGTAGTTATACATACTAGTACACTGTAGTTATACATACTAGTACACTGTAGTTATACATACTAGTACACTGTAGTTACACATACTAGTACACTGTAGTTCTACATACTAGTACACTGTAGTTACACATACTAGTACACTGTAGTTATACATACTACTACACTGTAGTTACACATACTAGTACACTGTAGTTACACATACTACTACACTGTAGTTACACATACTAGTACACTGTAGTTACACATACTAGTACACTGTAGTTACACATACTAGTACACTGTAGTTCTACATACTAGTACACTGTAGTTATACATACTAGTACACTGTAGTTACACATACTAGTACACTGTAGTTATACATACTAGTACACTGTAGTTATACATACTAGTACACTGTAGTGACACATACTAGTACACTGTAGTTATACATACTAGTACACTGTAGTTATACATACTACTACACTGTAGTTACACATACTAGTACACTGTAGTTACACATACTACTACACTGTAGTTACACATACTAGTACACTGTAGTTACACATACTAGTACACTGTAGTTACACATACTAGTACACTGTAGTTCTACATACTAGTACACTGTAGTTATACATACTAGTACACTGTAGTTCTACATACTAGTACACTGTAGTTATACATACTAGTACACTGTAGTTATACATACTAGTACACTGTAGTTATACATACTAGTATACTGTAGTTATACATACTACTACACTGTAGTTACACATACTAGTACACTGTAGTTATACATACTAGTACACTGTAGTTACACATACTAGTACACTGCACATACGAGTAGGTCTAGTAGGTCTAATAGGTCTAGTAGGTCTAGTAGGTCTAGTAGGTCTAGTAGGTCTAATAGGTCTAGTAGGTCTAGTAGGTCTAGTAGGTCTAGTAGTCTGCTAGACTAGGTCCAGGTTCTGGTCTGTAACTGTTGGGTTCTTTTGGTTGTGTTCAGTTCCTGGGGAACAGAATCCTTCCGGTCTCCAGAACCCGACGATACGCCATCAACCCCCTGGGACATCGCTGGCAGCATCACAACCTCACCTACAAGTAGACTCAACCTCACCTACAAGTAGACTCAACCTCACCTACAAGTAGACAACCTCACCTACAAGTAGACAACCTCACCTACAAGTAGACTCAACCTCACCTACAAGTAGACCAACCTCACCTACAAGTAGACTCAA
>JAOPHQ010002478.1:0-22909 GCA_030340625.1 Merluccius polli | reverse complement strand
GGCACCATCGACCCTGTGAACATCCAAACACTTTGTACAAGCTTTGCCTTTCTTCCCTGAGCTTTCTTCTCCACAGATTGGCCTTGCCTGAAATTTACAGCGAAACAGTTTTCGTTCCATGTTCTTCATCCCCTCACCGTGCCAGAACATGGGAACGGCTTTGAGTCTCTTTTGATGTTCACTTGCTTGTAGTCTTAGTGAACGACTTCTTTCTCTTCCATCTGTCCACTTGGTTTCTCCCGTTAGCTTTGTTCGCTCATGAGCATTAGGCCATGGCTTGCCTGGGTAGCAACCGCTCCAACCTCATGAGCAACGACTTTTGGTCTTCCAGGAAACAGCCATGAGCCAATCGAACGCGGTTCCTGGGTGGAACGTTGTTGGGGTTCTCACACACATGAGCCACTCTCTTTCATGACATCAGGGATTTTACTCTCTAAAGACCGAATCACCGGCTGATTCTGTATAGCGTCTGCGCACCCCAGGTCTGTGAGGTCCAATGCTGCCCTCTCCACTGCTAGGATCAACTCTATAGTCTCACGTGGCTGGTGGTTCTTTACAGCAGGTCGTGATTGTAGCTCAAACACGATCTCTTCTGCCGTTTGTGCTTTATCACCATAACGGTTCTCCAATTCCTGAAGATATTGTTTGCATCCCTGCAATGCAACAGTCTGAGTTCACTTTTCACAGTCTCATCTATACTGTCTAGTAAGTGAAGTTTTCTTGCAAATCCCGCGTTAGGTTCAGCTTGAGTTTGATACTCTCCCATTTCAGCCTTCCAGCGCCATAGTCCCTCCTGTCCCCAGAGAACTTAGGCAAACATATGGGTGTGAGCCTTATTTTAGGTCGGGCCCATTGAGAGCTGTTATTCCCACCGGCATATGCACCAGAGGCCGCCTATGTGGCATGCTACTACCTTGTGCCATGCTGAGATCAACGGGCGGAGCAGCACGAACACTCAGCAGTTGTGGGGGCGTGCTGGCAAGTGACAGTAGCACCTTGAGCAGCGCTGGTAGTGATGCTTGCTCTGTCAGCGGACATGAATGGAGGAGAGCTCGTAACATATACCGTTCCCTGCCCATCAATGGGCGGATTGACAACAGCAGACTGGGGGTGTTTTTAAAGGGGAGAACTCCGGTGTAAACTGGTTCTGGGATGTTTAGTATGATAACGAGTTTGAGCGTTTCCAAAAATATGCTTTTTAATAAACTATCTGTACCCTAACGAAGTTGTCAATGGCCTCGTTTTATATGTTAAGACCCTCATTATACTACCAAAGAAGTGTCAGGCTATTCTAGCCTTGTAAGTGCTTTACCAGGGTGAGATGCCCTTAGCCTCAAACGTATAGCAGTTTGGGAGAATCGGCTAAAAACAGCTAACTTCAAACACCTCGGTTATCATACTAAACATCCCAGAACCAGTTTACACCAGAGTTCTCCTTTAACAGGTGGAGTCGCAATAGCGAGGGGTTACTGGTTGGGTGAAAGTGATGTTAGCCGCAGCTGCAAGGCTGTTGCTGTGACATGCCCACCGACTGCGTCATCACATCTTCATCCTCTTCCTCCTCACCTCTGTCACTGTCGCCATCATTGTTTTATGTTCTGTACTGTTCCTCTTCGAGTGACCATCATTTTGCAGTGTGCGGCATGTCCACTCATCCATCAGTTGCTCCTTGTGCCTCTCTCAATGATAAAAAGAGCATCAATTTTTCCTTTCCATGGGGGCCGATAGTCTTCTCCAAGTATACACAGCCTCTCTGAGTTCATGGAGTCTCCTATCCAGTTTTACTACCTTCGAACCTGCCCGTGCCGTGTCAATGGCACCACTTTATCTTCGCCCCAGTGCCTCGCCCGATCAAAAGCCCATCTTGAAACTACAAGAGCGTCTATGTCCGGCACTGCAGTACTTGGACCACAGGCATTTCCATAATCTTGCACTCGAGTGTCGAAGGAACTTTTGTTCAGCTGGCATCTCTCCTCGCCAGGGCATCCTGCGAGCTCACTGTCGTCGCCTGTAGGATTCATCTTGGCTCTGTGCTTCGAATATATTCATTACTGAGCATCGAGGAGTTTATCATAATCATCCTTCAATCTCGGCCAACTCTTCTGACCAACTCAACTTCACGTAAACGGCCCAGGCACTAACATCAAGGCGGTTTATCCGTGTTGTAAAAAGTTTTGTTGCGCATTTGACGCCTCCGCTTTAAGCTCTCTAGAGGCTGGCCTGTCATCTGCCATTTTGTCTTCTCTAGGTGAACAGAATCACTTTTTAGAAAAAGACCTGTTTCAACAATATTCGTTCCGATTCGTTCGAAACAAACAACTCAACACAGACGTTCGTTGTAGTGGAGAAAACCACATCTAACGACTTTAAACTGAAAAAGAGAGGTTCGAGAGAGTCGAGGTCTGAAGATGTAAGACCTTTATTATCACTTGCAGGGGAAGATAATAAATGTTCTCTCTTATTTAATGGTAGAATATAATGAACATATTCCTTTTAAATGTGTAGTAAATAACTAGTAAATTTCTCCCCTATCGTTCAGATTTGTTCGAAACAAATAACTCATCCCGGCGAACGACACAGACGGTCGTCGTTTAGATTCGTTCGAAACAAACGACTCGTCCGCGAACGACACAGACGTCTTTTGCCTGCTGCTATGGCTAGTAGCGGCGTTGTTTACAAAGTCACTTTATTAGCTCTGCAGCTTTTATATTATCCACACAGCCTTACGCACGGTTGTGGAAGTTATTCAGCCCTTTAACGGCCCCGTTGGCTCTTGGCTTCGGCTCCTCCGTTGTAGTGGCGTTATCGACGGCCGCTTTCTTCCCAGACTCCGGGTCTCCATTCCCGGCGCCGGTCATCACGATAGCGGCTCCGACGGTGGGTTTACAACTGTCCATAGTCTCACTGGGCCCTTCCACGACCACCATCACACCAGCCTCCACCTCTTTCTCGGTCTCCTCATTCTCAGTGTCACCTAAGGCTGCTGTCATATGCATAGCAGAATACATCTATATGACCTTTGCATTTGATCACAAACAGCGCATGTAGTTGTTTAAAGCAGGGATTCCCGAAGGGTGGTGCACTCCCTGGGGGTGCGCGAGCTGCCACCAGGGGGTGCGCGAGAGGAAAAATTGTAATGGCGGTCTGGTGTAATATTACACAATTACAGTGCATTTTTTTTAAGTGGGATTTTTTCCATACAATAAAAAAACATGAACAGTAAACATTTCCTTTGTAATCCCTTTTATTTTAAATAAAAAAACTATAATTTCTTAGTTTTTGATAGAAACGTAGAAGAAGACAGCAGCTGTCTTCTTCTTCTTTTCCTCTGCGGCGGTGCGCCGCGACCGGCTCTGGGTCGGCTTGGAAGGGTTCGGGGGCGAAGGTGGCCGGCGGCTTCGGCCTCTGGCTTTACAGCGCCCTCCCGCTCCGACCTCGCCGCTTCCCGGGGCCATGGACGCAGTATCTCGCTGCGCCTTCCTCCCCCCTCACAGGGGTTGGGGGACGGGGCCCCCCTCGCCCCCGGCGTGACTGTCGACCGGGACGGACTGTCCTCCGGGATCCGGCTCACGTACAACTGGCACAAGGGGTCGGCGGCGATGTCGGCTACCCACCCGACCCGTCTTGAAACACGGACCAAGGAGTCTAACGCACGCGCGAGTCAGAGGGTCCTACGAAACCCCGCGGCGCAATGAAAGTGAGGGCCGGCGCGCGCCGGCCGAGGTGGGATCCCGGCCCCTGTTTATCTGTTTCGGAGCCTATTCTCTTAATGTTGCGGATCGTTTGTAACTTCATTGCAATTTAATTCAATGTACTGTCGTTCTATTTTCCATAACCATTGTGTTATAATGATGCTAGGTCCACGGTCATTTAATAGGCCTATTGCTGCAATTTTAGGATAGGAGACTCCATGAACTCAGAGAGGCTGTGTATACTTGGAGAGACTATCGGCCCCATGGAAAGGAAAAATGGATGCTCTTTTTATCATTGAGAGAGGACAAGGAGCAACTGATGGATGAGTGGACATGCCGACATGAAAATGAGGTCATGAACGCGTGAACCGCTGGCAACCCACTCAAACAGCGGCAGATGCCGTGGCATCTTACGGTGAACCGCTGGCAACCCACTCAAACAGCGGAAGATGCCGTGGCATCTTACGGTGAAGCGGTGGCAAACCCACACAAACAGCGGCAGATGCCGTGGCATCTCACGGTGAACAGCTGGCAACCCACACAAACAGCAGCAGGTGCCGCGGCATCCTAGATTGCCACCGGAAATGCCATATAAACGCAGAAAGATGCCGTGGCATCTCAACCTGCCACCGGAAATGCCACTGCGAGCTGCCGATGCCACAATTTGAGCTAGCTGCTGTTTGGGTCGGTTGCCAGCTGTTCACCGTAAGATGCCACGGCATCTGCCGCTGTTTGAGTGGGTTGCCAGCGGTTCACCGTAAGATGCCACGGCATCTTATGCTGTTTATGGGGTATAACGGTGGCAATCAAGGTCTGTGTCCGAAATCACCCACTACTCATATAGGCCTACTAGCAAACCATATACAACCAAACCAGTAATCTGTCGTATTTATAGTTTATAAATGTTACACTTGGCAATATTAGACTTGGTAGCATTTTCATGACCCTATATGTGCATTTTTTGAACAGCTGGCAACCCACTGCCGCGGCATCCTAGATTGCCACCGGAAATGCCATATAAACGGCGAAAGATGCCGTGGCATCTCAACCTGCCACCGGAAATGCCACTGCGAGCTGCCGATGCAACAATTTGAGCTAGCTGTCTCTCAGCTTGTGCGTAGCTTTGTTGCATTATATTGAAACTTTGTTGATGTTGTTATTGTCATGCATGTTCTGGTTATTTGTGCATGATTAAACATGAGTCTTTATATGGCGATAAAACAAAGCTTTGTTGCATTTTTTTTTTTTTTTTTTTTGAAGTGGGGATTGGGGGGTGCGCCAACCCGGTTGGGATGTAGAAGGGGGTGCGCAGGGAAAAAAAGTTTGGGAACCCGCTGGTTTAAAGCTAATAAAACCATGTTGTGCAGATCTATTTCTTAATTAAAATATAGATACCATACAGCAGTCATCTGTCCTAGGCCTACAAATTGCAATCCTTAACTTTACTTGGCTACTGCTACATCTGGGCTGCTGTCTGTCACCATGTGCATTAGCTTGGAGAACTTGTTTGTTCTTCTTTCTTTGGAGAAGATGTAATCGAAATGTTGACAAAACTATGAGTACTTTGCTCTCACTCAGACTCACGCCCGAAACCCGGAAGGCGAGGCTGTACCAATAGTGCTGTAAAACTGATGGACAAGTTGATTATTCAAGTTGTCCCAGGGGACGCCCCATCCCCCCCTCGCTCTAAAGATTTTGGATTGCTCCAAGGCCGGGCACAAGATGATTCAAAGCGAAGGCCTGAAACTATTTTCGATTAAACTTAATTTATTTTTTATTATTGTTTGCAGGGCGCAGTGGGCTAGGGCAGATGATACTCTAAAGAGTTGTGGGTAACCTGGAGGAATAGAAAGCCCTAAGGAGAGAGCGGCAATAGATTTTTAATGACCCCCATGGGAAGCAGAGGTGGGAAGAGGCGTATTTCATTCCCACAAAACAAACCAAAACATTTATGATGAAGGTACTCAAGGTTCACATAACGTTATCTACACACATGAGCACACACATAAATGTGCAATCACACATGCACATAAATGCACACAGACACACATACACACACACACACACACACACTAAATCCTTGGCCCCTGGCAGGATAGAAGGCCTCCTATAGCAATATATAGAGAATATGCTAGTTTACAGCTTTCCTAGGTGTAGCTCACACAGACATGGCGCTAAGGGCTTAGTGATGGGGCAAGGAGGGAGAGACCACTCACTGTTGTCAACAGCTAACCAGAGAGGGCATAGGACTGCCCTGGAGTGGGGCAACTGACAGAACAACACAGACAGAGAAATTACTTCTAAATTAAAAAAAAAAAAAATGGGGAGATGTAGAGAGGCAGATTGAAGAGGCAGCATAGAGAGAGAGAGAGAGAGAGAGAGAGAGAGAGAGAGAGAGAGAGAGAGAGAGAGAGAGTTAAAAGTCATTCACATCATCACATCTAAAGCCTTGTTCCATATGCATTATGTATGCTGTTCTCTTCTCACTGGCTGGTTGACTGGCTAGCTGTTGACTGACTGGTTGACTGGCGCTATATATATATATATATATATATATATATATATATATATTATATATATATATATATTGGAAGGAACAGTAAATGAATGAGTAAAACTGGTTTCTTTCATAACGTTCTTAATCCAAGCAACTGAGCTGTCAGTTGACTTTGAGAGATGCTATATGATAGGATCATAATTTTGCTGAATCCTTGCTGAAAGTAAAACATCTTGGCATGCATTCCCGCCTTGCCCTTCGCCCATTCTTTCATCACTGACTGCAATAACTCAATTTAAAAGGGCATCTTAAGGGAGATAATTAAACCAGTAAATCAGTAAGTCACCACTATTTGATCTAAAGTGCGTGAAAGGGGCACAACACACACACTCACACACACAAGCACAGATTTATGGCTCTGTCCTGACAAAACATGTGGCTGGCTCTTGATTGTATCCAGAGTGAAGCAGCCATTAGCATCGAAGGCTGTGAAGAGGATTCTGCAATCAATACTCTACAATGTGGTTCTGGAGCTGGCCAGCAGGTACACAGGGTGTGTGCATGTGCTCATTTGTGTACCTGTGTGTGTGTGTGTGTTTGTATGTGTGTGGCTCTGTATCCGTGTGTGTGCTCAATTTGTGTACCTGTGTGTGTTTGTGTGTGTGTGTGTGTGTGTGTGTGTGTGTGTGTGCATATAGAGCTAATCTTAGGGTGCTGGCATGTAGTAAGACCACACACAGAGGTAGATTAGATGCACCTAACACAGACACTAGTTTTGACAACATTGTAATTCATGTTGGCACCAACGATACTAGGATGAGACAAAAAGCAAGTGTGATTTTGCCAGAATGTGTCTGCATCGATTAATTCTCCTGGGCCCCTGTCAGGGGTAATGATGAGCGTTACAGTAGATTAATGTCCCTAAATCGTTGGCTGGCACACTATAGTGAAGAGCAGGGCTTAGGTTTTTTAGATAACTGGCCCTCCCTGTGGGGCCGCCCTGGCATGCTGATGAGAGACTGCCTTCACCCTACTGGGTTAGGCACCTCAATTATTAGATTAGATTCGATTCAACTTTATTGTCATTGTGCAGAGTACAAATACAGGGACAACGAAATGCAGTTGGCGTTCTAACCAGAAGTGCAAATGAGCGATTAAAGTGCAGTATTTTTCCTGAGGAGTGCAATATCGGAAAAAAAAAAAAAGCAGTCAAGTCCTGAGTAAGTAAAGTCTCACAGCAGGTGAGTCCGAGTCCAACTGGAGGTTTATAGTACATCTATTAGTATTGTGGCGCCGCCCCGTACTGTCTTGAGAAATAAAACCCGCAGGAGATGGCTACCGCAAATCTGCAACAATATCATTGTTATTTCTCCAAATGTCTCTTACTCAGCGCTGAGTGGTAACCCTACTCCCTCTTACATTAATACATCGAAAGAGTTCGAAATTGGATTTATGAATTTTAGATTGTTTTCAACTAAAGCGCTCTTGGTCCAGGACCTAATTGTTGCAAATACTAAGATATACAGTATATCTTGGGCCTATGTGAAACCTGGTTAAAACCAAACATATACCATTCAAGGAAGCTACCCCACCCAATTATGTCAGCTCACAATTATCTTGAGAATCAAAAAAGGTGGTGGGGTGGCCATAATCTCAAATTCAAAACTCGTCCTAAACTGAAAAATAACTACCAATTTTCCGCTTTTCAGGTGCTTGCTTTCTGCTCCTCAGTTCTTATTAAACAAAAAAAAAGCACTGCAGATTCATTCTTCTTCAGTTCCTCAGTGGGTGGAATAAGTAATGGCGACAGGGACCCACCTGCTGCTATTGCAAGCACGTCTGTATCCAGACAGCGAGCGTGTGTGTTTATGTGTCTGGGCACTGAGGTGCATAACCATCATTCACATAAAGGCGCACACACCCACACACACACACACACACACACACACACACACACACACACACACACACACACACACAGTATCCTTGTAGTCATATCCAGATAGGTGTGAGTGGTGATGAATGGGGTGGAGTGAGGAGCCGGGCTGTAGTAGGGCCTGGGACACAATTCAATTGTTGTCCGGGATGTTGTTTAATTGATGTGAAAACACCAAATTGCCACGTATTGGTATCTTATGGGTTTTCAGGTGAGAAACTATCAAAAGCAAAAAATAATTATGCTGATTGTGATTATGAACATTTTTCTGTGTGAATGGTATCGCAATGTGTCACAAGGAAATTGGAATAGCGAACCCTCTCAACCAACACCAGATTATTGCAGCCCCATTCTCAAAATGCTACTGCAAAGATAGTCATGAATTCTTGGTGATTGTTTTGATTTAAATCAACATAATTATTATTTTTGCTGCTTCGCTCCTTAATGGTAGGCCACCCAAGGGAGTTGCAACCTATCTTCTTCACTTTTTAGACGTACCACTGTGAAGTATGTAGTGGGCCAGATGTACTGTATGTAGTGAGCACATGTTCCCACATCAGCCGGTGGATCTGTATCGTCTTCTGTAGCTGCCGCAGACATTGTAATGCTCATTAAAAGCCAGACCGCTTTACAACCTGGAGTTTGGTTCTGCTAATACTATTTGTCAAATGTCTGTGGAGCGTATAAATACATAACATTCTTAGTTTGTAAGCAGAAGCGAAAAGGTTTTGTTTGTCCCTTTTTAATCCTGCCCATATTCAACCTGGTATCCAAAAGCACACAAAAAAGGACACGGTTTGTATTTGGAATAAGATTAATTTCTATGACTTTCTCTGAGAAGACATCAGCTACATAATTGCCTCCATCTCTGAGAGTGACAGCCGGTGGTGGAGAGAGTCAAAGGAGGGTAGCCGGGTTGGTATATATCCCTCCTTTCATCTTTCACTCCTACCTCCTCCACCCACTGCCATTCACTCAGCCTTACATTGTCTCTGATTGGTTCTGCAAATCCACTGTAGTAGTGGATTGGTTGGTTATAAAATAAATGAATAAAACCAAAAAAAATCAAACAAATCACAACCAAATTAGGTATAGATATGGTAATCCTAAATAACTGTGGATTAATGAAATGCATCCAAAAGTATTCCAATAGGTATTTGCAATATTTCTACCCCTCCTTATAGTCTTATAGTAATGATTGCCTCATAATTGCTTCAACATTCCCCTTTACTTAAAACAAGCCCCTCCAATTACACAAGCTCAACACATTCATATGCCCTCAAAGTGCTCATATACAGTGTGTACATGACTCTCTGGAATGCTTTGAGATGCCCAAGGCATGTTACCCAAAACAAAACTCCCGTCACTCTCAAATCATGCTATGCACAATGGTGTTAATTAAGGGAGTTTTTTCTTGCCCTCTGGGGGGACTTGGGTTAGGGGTGTGAACAATAGATGGCCTGTACAGCCCTTTGAAACTGTGACTCCACATGTATTTATTTTTACCAACTGGCAAACTAGGGTCAAGCAAATCTGTAGCCACATTTGGGATCCACAGTGACAGTTTTAAAATTGCCCTTGATTGCAGGTTATGGCTAAGTGGGTTATATTAAGCAGGTCGTCTCGGCCAGAGATAGGGCATAAGTTTAGAACAAAAAAATAATAATTGCAAGATAATTAAGCAACAGCTCATTCCAAAATGATACAGACTCAGGCCTCGGCCTTGTGCCTTCTGAGCAAACTAGCCGTTAGCCATTAGCTGAAGCTCAGTACGGTGAGAGTAATTTCCTGCATTGCTATTCAGTATTATTAATTACATATTATGGATAAACAATTATGGAAGGACTAGATTATCTTTTTTACCAGGTGCTCATTAGCAGAAATGTGTCTGTTGCTGAAGATTCCTGAGCAATCATGTTGATTTAAATGGTCAAACAGACTGACATCCACCCTGGAATGACAATGTACAGTGCTGGCTTTTGTTAAGGCGATCAGAGCCAGAAGAATGCCAAGCGAGCCGTTGTCATCTAGTAGCCAGAATAAAAGCCTGCTCAAAAATCTATGACACCAGCTATAACCAAGTCAACTCAGTCAGGCCAAATCCAACTCAAGGCCCACTGGAGGAAAAATAACTTCTGGCCCCTCTCTCTGCGGTGGGGCTCCACAAAGGGGGGGGGGGGGGGGGCTGAGATCCAAAGATGAACGTGAGAACCTCCTCATCTCCTGACCTCTGTTTGCATTTGAATGGTCCACCAAACTGAACATTGAGAGTTAGAGAGAAGGGTGGGGGGTGAGTGGACAGACAGAGACAGAAAGACAGTGGGTGAGGGACAAAGTAAGAGAGATTGTGTGTGCCCGTGCATGTGTGATTGTGTGTGTGTGTGTACGAGAAAGAGAGCCATGCAATATTCCACTCAAAATAACATGGGAATAAAACTGTGAGAAAACTATAAAGTTACAGAAATCATATGTAGGGGGGGGGGTTAATGGTTTCAAAAGGGTTTTAATAATGAATGTATGCTATTTAGCAGCTATTTTAATGTTTAAAAGAGGCCAAAAGATACCAAAAAACTCTACTAATAATAACGGGTTGGTCATTTAATAAACATGAATAGAACAGGTGGCAATGTTTTTTTCCACCTGCAGCAATCCTACGTGATATTGTAGTTTTGCTTTTTGCGCTATTAAAATAAAACTGTAGAAATTAAAAGGAAAAACGATCCGTTGATATAAACATGATTCTGCAGCAGTGGTCTCCACCGGCAGGGAAAGATACACACTTTTTTCCTTCTCTGAATATTCATTTGGAAAACCTAACGATAATCCGAAGCTTGAAATTATGTGTTCGGGGCCAGCCCTTCAGCCAAACCACACAGATGAAGCTGTGTGCACTATTTGCCTTGATTATCATGATTTAATGTTGGCAAAATGGAGCAATCAGAAATGTTCAGCGCTGCAAGCCCCAACTCCAAAATTCCTGTACTTTTGGAAAGTACTACCCCAGAGCAGGAACTTTGTGGGGGGTAAAATAATGTCCCCAGAGAAATTTGCCATGCCCCCTGCAGTGGAAACACAGGGGTTTGGTGTTCCTCCAAAGGTCCTAGTTCTTGGGGAAGGTTACTGCGGTGGAAACGCGGCCTGACTATCACTGTGTTTGGGTGGAATGCACAAATTCGTGTCACTACGAGCACGCGACCCTAGTGTGTTTAGTGGACGCAGGGTAGGCACAGGATCCCTCTGCCCTGGCGATGTATGCATGTGTAGGTGCAAAAGAAAGAAAGGCGTGATTATTTTTTACTTGCCTCTGCAAATTAACGAAATGCCAAAGACTATTCAACATAGTCTTTAGCACTTTAAAGCTTGGATCAACCTAAAAGTGACAAAGTTGTGAGATGGTTCCAGCAGAACTGATATAAAGTAAAGAGTGGCTGTGTGTTGCTAGCACTAGCCGGCCCTGCTATATAGTTTCCCATGTCTGCTATTCTCCAAGCAGCGGGATAACATACAAAGCATGAAGAGTCCACCTCACATATACCGTAGGCTACAATCAGATTTACATGAAAACAATTGCAATTCAACAGGATCGATCTGGCACGAATTGAGGCACACGACAAGTCTCTGTACACAATTCTGTGGATAACTTTCTGGGAGTTTTTCACCTGAATTATTTAGAAATTGTGATTTCATTATGAAAAACAAAAACTGTTCTGCATCTTGGTAATTTAGTACCCCACTTGTTGAAATTGTGAATGGTTTTTATGGTATTCATATTATTGTTTGTTTTTATTGAACTAAATCATATTTAGTTTGTGAGGTTTGACTAGGTTTGTTAATCAGGTTATGTGTAATGGCAAATTTAAGAAGGTAATAATATCTACAATCGGAAACTCCAGCTGTAAGCTTTAATTGATAACAGTTCTGTATGGGGATATATTTATGTAAATCTGGATTTGAATATTCAATGCCTACACAGCCACTGACCTCACCACATGTCAGGGCGCCAAGCTGACTCAGTGGTTGTTCTGAACCATATGAATCCTTGATTTTAAGTGTTGACCCCATGGTAAACTAATGATCCAAAACAGTTCTATTGTTATGCAGCTACCTAAAAAGGGGCTACATGGTGCTCACATAAATGTTTGGAGTCTGCCAAACAAAACAAATTACATTTTTAACATGTTACGTACAAATAATGTTCATGTCTTGCCAATCACTGCATCACATCTTGATAATGCTAGTAGTGGTGGTCAGATATAAATGTAATGGATACAACTTAATGTGAAAGGGTAGGGATTGGAATAGTGGTGTGTTAATTTACATTCAAAACCACTTCAAAACAAGGAATGACCTGACAACTTCAGTCCATATGGGTACAGGTGCATTTACCATATCATTATCAAGCACCTATTATAATCAACTGTGCTTACCAGGGGAGCATAAAGCACTGATCATGCTGAAGGTCTAGATTTGTGGTTGAGAATTTTACACTTGCAATACCTTACACATACACTAGGTATGGTGCAGTTCGCCATAGACAAAAAAAATGTAGAAACATTTATATTTGGGTTGTGGGACTTCTCATTCAGTTGAACTCGGTACGTCAGCCTATGTACGTACAACGATACAATGAAAACAATGCTATATTTGACCCTTTTAGAACATGTATATGCTTCGAAATAACATCAAATACTGCAGACCTTTGACTAGGCTCAAGCTAGAAATGGAGGAATTTGCCATTAACCACATGACAAAACAACATTAGGGCAAAAACGCATACTGTTATGCCATTTTACAACAGTCAGTACGTTTACATGCACAGCTTAATTCGATTAAAGCCATAGCTCGACTATGCTCCTCAATTGGACAACTGCAATTGTCCGCGTATACATGGCGGTGAGTAAATCGATTAATTGGCCGAAGCCTGTCATGCCCCGGTACGATAGGTGGCGCTGTGCCCATTTCAACTAGTGGTAATAGAGCCACCGGTTGACCTCTTTACGTCACCAGCAACAAACTCATTCGAGAAATATGTTTTCAGTAGACAGCTGTCAGTTCACTTCGGGTCCATATAATTTCTCCGAAGCTCCATTGTTCCGACCTCTCGGTCGTATCATGCCAACTCCTCCGGCTGCTCTGCCGGCGGAGCAGTCCGCATACGACCGAGAGGAACAATGGAGCGTCGGAGAAATGATATGGACCCGAAGTGAACTGACAGCTGTCTGCTGAAACATCGCTTTCTCCTCCATGTCACGTTTCAATCTGGACTTCAGAGAGTCAAAGCCAAAGTTAATTTCCCCCAATTCCTTTTCCCCATGGGCGAGATAAACCCAACTAGGAGTCTTTACTTGTTGTGGAAGTACCAGAGAGTCGGAGAACCCGACGCAGTCTGGAAGATTCATAATATCAGAGAATACCCCCATCAGTTCGGCCGCGGAGCAATGAATGAATAAAGATCGTAGCTATTTTACAACCTCGTTGATGAGCAACATTTTGAAAAACATGGACTTTTAATTCAGCCTTGGGTTAAATCGAAGCGTAGTGTGCATAGGCGTCGATTACGGGGGGGACGGGGGGGGACATGTCCCCACCACTATTTATAATTTGAATTTTGTCCCCACCACTTTTAAAAATGTGCAACCCAATTGCGACCGAAAAAATCCCCACATACTTAACCGCAGCCCGTTCTCATCCCAACTACAGCGTCCGCTCGCAGAGCAGTCTACAGCGTCCATTCACTCCAATAATAACCCGGTCACGGTGATAGATTACACTAACCCTAACCCTAACCATAACCCTAACCATAACCCTTTTTGGAGTGAATTGTTTCACAGTAGACTGCGGACGCTGTAGACTCTGCTCTGCGAGCGGACGCTGTAGACTCTGCTCTGCGAGCGGACGCTGTAGACTCTGCTCGTCTCTTACCACCGTGAACGGGTTTATGAGAACCCAGATCGTTTCACACAGACGCGGGAGGGTACCTTTGGCGTCAGTATCAGACGTCTAGGGGCGTGACAAATCGTCGGTATATTACGAGTTGGGATGAGATCGGGTTGTCTGCCGAAACCGTCAAGTCTAAATCATGCGATAGGCGCGCACGATGACATCCTCACAGCATGCACACGGGCTGTGTGTGGACCCGGGTCCGCGGGTCCGGTGCTGGGTCCGCGGCTGGCGGGTCCGGTGCTCCCGTTGACAATCGCGCCCCCCCCCCCCCCCCCCCCCCCCCCGTTGACAATCGCGCCGAATGTAGAGCATATTGTAATGCAGCGTTGAATGGATGAATAGCTTACATAAGGGTCCCCAGCACTTTTCAAACCACACTCAAGCTTATGGTTATTGTCCCCACCACTTCTAAAACCAAACTGACGCCACTGGTAGTGTGTACTGAATGCATGTTGATGATGATACACTCCTTATAGGGGGTAACTACATTGGCACGGCACCGGCGTCCTCCATCTTCTGCGCCAGCTTTTTAAATAAGGGTCATTCCAGAATTGGAGGACAATTTAGGCATCAACACTTTTGGTAACCCTTCCTTTTACAGTACGGTAATTACCAGCTAATTACCTGGTAATAAGATGTATTTACTAAGTAATAACCAGGTAATTAAATGTAATTACCTTCTAATTACCAAGTACTTACCAGGTAATTACCAAGTATTTACATTACATATTTACCTGGTAACTACCACTTATTTACCTGGTAGTTACCTGATATTTACCTGGTAACTACCACTTATTTACCTGGTAGTTACCTGATATTTACCTGGTAACAACCACTTATTTACCTGGTAGTTACCTGATATTTACCTGGTAACAACCACTTATTTACCTGGTAGTTACCTGATATTTACCTGGTAACTACCACTTATTTACCTGGTAGTTACCTGATATTTACCTGGTAACTACCACTTATTTACCTGGTAGTTACCTGATATTTACCTGGTAACAACCACTTATTTACCTGGTAGTTACCTGATATGGTAAAAACATGAACAAAAACTTGTTGGTATTTACCTGGTAAATACCAACAAGTTACCCAGTATTTACTAGATACTGAAAACTACCAGGTATTTATCCAGGAATTATAGATTATGTATTACCAATCAACCTGTGTAGTGACAGTGAGGGTAGTAATGACTCCGATATTTACCTGGTAATTACCCAGTATTTACTTGATAACTTGCAACTATTTACTAAGTAATTACTTTCTAATTACCCAGTAGTTACAATTTACCCAATAACCCCCATGTATGTATGCAGATATTAACTGGTATTTACCCAGTAATTACAAATGTAATTCCAAAACATTATCAGGTAAAACCCTGTGAATTACCCTGTAAGGAAGGTGGAACTGTACTGTAAAAGGAAGCGTGGTTTGTTTCAATGATATTAACATATACTTTCCTGGTAACTGTAGATTATAATCCTCTAGTTTTGAACATGGTCTCTGGCAAAAACTCCCATACCTCCCTGATAATTATCGGGTAATTATCGGGGTGATATCAGAGTTTTACAGAGTAGTTACCGTGTAAGAGAGGTGGAACTGTACTGTAAAACAGCGGTCCCCAACCTTTTTTGCGCCACGGACCGGCTTAATGTCAGACAAATTTTCACGGACCGGCCTTTAAGGTGTGGCGGATAAATACAACAAAATAAAATGACAAGACCATGGTATTTTGTAAATATAATAATAAAAAGCCTGAATCCACTGTGTACTTGTATGTAACTTTATTAGCAGCGTCCTCCTGACATTTTTTTTTTTTTTGCGTCCTCCTGACATCCACCAACAACAATAATAATAACATAATAATAACAATAACAACCTCTCTGCCTCGCGCTCTCTGGTCGCTTTGGTAACACTTAAACATACCTTCAAAATACAACATAAAACATATGAAGTTCATGAAAAATACAACTCACCATAACGCTAAATTAATGAGAGCCCTGAGCTTGTTTCTCTGCAATGAGACGGTCCCATCTCGGGGTGATGGGAGACAAAGACACCCGGAGTGTGTTGCTTATGTCCAGTCTATTTCGTGATTTTGTTTTGGTTGCTGTGACTGCAGAAAACCCCGCTTCACACAGATATGATGTCGGAAATGGCAACAGGGTTTTCAGAGCTGCTGTGGCAATCTCGGGGTATTCTGCCATGACTTTTATCCAGAATACCGGCAGAGTTGATGTCTCGAACATCCTTTTCAGGCCGCCGTCATTTGCGATCTCCAGCAGCTGATCTTCTTCTTGCGCGGACATGCTGGATTCGCCCGGTTTGTTGACAAATGGGTCGCGGATCCATTCCTTTTCAGTTCGTGGGTCTTTTGCGGTTGGGAAGTAGCGCTCGAACTCTTTTGAAAGCGAAGACAGGTGATCGTGCACCAGCTGGGAGAATGACTGCTCCGGCTGAGTCTCCTCCAAAATCCCCGCCAATGTTTGAAACATGTCAAATGTGCCTCTGTTCACACGTCGTCTCCACAAATCCAGTTTGGCTTTAAATGCAGCTACTTTATCTGCCAACTTGAAGACTGTTGTCATTTTCCCCTGAAGAGACAGATTGAGTTCATTGAGCTGGCTAAATATGTCGCACAAGTAAGCCAGTTTTGCGACCCACTCCTCATCACTGAAATGTGCTGCCAGCGGTGACTTTTTTTCTAAGAGAAATCTTTGCAGCGGCTCTCGTAATTCATACACTCTGGCCAGCGATCTCCCTCGGGATAACCATCTTATTTCTGTGTATAACAGAAGGCGTCTGTGCTCCGCGTTCATCTCCTCACAAAGTTGCTCGAATAGGCGTGAGTTAAGTGCGTGTGCTTTGATGTGGTTGATAACTTTAACAACATCATTCAATACGCTGTGAAGTTCCGGTGGCATTTTTCGGCTCGCCAGCATCTCTCTGTGTATGACACAATGTGTAGATTCACATTCAGGTGCAACCTCCTTAATCCGAGTAGTTAAACCAGACAGCCGTCCAGTCATGGCAGCAGCTCCGTCTGTGCATATGCCGACACAAAAAGACCATTTAAGTTTTCCTGATACGTAATTATCCAGCGTCTTAAATAGTTCTGCGGCTGTGGTTTTGGTTGTCAACGATAGTGCACACAACACATCCTCATGCACATCCTCCTGATAAAGGTATCGCACATAAACAAGCAGTATTGCCCTGTTGTCCACATCTGTTGACTCGTCAACCTGCAGTGCGTACCACGGTGATGTATTAATCCTCTCCAACAACTGTGTCTCAATGTCCTCTGCTATTTCCTCGATGCGCCGCGTGACGGTGCTAGCTGACAGAGGGACCTTTGCTATCTTTTTAACCGCAGCCTCCCCCAAAAGTTCACCGCAAATGTCTTTAGTAGCCGGAAGAATCAATTCTTCACCAATCGTGAATGGTTTTTTAGCCTTAGCTATTCGGTTAGCCACCAAGTAGGATGCTCTCAGTGCACTTGCATTTGTTGTTGCAGAGGCCCTCAGTAATTGCTTCTGTCCTTCTTGTTCCTGCTTTTTTCTTTCAAAGTACTCCAAAGGCTTGTTTTTTAAAGCAGGGTGCTTAGTCTCTAAGTGGCGAAGCAGTTTTGAAGGCTTCATTGCCTCATTGGAGAGCCGGTCACCACATATTATGCACAGCGGGCTTGGTGCGTGGGAATCACCTGTAGCGATAAATCCATATTTTAAGTAGGTCTCCTGGTACTGTCTGTTAAATGCAGCTTTCTTTTTCTTGGTGGGTATAGGCTCTTCTTCTGTCTCCTCACTGGCCCTTTTCCCCTTTGCAAAGAAACTTTCCAAAGACGTCTGTTTTTTACTCATCTTTCTAGCTTGTGAGTTTCTAGCTTGTGAGTTAGCGCGACCGTTAATATTTAATATTAGCGCTAACCGTTAATGTATCACGTGACCACAATATTGACATGTGTCAATCGCATAGGTCAAGCGGTGTCAAGAGTGGGTCACGTGCGTGAGTCATAGACGGATGTAACGGGGAGAATTCGGAGAATTTTTCAAAATAAAAGATTGTTCAGACTCGAATAATAAATAAAACGGAAATAATGAAAGTTATTTATTCTTTCTGTGCGGCCCGGTACTTAACGACCCACGGACCGGTACCGGTCCGGGGCCCGGGGGTTGGGGACCACTGCTGTAAAAGGAAGCGTGGTTTGTTTCAATGATATTACCATATACTTTCCTGGTAACTGTAGATTATAATCCTCTACCACCCATTAGGGTGTGTAGTTTTGAACATGGTCTCTGGCAAAAACTCCCATACCTCCCTGATAATTATCGGGTAATTATCGGGGTGATATCAGAGTTTTACAGAGTAGTTACCTGTAAGAAAGGTGGAACTGTACTGTAAAAGGAAGCGTGGTTTGTTTAAATGATATTACTGTAGCTCCCAAGTAGTACACACGAGGCCAGAGGTCTTTGTTAGAAAACAGGATTTATTTTCCAGGTCGAACCAACCCGTGAGAAATGGGTTTAAAGAGAACAATAATTCAAATCAATAAATACAATTGACAATATGCAAATGTCCGTTTTTTCAGCAGCACAACAGGTGTTACATTTACACCAAAAACCACTACACACACCTCACATACAGTCCACAACTCAATATTAACCTGTACATTTACAAACTTAACTTACATATACATATTCACCACTTTACATCGTATGCAAATCCCCATCACGCACCAACCATGCAATGGAATGCAACACAATCGTTCACGTTCTTCATAGACGTAAATAAAAGATAAACATGCCTCGTCCACTGCTAACTGCTTAAGGAGGGAATGTTCTTGTATGCGTCTTCCTTGTCCTTTATAGTTGTTCTACTTTAAGTGCCTTTAGCTTTTAACTTTAACTTATAGCTTATAGAACGTGCTGCCTCTTTCGCGCTGTTTGGCTAGGTGTGTTGCTAAAAGGTGTCGTATTCCGGCGGCAATTAGTTCCGCCCCAATGCCATTCTAAACATAAACGGGAGGTTAACAAATTAAACAAACTATACCAGGAAAGTATATGGTAACCATGTACTTTCCTGGTATAGTTTGTTTAATTTGTTAACCTCCCGTTTTTTTTGTTCCTACTGTTTAGAATGGCATTGGGGCGGAACTAATTGCCGCCGGAATACGACACCTTTTAGCAACGCACCTAGCCAAACAGCGCGAAAGAGGCAGCACGTTCTATAAGCTATAAGTTAAAGTTAAAAGCTAAAGGCACTTAAAGTAGAACAACTATAAAGGACAAGGAAGACGCATACTAGAACATTCCCTCCTTAAGCAGTTAGCAGTGGACGAGGCATGTTTATCTTTTATTTACGTCTATGAAGAACGTGAACGATTGTGTTGCATTCCATTGCATAGTTGGTGCGTGATGGGGATTTGCATACGACGTAAAGTGGTGAATATGTATATGTAAGTTAAGTTACAGTACAGTTCCGCCTTTCTTACAGGTAACTACTCTGTAAAACTCTGATATCACCCCGATAATTATCAGGGAGGTATGGGAGTTTTTGCCAGATACCATGTTCAAAACTAGAGGACATAATCTACAGTTACCAGGAAAGTATATGGTAATATCATTGAAACAAACCACGCTTCCTTTTACAGTACAGTTCCACCTTCCTTACAGGGTAATTCACAGGGTTTTACCTGATAATGTTTTGGAATTACATTTGTAATTACTGGGTAAATACCAGTTAATATCTGCATACATACATGGGGGTTATTGGGTAAATTGTAACTACTGGGTAATTAGAAAGTAATTACTTAGTAAATAGTTGCAAGTTATCAAGTAAATACTGGGTAATTACCAGGTAAATATCGGAGTCATTACTACCCTCACTGTCACTACACAGGTTGATTGGTAATACATAATCTATAATTCCTGGATAAATACCTGGTAGTTTTCAGTATATATCTAGTAAATACTGGGTAACTTGTTGGTATTTACCAGGTAAATACCAACAAGTTTTTGTTTATGTTTTTACCATATCAGGTAACTACCAGGTAAATGAGTGGTAGTTACCAGGTAAATATCAGGTAACTACCAGGTAAATAAGTGGTTGTTACCAGGTAAATATCAGGTAACTACCAGGTAAATAAGTGGTAGTTACCAGGTAAATATCAGGTAACTACCAGGTAAATAAGTGGTAGTTACCAGGTAAATATCAGGTAACTACCAGGTAAATAAGTGGTAGTTACCAGGTAAATATGTAATGTAAATACTTGGTAATTACCTGGTAAGTACTTGGTAATTACCTGGTAAGTACTTGGTAATTAGAAGGTAATTACATTTAATTACCTGGTTATTACTTAGTAAATACATCTTATTACCAGGTAATTAGCTGGTAATTACCGTACTGTAAAAGGAAGGGTTACCACACTTTTGAAAAATTGACCCTTTATTTTATAATTTTCTGTTATGTATTTAAGAAAAACAGGTAATAAACCATCAAATAATTTGATTCATCCAGCTCAGGCATCAAAGGTACACTTTTTATGAGATGTTTTATTTGTTGTGTGCTATGCTTGGCGCAACCCTGTTACGAATACTCAGGAACCTGAAAAAAGTATATTTTAAAATATTGTTTAATAAATCCTTTACCATTAAGTAAAGAAAGTCACATTCACATTGAATACTCATTTAATTTCAGATAAGACTTGACTTATATTAATTTAAGCAACTTTTTTTGAGCAAATATTTGCTCAAATACATTATGCATATAATCATTCAAACTATTAAAAGGACAATAGTTTAAACCCTTGTGAGCTGAGAAAATAATTTAAGATTATTTTAATAAAAATGATATGGTAACCTGTTACCATATCCATACTATACCATTTTGCTCCAGATAACATTTAAGATTATTTTTATTAAAATAATCTTAAATTAGAGTAACAGGGTTGCGCAAAGTAACGGTTGAATGGATACATTACTTTTGATTGTAGATCATGACAAATGTGACAAATAAATACTCAGGACCACAGGAATGTTGTTTAATAATATTTGATATATCGTTTCGATGAAGGATCAACAGGATGAGTAGGAATGATAAAAAAAATAAACATTTTAACAAGACCACAAACTGGATCTGATCAAATATTCAATGGACAAACATAAAAAAAATAGTCATATTACAGTAGGCCGACAACCTGGCATTAAAATGAATGAGCATATCAAAAATAGTCATGAACTGATCAATATTTTAAAAAGCTGATGTTATAATGTTCAGATTTAATTTTCGTGGCTGGCCAGAGTATCCCATACCTCTCTTGCGATGGCCATGTGGCGTGAGGTAACGTTCTCTGGGGGAGGAATGAGGGTCAGCACATCCTCCACGGGATACCAATGGAGATCTTCCCTCAACGGCCAGAAAAAACGGTTTTCCCCCACTCTATGCATACATTTCACCTGGCAGTGGGTCTCATTCACCTCTTGGATGATCCCTGGGTAGATGGTGTGGTCGTACACCAGGGCACACCATTTCCCCACAACCTCTGGACTGTGCCACTCCACCTCTTCTGGTGTGCTGTATATGGGGTCTTCTGTGTGGTCATCTGTGGGATTAAAACTGAAGCACTTTGTTTTTTGGCAATCACACTCCAGATTCCCTGTTGCTGAACACATGCAACTGACGTCACGGTAGAGAATTTTCCCAGGTGAAAGAGAGACCACCTGGTGGAGCCTCATTGTGGACGGTACAGCTGGAAGGTCAGCTGGCATTTCTTTCACTGCATCCTCCACAGCTTGCTCCTGAATGTAAAACAATTTCACCTTCAATTGTCCCTCACTCAGAGCTTGGTACATGGACAATGCTGTGGGAATATCAACTCCTTGGCTGACAAGCCTGTCGGCCCTCCTCTTCAATGTGCCACCCACACCGTCTGGGGCACCTTTGCCATGGCTGGCTTCGAAGTAGTTCCTCTTGTAAACCCCTTCTTGAAAATTTCAGTACAAAAGAGGTAAAAATTACCACGCTGCTTGTACTGTGTGCAGGGTTAGGGTTGGATGGTTGTCACATCCGGGAATCTCTCGGATTTCCCTCAGGATGGGCTCCAGGTGTTGCCATATGGCAGGTGGTCCCCTTCAGTCTGGATGCCGATACAGTGCAAAAGGAGGTAGGGGCAGATGCCCCCCCCCCACATAGTAAACCAGCAGTGTGCAAAGTGGCCTGTTGGTGTGATGCACCAAAATGGACAGCTTGTACTTCAGCGCTGTACTTGCAGCCGTAGTTCTCTGAGAAGTCAATATGGACTGCACATTCATTTGCAGGGAGGTTCAGCTTCAGGGCCCTGTGAGAATGCATATTGCTGCCTGATGTTAAAAAGATGGCGCCTGAACTTCTGGAGCAAAAATGGCAAACGTTTCCACCAGCTCTTCTTGGGAGCATTCAAATTATTTTTTCAAAGTGATCTTTGAGGCTGCTCCAGGATCATTTTTGTGCTCTTTGTCCACAGTGGCCCACTGAAGGTAGGAGACACAATTGGTGGCTCTGTAGTGGCTTGTGAGTGCATAGGTATTATTGCTGCATTCCTCACATTCCCCATACATACATTGCTTGCTTGTGGTGTCACACGTGATGGCTTGTGTCAGGCTCTCCAAATTGGATTGTGTCGATGATGTGCATGCTGGTGAAGCTTTTTGGCAATAAAGCCTAGATTTTCATGTTGTTTGCACATGCATGTTTCACGATCTGCCAATGTTGGATGCCACAACCCAGTAGGGCGAAGGTGTGCAGAACAGTGAGTATGGATAGACGGAGGTTGGTCTGCTCAGCAGGAACTTCAATGGAGGTTCT
>JAOPHQ010002477.1:0-27248 GCA_030340625.1 Merluccius polli | reverse complement strand
AATTACACATAACAAGAGTCACATGTGTTTTCTGATTCATAGATTTGGTATGCTTTGTGATGATTAGCATGACTAGGGAAATAAGCAAACAAGGGGAAACAGTCAATGTTGAACCCTTAAGATATAACATAAGTATCTCTAATATATTTGGTTATAGGAACGTCAAGGGAAGTCAAGGCAAGGCGAGCTGAAGTAAGTTGACTGTAAATGACTGGACTTCACAGTAAGGGTTTCTTGGCCAAGAGATCACATGTTGAACACTACATACTAACCATTTCCTCTCTTATTGTAAACCCTGTCCTGTCACTCTCCTATCATTGCCATACGTAGCTGGTGGTTTTAGTCCAAGGAGATACAGGTTAGTTAGTCTCACTAGTTTCTCTGTGCTTCCTGTTGTCTTATGAAGTCTGTGTTTATTGGCTGCCGTTCATTCTGACTCGGAGCTGAGGACGGACTCACGGACACATCACGTCCTGTTAGACATGTTTACACATTTTAACCTTTAGGAACTAAATGTATATATGTTATAGTAACATATCTTTATGTATATTGGATGTACATATTGTTCTATATTTTGTAGGTCTATTCCTAGCTGTATTTTTGTGTCATGTTTTTACTACTTTTCTATCTTGAGCAGAGCAATTGTGAATAACTATGAATCTGAATAACTCCTTAACTTCACTTCACTTACTGTTTTTTGTTGTAGACTTCTCAGGATACGAAACAGTTACTTGAAGGTAAGACAAAGCTACCTAAAACACATATAATGGACATGCTAATGCTACATGGTAATGCTACATGCTAATGCTAATCTCATTGATCATTGCGACAGGCGTGGACATCAAACCTCATGTCGAGGAAATCGCAAAGGTGTTGGAATGGGAGGTCATGAGGAACGTCGCCATGGAGAGTGGCTTCACGAGTGACGACATCGAGATCCTCATAGAGAACCTCCACTACCCCACCAAGTGGACCCCCCTGCTTCTGCATCAGTGGGTGGAGAAGATGGAGAAGAAGGACAACAATGCCGCCAGGGAGCTGGTGGAGAAGCTGACGGGCTTGAGATGCATTTACCAACGGGACAGAGTGATTAGATTCCTCTATGAGAGGGAAAAAAAACCTACTGAGACTCAACCCTTGACCAGTTAATCCTTGTCCCTTCAGTAATGGGTTTATAAGCCATACCTCTGTTTTATGTAAGGATAATCCACGACGAGGTGTGCATGAAAAATAATGCACGATGTGGAGGCTGAGGACCCTGACCCTGACCTGGAGTGGATTACCCAGGGCTTAATTTGAGCCGGAACACGCCGGAACATGTTCCGGCACCTCCGACGTTGGATCCGGCACCCCCCCCCCCCCCCCCCCCCCCCTCCGTCCTGGGTGTGTTACGATTGCGCACCCCCCCCCCCCCCCCCCCTCCCCGGCGGTCCTCGTGCACCCCCCTCTTTTTTTCGGTGTTCCGGTGTCGTGCCGAAAAGTGATTGTCTGCCAGAATCTGATTTGTGGCCACGGGAGCGCGCACAGCAGCCCGTTGAGCGGTAGCGCAAAAACGTCCGCTTTTCTCTGGAGGATTAAACGGCCATAATATGCAGATACACACAACTGTATTATAATGCAATTATAGCAAAGGTACGTGTCTTCCAAGGTTTAACATTTGTTCTTCAATCAATTTTTGGTGAAAATGCCTATTTTGTTGTAATGGTCCTTTAAAAGAATTCCAAGGTGTCCTGTGACCTCCAGTGTTTATATTATGAAGCTTATGCATGAGATCAAGTCATATTTAGGCAGAAATCTCCTTTGAGTAACTGTATTTGGCCTTTAATCAATTTTTGGCAGACAATCACTTTTTGGCACGACACCGGTACCTCTAACCCCGTAATGAGCCGCCGGATCCACACCCCCTCTGCGTTCCGGGACCTCCCACTTTACAAATTAAGCACTGGGATTATCCTCTTATACCATGGCCAGGCCACTTACCAATCAGTAACAATATAAGGGTGTTGATTCATATTTTGGGGTCATTCTGTCTCAAAAGTACAACTTTTAGCTGCACTACTTTGTGTTCCTGTAAACAAACGGCAAATGACCAGAGAAATATATGGGTCTGACTAATGCCTGGTCTGACTAATGCCTGGGTCTGGCTAATGCCTGGGTCTGACTAATGCCTGGGTCTGACTAATGCCTGGGTCTGACTAATGCCTGGTTTGCTGCTAGAGACTCGAATCTTCACCATTATTGATCAAATCTCTCTCTTCAGTAATGTAGGTATAAGCTATGCCTCTGATTTTTTTCAGTTTTAATGTCTGGCTCTAAACTTTTTTTTTTTTTCTCAACCTGTCTTTTTACAATTGCAGTAAAACACTATAAAACTAAAGTATTATTTTGTGTCCACAAACGTCTTTAGTTTCGTTTCTTGTTCTTTTATCAGAACAGCGAATGGAGTCCATTTAGAGAAGTGAGTCTCAGATGCACAAGAAGCCACAGTGGGTGTGGACCCCAAATATATCATATATATATATATATATATATATATATATATATATATATATATATATATATATATATACTGTATATATATATATATATATATATATATATATATATATATATATATATATATATATATATATATATATATATAAATATATATATACTGTACCTAATGTTCTGCCATCCTGCCCTGTTTGTGATATGCTACTGAGGACCATTTGATTGTGCCGTTTCTTGACAGGAAAGTCTCTTTCAGCTTGAGGGATTTCGTCTTCTGAAGATGATGCATCATGCTCTGGGTTGCATTCCTCCATCTTCTCCCTCTGACGCATCCTCCACTTCCTCTTTGGAGTCAGCGTTGTCTCGCTGGACGTTTGAAAAGATGTCTTCTAGAACCAGTTCAGCAGTCAAACAGTCATGGCGTCAGCACGTCGGAGAAGACTACATGTCTGACGAAGACAGTATTAGTATCTTGTGTTTTCGTACAGCTTACATGGAAATATGAAGAAACGCAACATTTCCATTTCGTAATATTGGGGTCAGTCTAGGGCAGTGGTTCTCAACCGGTGGGGCGCGGGTTCAAAAAGGAGGACAAATACGCAAAGCCCTGTCCGGCGTCATGCGCAACATCAAGCCGGACGCGTATTTGTCCTCCTTTTTGAGAGCTCAATAGTAACGCCCCCCCGGCGGCCGTAGGTCCGCGGTGTGTTATTATTGCGCGCACGCCCCCGTCGCACCCCCCCCCCCCCCCCGTCGGCCGTAGGTCCGCGGTGTGGTACTATTGCGCGCACACCCCACCCCCGTCGGCCCCCCCCCCCCCTCGGTCGTAGGTCCGCGGTGGCGGACCCCGTCAACAGTGGCGCCGCCAGGGTTCAATTTCAAAGTACGCACAGGAACGGCAAATACAACAAATGGAAAAATACTAATCTAATGTTTTCAGTATTAGTGAAATAACAGATTAAAATGTCCATTAATCTACTGAGACTGTTGTTATTCTGACATGAGTTATATGGCTGTTGTGTGGAAAACTATAGGCTACTGTGGTTAATAATCGCGGTGCAGACGAGTGAGTTTGGAGCTAAGGAGAGGAGAGAAAAAAGAAAGCGAGATGACGCGACCGTAGCCGCCGTGATATTACGACGTCGCCCCCGCTGAGGAGGAACTATGAAGGACTCAACTGTGATAGAAAACTAACTAAACCGAGTCGGGCCGAGCTGTGATGTGTCGTGGAGAAGGGACAACACAGGGCACACCGCTATGCGCACACACGTGCGATATTTATTCCTCTAAGATGCGATCACGCCCGGTTCAGCACGCTGGACAGTGCACTGCAGACCTGCAGCATTTGTTTTCATCCAAACTTTGCAGACGTGGTCGGGAATTGTAGAAGATGGTGTTTCACTATAAAATGCTGTTCCTATAAATAAATGCATCTCTATGCAGAGAGAGGGATGTAGGCTATGAAAAAGTTATCCAAATCTCCCGCTATGAGAGAAATTACACATAGCCTACTACAGATGTTTAAAAGTCCAAACAAAAAAATATATCAACAAGAAACGACCCTAATCAATTCCATAACTCAAAGTAGATTTTTACTCAACGAAAAAATGAAGATCAGTTAGGCTTTATTGCGTCACTTCACAGAAACACATTATGGTGACATGCGCAACAGAAACACAGGTGAAAACAGCCCAGCAACACATTATAGTGACGGCGCACAAGAAACACAGGTGAAAACAGCCCAGCTGCAGCAAAATATTAGGCCTACGGTGATGTGCACCACAAACACAGGTGAAAACAGCCCAGCAAAACATTACGGTGACATGCGCACCAGAAACACAGATGAAAACAGCCCAGCAACACATTATGGTGACGGCGCACAAGAAACACAGGTGAAAACAGCCCAGCTGCAGCAAAACATTAGGCCTACGGTGATGTGCAGCACAAACACAGATAAAAACAGCCCAGCAAAACATACGATGATGCGCAAAAACAGCCCAGCAACACATGGTGACGGCGCACCATACACATGGTAAAAACACAAAAAACACGCTCTATAGGCTGATAATGTTCCTACCTATTTGATATTAATTCTACGCCTCCCTGTCACGTCGAACTCCCGCAGAATGGCCTCAGAATCGATAGGAATATCATGGTGAATGTTCATCAGGGCAAGTCCACTCAGTCTCTTGTCTGTCATGGTGTTCCGGAGGTATGTTTTCAAGCGACGTAAACAGCTGAATGAACGCTCAGCACTGGCCGTGGACACAGGCATTGTTAGGAGGACCTTTATGACAGTATGCACATTAGGATAGAAGTCTGCAGTTAGTCTCAGAACTTGGAGAATGTCACACTCACTGGTGACAGGTGTGTCATCCTTCGCCCTGTTATGTTGCCTCCATAGATTCAGCTCCACGTCTGCAGTGTCAACACTGGGCATCAACGCACCATACTCCTCCTTTATCTCCATCCATAAACTGTCTGTCAACAGTGGCAGTTTGTCGGGGAGAAGGTACTGGGCTTTAAGACGTGGCAGTGCAAGGCATACTCTGTCTCTCACTTCTGTGGTCAGGTGGTCAATGAACGGCAAGAAAATTGTCCTTTTCCAGTATTCTTGTGGGTTGGCTGCAGGTGTGTTAGACCTGTGAGCTTGTTTTTTGGCGATGCGAGGCAGTGATGGGATGACTTCAACAAGCTCAGCCAGCGAGCATGCTTTTCCCCATATATTGTCGTATGTGGAGTCATCTCTTTTTTTCTCCAACACTGTCACGAGATCTGTGGCCATTCGCGCAGCCATTGGGAGCTCACATTTTGGGTTTTGTAGCCCATTGCTGAGTGGTGTGAGGCAGTGGAGGAGTTCCTGTGTAACGGTGAGGCAGATTATGAACTCGAATGTCTCCATTGCGCGCGAGAGCGCGGATGCTGCGGAGCTGCACTTGGCATCAGCGTCAGTTTTTAGCTCAGCCAGTGTTGTGACCACGTCCTCGTAGTTGTCGATGACTGTTGACAGGCACATATCATGCTGAGACCAGCGTGTGTCTGAAAACTTTTGCAGGCGTTTTTTACTGCTGCTGTTGCGCAGTAAACACTGCAGGCGCTTTGGGGAGGCTGTAATGAAGCTCACTAACTCTTGAGCTGTATTCAGAGTGTTGCGGACAACAGGGATTTTTGTGGAGTGCACAATTGCCAGATTCAGCGCGTGATTTCTGCAGTGCACATACACAGCAGCTGGATACTGTTCTCTGATGCGCGCCTGGACGCCTCGCACCTTTCCACTGACATTCCCGGCCCCGTCATATCCCTGCCCAACAATACGAGCAGGGTCCAGATCTAATTCTCTTAAACGGCCCAGAAGGAGTTGGGTTAAGGTCTCGCCTGTTGTGTCAGCAGTAGAAAAAAAACCCAGGAAGTCCTCGCGCAAAGAGTAGCTGCTGTTAACACAGTCCACGTATCTCAATACAAGAGCTACTTGCTCAACATTACTTATATCAGCAGTCTCATCAGCCAAAAGGGAGAACCACTCTGCATCCCTGCATTTCTTCAGAACTGTGTCTTGAATCTGTTTCCCACATAGCTCAATCAACTCGTTCTGGACCGAATGGCTGCAATATTTGGCATTGCTTGGTGCATTTTCGAGATACTCTCTCAGTTTCTCATCTCCTTTAGCGCGGTAATTCAGAAGCACCTGGAAATTACTGCGCTCATCAGTGTGTCCCCGAATGGGCAGATTTTGCTGTCCACAAACAGCGATTAGATCAATGACTGCTTTCAGACCATGTTTATTGCGCTCTACTGCTAGTTCGTGTGAGCGATCTAACTTGGAATAGATAGACTGGCTCTTTCCCAAAGCAACATCAACAAATTCACCTGCGCGCAGCTGGGCACTATGGTGTGCGGGAGTTGACATGTGTCTGGAAACTATTTTCTTTGCATTACTCCAGTCAGTAAGTGGCTTGGTTCTCAGAACCATGTCATCTGATGAGAAAAGCATACATGCTACACAAAAAACACCATCAACGCTTTTGCTGTAACGCAGAGTGGGGTAAATACTCTCATCAAAAAATTCCTCCGGTATTTTCCGCTGCTTCCCACATATGACTCTAGCTGGGGGTACCCACCCTCTGGGGGGCTTGAATCTGGACTGTATGGCTTTCAGTTTAACGGAATCGGATGTCGTTTTGAGTTCATCAGCCTTAACACAGCCAAGGTCATCTTCATATGCAGCAGCACTGACCACCCTTTGCTGCTGCCGTGTGTTCTCGGCGGGCTCGGGGCTTGGACCCTCACTGACAGCGGCTGCAACCGCCAAAGAGGCAGAAGAGCTAGAAGCATAGCTAGCTACCTCGTCTTCACGTCCTGCCTGACTGCTGGTAGCACCTTCATTATCGCTGCTCTGCTGCGTGTTTGTGATCGTGGGTTTGGATCTCTTTTTTTCAAATGCCTGGAAAAGGCTCAACTGTCTTTTTGACATTTCTATAGGCTGGACCGGGCGTAATCATCACATAGCTTAGTGTAAATATCATAGACTGTAGGTAGCTAAATATGCGCCAGAAATCAAAACGTGACAGATGAATGACGTAAACGACAATCATTGGCTTTTACGTTAGGCCTCCAGTGATTGGTTAACAATCAACGAGCTCAGCACGTTTAGCCTGTTACAAACAAGCATCTTTGTCACACCCTCATCACACCCCCTCAAAATAAATAAAATTGCTTCTTTTTTTTTTCACAATTGCTTTTTTTTTTTTTTTCACCAAAAAAATTGTACGCACAGTGCGTACAGGATTCCGGCTGGCGGCGCCAGTGCCCGTCAACAAGGGGGGGGGGCCGACTGCAATGAACCAGTTTTGGGGGGGCCCAGCCTGAAAAAGGTTGACAACCCCCTAGGGAATGCCATGTTATATCAAATTAAATAATTTCATGAAGGGGATTGTTTTTACTAATGTTATAGAAGGTATCACCTTCTCACGAATGAGTGGCGGTTCATACGGAGAACAACACTACCCCCTAGTGGTTCATACGGAGAACAACACTACCCCCTAGTGGTTCATACGGAGAACAACACTACCCCCTAGTGGTTCATACGGAGAACAACACTACCCCCTAGTGGTTCATACGGAGAACAACACTACCCCCTAGTGGTTCATACGGAGAACAACACTACCCCCTAGTGGTTCATACGGAGAACACAGTTCTTTTTACAACAACAGCTCATGAAACATTTCACTGTTGGTCAACAGAAACCTTAAATGTAGACACACTGTCAAGCTGGGGGCTGTTGATGTGCGTTAATGCCATGGAAATAAAAGCTTAAAATGAATAGGATTTATAAGTTGAGGTCAGATGTCCATAACTTCAATATTATAGCCTCCAAACTTTGGAAATGCAACCTGAAGGCGGATCTGACAGCCGGAAGTGAGGAGGAGGGTTAGAGAGGACAACCGGAAGTGACGAGAAGGGTTGAGAGGCGGGACCACCAGGCGGAACAAGTTGTCTGAAGAGTTGACGTCTAAACACGGATCTTAAACGATGAAATTTGACTCGCAAATGCTCTTGAAGTGGGCTGTATTTGTCGTCGTCCTTTCCCTGCTGTGGTGAGTGAGAATAAACGCGTTATCCGTAGAAAGAAACACCAATATAACCACAGGTTTTATAACATGGGCGAATGCGGTTTCACTTTCGTTTCCTCTCCCCGTCTCCTGCGGGCTTAGGGTGGACTCCGCCGGGCAGAGAGAGGAGCGGGGCCCCCGGGGGTCGCTCCGGAGGAGGAGAAGCGCATGTCAACATGGAAATTACACAGACGGAGGAAAGACCTGTTGTCTGTGTGCAGCTGGTATGGTTTCATCACTCATTCATTCATCCATTCATCCCAGTCCTCCATTGACTTGATCTTTATTGATATGTATTTATATGTTTCTTCCCAGGTCAGAAACTCAGTCAGCCCTGTGGAGATACACCAGAGGACCGTGTGTGTGAATACTGTGATCCAGGGAAGACCTACAGCAGCGTCCCTAACGCCGAGACCACCTGCAAACCATGCACCTCCTGCACCCAGCCCTGGGGTAGGTACACACACACACACACACACACACACACACACACACACACACACACACACACACACACACACACACACACTAGGGCTGGTCAATGGACAAAAATCTTCTGTCCAGATATGTCATTTAATATCTCGATAACGATATATATCACGATAAAGCATGTTTTCTGGTAATGCAATAAATAAATAGTCTATATAAAATAACCACATGATGACGCCTATTTTTGTATACTCCTGTGTGATTAAAATACTTAAATAATAATAATTATTTAAATACAAATTAAAGGTGCTGTAGAAAACTTTTGCTTTAATGTATAAATATGTAGTAAATGTTGAGTGCACAGTGTAATGGCTACAGAATAATGACAGTGTGGCGTTTAGATCGGTTCCCTTAGCTTCCCTGTTAGCCTCCTTTCACTATGCAGCTCTGCTGCCACCGCTACGACCTCCCGGGAACATGAGGCTCACTTTACACACCAAGACAACCACCAAACCAGGAGGATAGCGCTTTTCTTTACCTGGTAGCTATCCCCACTAGCTATCCGCATTAGCTATCCCCAGTAGCTATCCCCAGTAGCTATCCCCAGTTAGCGTTGCCAACTCCCTGAAAAATAAATAAGGGACACCTCATTGGCCGGCCGACCCAATTGCCTTCACCCTTTCTGACGTGGTGAATTTTAGCCCCTTTTTTTGTGAGTGCAAAACATTTCTTTAGCCCCTATCTTAATGAGTCTAAACCTGACCTTCCCTATGGGGGCCCCTCCAGTGGAAAAGGGTGCCGTTATGAAGTGTCCTCTATGCCGCCCCTACATCACAGTGTCCCAAAGGGTGATGCCCTTTCCAGTAGAGAAAGTGGGATGCAGTGCTATGAGAAAACATGATGAATGCCCAAATAGCTGCCCCTCTAATGGAGAAGTACCCCTCCAGTGGATAAAATGTGATGCTGCGATCTCACAGAGAGAGAGAATAGAGGGAGAGAGAGAGACAGATGGACATATAAGAGACAGAGACAGACAGAGATTAGAACAGCATCGTTCAGATTCCTTAAACCCGTCTGTCCAGTTGTAGAGCGATGAAGGTGCGGTCATCAACATCGGACGTGTGCAGGGCCGCCGCTCCCCATACGCAGAGTACGCAGAGTGCATAGGGCCCCAAGTACCTGGCGGGGGCCCCCAAAATTATGGTTGAAAAAAATGTCATGAAAATTATTACATTTTTATATTGCAAAAAATATATAAATGAGTTATTAACATGCCCACCGTTGTTGTTTATAAATTGTGTACCCTCAATTCAGGCAAATTAGATGTTTTTACCCAATATATAAAAATAGTTCCCCCCACTTCCCTGAAATGGTACAGCCTTCAAAGTTCTCATTGACACTCGTCTTTTCGCATTGGAGGCCCAGATAGGCCTATCTGGCCTATGGATGATGTGTATGGACGATAGGCTACTGAAGTGCTATGCAGTGTGTCCGGTGCGTACAATTCAACACCATGTAGACAGGATGAGAAAACAGAGAGAGAGAGAGGGGGAGAGAGAGAGTCATGTCACCTCTGCTACTGTTAAAGTTTGAGAGTTGTTTGTGAAATAAACATTTTAAAGGTTTATAGTTTCCTGTGTTTTTATCATAGAGGTGTGGTTATAGAACAGCATCGTTCAGATTCCTTAAACCTGTCTGTCCAGTTGTAGAGCGATGAAGGTGCGGTCATCAACATCAACATTTTACGGACTATTTTTTGACTCCCACAGTAATACGGGACAAAGTGCGTCCCTGTTCAGCTCAATACGATTCCGTTTTCAAGGGACGGTTGGCAACCCTATCCCCAGTAGCTATTCCCAGTTGCTATTCACAGTAGCTATCCTCAGTAGCTATCCACAGTAGCTATTCCCAGTAGCTATCCCCATAAGTTATCCTCAGTAGCTATCCCCAGTAGCTATCCCCAGTAGCTATCCCCATTAGTGGAAATGGCGGACGGTGGACCAACCGAAGTAAAGCCAATCTGATGGCACTACTTCTATCTGCTGCGCTACGTTTTATTTGCATTGAGTAAACTTCCTGAATAAAGCTCATGTCGCGACTCGCCAGGCGGTCCAGTCAGGCTACCGACCCGGTTCGCTTTTCTCAACACATACTACAGAATTAGTTTCTGCTTTCATGTCTCCATTATAGACTAAATGAATGAATGAACTCACGGTTTTCCTCCTCATGTTTTCTTCTCCTCCCCCCTCCTCCCCCCTCCAACCCCTGCTGCCGATAGCAACACTCCCACTATGGTGTTGCTATGCAACGCACAGCATTACAACAGCTTTAGCCTGGTCCCAAATAAAATGACCTCAATGTCACGTGACCTCCTCAGTGAACATGCTTCTTTCTGTCTTATTTCCAAAGTGTTGATCGTTATTTCCAGACGTCTTGTGTTTGTGGTCGCTGGGCTTTGAGGAAACAGAAAGCGATCCGGTTTGTCTTTGCGATAGCGGCTCAAAAATAAAGTTATACCACTTTGAAATGCTAGGGTGAGAAAAGTTGAAAAGATGTCTATTTGAGTTGAGTATTTTCTCGGTTTCTTCCTCACTTTACTGCAGCCTTTAAAACCAAGACAACACTTAGGCTAGAGGCATAAGGCGATATCTAGTCTCATAGCACGATAACAATATCATTTTCGACACACACTAGTGATGTTTAAAGCATCACGAAACGTAGCTTTGTAGTGCTGGTATTGTTGGGGAAACACACCACTCCTTTTTGAATGGTTAAAAAACTATGTCTCAAAAGACAGTTTGTTTGTATTAATGGATGCTATTCCAACAACGCTACACTACTTTGTGGAGTCCCCCAGGGATCCATTCTTGGACCATTATTATTTCTTATTTTTATTAATGATTTATCAAATGTCTCAAATATTCTTTCTCCAATAATGTTTGCAGATGATACAACTCTAGTTTATTCTCACTCAAATTTCAATTCTCTGATTAAAAATTTGAATGTTGGTTTAACTAGATATGCCACATGGTTTAGTTTAAATAAGTTATTTCTGAATATAAAAAAATATAACTATATAATATTTTGTGGCAAAAAGTCATACTCTAAGGATTTATGTAAAGTTATAATTCAGTCTGTTGAGTTGCCTCAAGTCTCAACAACAAAATTACTGGGAATCTTTGTTGATGAGAGTTTGAATTGGAAAGCACAAATACACTGGGTTAGTAAAAAAAAAAAAAAAAGTCTATCAGTATAATTAGGAGGATTAGTAATCTTGTTACCAGAAATGTTCTTCTTACACTTTATTACAGTTTAATTTATCCATATCTTTCATATTGTAATATAGTTTGGGCAAGCACCTTTCCTACTTCACTCCATAGAATTTTGGTTCTTCAGAAACGTTTTGTTAGGATGGCAACCCGATCTGAGTCACATGTCTCATCTTTACCTCGTTTTCAGAAACTCCAGATACTTACTGTTCATGACATCAATATCTCTCAAATATGTGTTTTTATTTATAAGGTATATTCAGATCATGAAAACTTTCCAGAGCACTTTCAGACTTATTTTAAATTCAATTATCAGGTTCACTCGTATCCAACAAGACAATCTTTAGATCTTCATCCCCCAAGATTTTTTACGTGCAGAGGTCAATTTACTATTAAATTTAGGGGTACCAAATTATGGAATACTTTTTCTCATCTGGCAAAAAACTCCATCTCTATAAAATGTTTCAAAAGATGTCTAAAAGCCCATATAACTGCTGTCTTAAAATTCTAATTTCATACACAAACACACTTTTATCATGTTCATATTTTTGTCTTCATATTGTTAATTTGTTGTCATTATAATTTGTTGTTGATGTTATATATTCTTTTTCTCTATTATCAGTGTTATTATTTTATGTAGATGAAGGGCCCCATCTTGCCGGTCTGAAACGCAAGTATCAAACGCAAAGCGCAAGTGGCTTTGTGGGCGGATCTTGGGCGCTGTTGCTATTATGCCGGCGGGATAAATGACGCTTGCGCCCAGCGCAAATCTAAAATGGGTTGGTCTGAAGTAGCGACATTAGTCATAGGTGTGGTTTGGGCGTAATGTGCAATAAACCAATCAGAGCGTCGGCTCACATTCCCTTTAAATGCAGGCGCGCTTGTTCCATGGCGAGCACATCGCGCATTGCCACTACTGGACCCAGACGTGTCCAATCCCGCCGTAGCGCGCGCATGCCCATCAGAGGGAAAAATAATTAGTTCTTCTGTTTAAATCTTTTCAGCTTTTCATTTTCCGTTGACAAAATGTAAATAAAGAAATGTCACAAAGACATAGCCTACTTTCCAATGGTTTGGCCTCACTCTCACTGAATCACGAGGTTATGAATGCATGGTGATATATTTGCAAGTCGTCTAACATTAGACTGAGATTACTTTGCTTACCTCCAGTGCTTGAAGTGGAAAAAAATAAGTAATAATAATAATAATAATAATACATTAGATTTATATAGCGCTTTTCAAGGACCCAAAGCCGCTGTAACAATGCGAGAAACAAACACAAACACACACACACAGGAAACAGAAAGACTTACAGGACAAAAATTGGGAACAGAAAACAAGCAACAGAGAAACAATACAGAAACAAGTCCAATGATGGAAGGGATGGAGTGGGGAGTAGGGGGCTGGAGTCAAGGGCATGGGGTGGGGACAGGTTAAGGATAGGGGAGGTCGTAGGCTAGGGAGAAAAGGTAGGTTTTTAGGCGGGATTTGAAAGAGAGAAGTGAGGGGGAGTCACGGACAGGCTGGGGGAGTGAGTTCCAGAGTCGGGGTGCTGCTGATGCAAAGGCTCGGTCGCCGAAGGTTTTGAGTCTTGCCGGTTTAGTGGTGAGAGTGAGGGAAGAGGAGGATCGAAGGGCTCTGGAGGGTCGATTGGGGGTAAGGAGATCGGACAGGTAGGGGGGGGGCCAGGTGGTGGAGAGCTTTGTATGTGAGGAGGAGTATTTTGAAGGTGATGCGATGTTTGACGGGGAGCCAGTGGAGAGTGCGGAGAACGGGAGTGATGTGATCACGGGACCGGGTGTGGGTGAGGAGGCGGGCAGCAGAGTTCTGGACCATTTGGAGTCTATGGAGGGAGTGGGAGGTAATGCCAGAGAGGAGGGAGTTGCAGTAATCCAGACGTGAGGAAATGAAGGCATGGATGAGGGATTCAGCTGCAGAGGGGGAGAGGTATTGTCTGATTTTGCCGATGCGTCTGAGGTGAAAGTAGGAGGTCTTGATGGTGGAGCTGACATGGGGATCGAAGGAGAGGGTAGGGTCCAGGATGACGCCGAGGTTGCGTGCCACAGGAGAGGGGGTGATGGTAGAGGTGCCAATGGTGAGTGAGACGGGACCAGCTTTGTTGAGGGTGGATTTGGTGCCTATGAGAAGGAGTTCTGTTTTGTCACTGTTTAGTTGGAGGAAGTTGTGAGTCAGCCAAGATTGAATTGTGGAGATGCAGATTTCAATGTGGCTGAGGGGGGGGGTTGGGTTGCTTTGGTGCTGATGTATAGCTGGGTGTCGTCGGCATAGCAGTGGAAGTCCAGGTTGAGTTCGCGGATGAGGTGACCAAGGGGGAAGAGGTAGCAGATGAAGAGGAGGGGGCCAAGGACTGACCCCTGGGGGACCCCCTGCGTGACAAGAGAGCGGGTGGATGAATGGCCGGATAGGGAGACAAACTGTTGCCTGTTTGTGAGGTATGAAGTGAGCCAGTCGAGTGCGGTGCCCTCAACACCCAGCTGGCGCAGCCTTGCCAGCAGGATGGTGTGGTTGATTGTGTCGAAGGCTGCGCTGAGGTCGAGTAGCAGCAGGATGCTGAGGGCACCGGAGTCTGCGGAGCTGAGGAGGTCGTTGGTGACTTTGAGTAGAGCAGTTTCAGTGCTGTGGAGTGGGCGGAAACCAGACTGGAGGGGTTTGTATAGATTGTTGGACTGGAGGTGGGTGTGGAGTTGGGCGGCAACGATGCGTTCAAGCACTTTGGAGAAGAATGGCAGATTGGAGATGGGGCGGTAGTTGGAGAGGTTGGCTGGATCCAGGTTGGGTTTTTTAAGGATGGGGGTGATGGAGGCAAGTTTGTAGACAGAGGGAACGTGGCCGCGGGATAGGGACTGATTGAAGAGAGTGGTGAGAGGGGGGATGAGAACAGTGAGGCAGGCCTTGGTTAGAGTTGTTGGGAGGGGGTCGAGAGAGCAGGTGGTTGTTTTTGATGAGGTGATGATGTCCATAATGTGGGAGGAGTCAACAGGGGAGAAGGCGGAGAGGGGGGGGTGGGGGCGGGTGGTTAGGGAGGGTGGGGGAGATTGGAGGGTGGTCGGTGGATGAAGCACTGATGGCGGCAGACAGAGAGCTGTTGATTTGGGAGATTTTGTTGTTGAAGGCGAGGAGAAAAGAGTTACAGAGTTCAGGGGAGGAGGGTGGGTTGATGTCCGGCGGCTGGAGCAGTTTGTTGACGGTGGAGAAAAGGGTGCGGGGGTTCCGGTTGGTGCTGTTGATGAGAGTGGAGAAGTGGGCAGATTTAGCCGCTTGGAGTGCATCACGGTAGGACAGGGGTCGGCAACCCGCGGCTCCGGAGCCGCATGCGGCTCTTTAGCGCAGCCCTAGTGGCTCCCTGAAGCTTTTTCAAAAATGTTTGAAAATGGAAAAAGATGGGGGAGAGAAATATATTTTTTGTTTTAATATGGTTTCTGTAGGAAAACAAACATGACACAAACATTATTAACGTTTTTCAATGCTGTAAAAATGTGTAGAATAAATATTAAATTTCAACATTTCTCTCAACGAAGATTTACGTCATAGCCTGCGACACACGTTTCTATCAGTAAGGCGGGATGCCAGGCAGGTGGCTGTTGTAAACAAACCGGCGGCTGCGCGCAATAGTAACACAACGCGGACCTACGGCCGACGGGGGGGGGGGGGGGGGGGGGGCGCGCGCGCGATTGTAAGTAACACTCCGGCCGACGGGGTGGTGGTGCGCGCAATTAACACACTGCGGACCTACGACCGGCGGGGGGGGGGGGGGGGGGGGGGGGGGCGCGGTGTGTTACTATTGCGCTCTCAAAAAGGAGGACAAATACGCCTGGCGTGACGCTGCGCCGGGCGCGTATTTGTCCTCCTTTTTGAACTCGCGCCCCCCCCCGGGAGAGTTTCCCCCACCGGTTGAGAACCACTGCTACAGGATGCACTGCAGGAAAAATAAACATTTAATCATGAAGGCTCATTATGTATTTGTAGTTAACTTAGTCATTTCTATAGTAGGCTAATATAGCTACTATAGATACATACAGCATGTGTTGCCTTCAATATAAGGCTTATATAAGGCTTTTATTTTTTTGCGGCTCCAGACATATTTGTTTTTTGTTTTTTTGGTCCAATATGGCTCTTTCAACATTTTGGGTTGCCGACCCCTGCGGTAGGAGATGTGTTGTTTGTGTGCTTCGGCGTGGACAGTGAGGCGGGTGCGTCTGTGGAGTCGTTCTAGTTGGCGGCCAGTCTTTTTCATGGAGCGGAGCTCCGGGGTGTACCAGGGGGCGGAATTGGTGAAGGAGACGGAGGAAGTTTTCCAGGGGGCTAGGGAGTCAAGGGAGACAGAGAGGATGGAGTTCAACATGGTAGCAAAGTCGTCAGGGGAAGAGGGGGGGGGGTCGGCAGGGAGGGCAGAGGATATGAGCTGGGAGAGAGAGAGTGGGTCGACTGATTTGATGTTACGGTATGTGATAGAGCGCTTGGTGGGGTTGTGGGGTGAGGGGAGTGGAGCAGAGAAGATGATGCAGAGATGGTCTGAGAGTGGGAAGGGGAGAGGAAGGGGAACAGATATGGGGAGGGAGGAGGAGCAGACGAGATCAAGGGTATGGCCTTTGGTGTGTGTGGGGAAGTCAACATGTTGAGTCAGATGGAAGCAGTCAAGAAGGGAGAGGAAGTCAGATGTCAGTGGGGCATTGGGCTGATCGATGTGGATGTTAAAGTCGCCAGTGAGTAGCAGGGAGGAAGAGAGAGAGGATGCGATGGTGAGGAGCTCGGACAGATCAGAGAGAAAGGATGGGTGTGGCTTGGGGGGGCGGTAAATGAGGACAGATGTAATAGAGTTGGGGAGGGAGAAGGCAAGGTATTCGAAAGAAGAGATGGGTGGAAGGTTGAGGTTGAGGTCAGAGATGGAGAGGGATTTTTTGTGGAGGACTGCAACGCCGCCCCCACGGCCAGAGGGACGGGGTTTGCTGAAGTAGCTGTAGTTGGAGGGAGTGGCTTGGTTGAGGGCGTAGTAGTCCAGGGGCTGTTGCCAAGTTTCACAGAGGAAAAGCAGGTCGATGTTGTTGTCCAGTAATAATTCAGATATGATAAGTGATTTGTTGGAGAGGGAACGACAGTTGAGTAGAGCAAGAGAGATGGATGGGGGAGCAGGGGAGGGGGAAAGGAGGTTGTTGGGGTTGGCAGTGCGGCAGGAGGGGATGGGGGGGGGGGGGGCGGGAATAGGACCAGAGTGAGGGGATAGCTGAGCCGTGGGGGATGGGATGGTTGTGAGAGTGACCAGAGCCTCGGTGACTATATCGTCTGTGGCGGAGGATCCCAGCTTTGCTGGCTGCAGTGGCAGCAGCAGCATGGAGACGATGGTTGTTGTTGTTGAGGCGGCGGAGGTCAGCGGTGGAGTAGCGTGGGTGAGGAGTAGGGGGGAGGGTTGATAAAGTGTAGATGATGGCTAATAGCAGGTTAGCTACTAGCTGACCGGCAATGGGATATATTGACGCTGCCGCGGACCAGGGGTTGTAGCCCGCGGAATGGGTGATGCCGGATTGCCCAGACCGAACACGCAGGGCAGGCAGACCCCCCTGTGCCATTTAGCTGGGAAGCTAAGACCGCTCAGCCACTGATGGTAGTAGCCCTCGGCTAGACCACTGTTTGTTAGCGTAGCGTCCCTCAGCTGGGCTACAGGTGGCGGACTAGGAGGGAGTGGCACCCCCCCCGCGCGAGCGCCGACAGGGTAGCCACACAGCTGGGCTGTTGTTTTTAGCCAGGGACGCTACGCTGTGACTGGCAGGCTGGGAGATCTGGCGCAACGGAGCGAGTCGATCGGCACAAGCACCACCACAATTCCGCAAAACGTACTCACCCCGGTCCACGGCAAGCAGCCGACACACCCAGAGCCGGGAGACGGAGGGATCCAGAGGTGGTGAGTTAGGTGGAAAGTTAGTCCGGGGAGTTAGCAGGGTGGCTAACGTGGTAGACAGTCCAAGCAGGAGTGGGTGAAAAACAGGAGCGGGAGCAGCAGAGGTGGGGAGACAGCGAGCGAGGTTGAGGGCGATGAATAAAACAGAAAACCAACAAGTAGACAAGGGAGACGCAGGAACAAAAGTAGCGACAAAAACACGAAAACAAGGGCAGAAGCGGCAGTCGGACAAACTGCGACGCCAGCGGTACTCTGACCAGAGAGACGATGACGAGGGACGCAGGAGAGTGACGTAGTAGTTAAATGCAGCAAGTGCCAGTACTCCCTTATTCACATATAAGCGACGCGTGCAAATCAGTCAACCATTGTACAATTCTGAATTTTTATATACAAAAAAAAAGGGGGGGGGTGCGCACGATCGCGCGTTTCTGTGTGTTTTCGATTATAAAACATTTCACGCGCTGTTGCTGGCATAATAAAAGGTGTCATCCTGGTGTCCTTATATACCTATGTGTCTTGCGACTATTGGTCAAACAGGTTAATTTGATCCGTCATTACTATTAGCCTGAATTATTTTGGGTAACTGTGTATGCTAGATTTATGCCTATGTTTCACATATGTGGTAATATTTTTGCTTGTATGTATGGTTTGCAAAAATGGGAACTGCTTCCTTTAGATGAGAGAAGCAAAGTGTATGCACGTTGTACACCACATTATAAGCATGCGCCCTTAAAATAGCGTCTGAATAAGCGCCACTGACTTTAGACTCGGTTTTTCCTGGTCTGTGGCGCAATTGTTTTCTGAAACTGCAGAATAGCACCAGGGAACGTTTGCGCCGGGACACGCCTCCTGTTTTCGCTGAACCGCCCCCGGAGTGCAAGTTAATTCCCTAAGTGAAGGACTTGCGCCTTGCGAGGGAAAATTCCAATGTGCGTCGGGTGCAAAATAGGAATTGTACAAGCGCCAGTGTATAAAGTCAATTGCGCTGAGTGCAAGATAGGGCCCATAATGTTCTCTGTATGTTTATTTTCTTATAGTTTAGTAGTTTCTTATATGTACTATGACATTTTAGGTGGAGGCTTTACATAAGCCCATCTGGGTTTTCTGCCTCTCCCTGCACTTTACACTTTGTTATCTTTGTCGTTTTAATGTAATTTTAATCTGTGCAAATAAATAAATTCAAATAAATTCAAATTCAAATCCTTCCCCCCTCTCTCTGCCTCTGAGAAAACAATACTTTCAAGGCGTATCAGATATAACAGTTTAGTTATTGTAAAGTAAACTGTATACTTTGTGTGTATACTGTTATGATGCGTCCTTCCTTATACTTGGTGTGTGGCCAGGCTAGGGTGGCTAGTGGCTCGACTCCCAATAGGGTGATGGACTGCCAGGCTTAAAGGTACTAGGTCAACGCTAGACACCCTAAAGGCCGCGGTATACTCGCCGTTCCCAAGCTGTCGCGCAACAATGTGACGTCACGGGAGCACGGTAACTATTTATACTCGCGCTGGTGGCCGCGACAGTAGTTGCAGTCTTCTCCTGAACAGAGGTGGCGCCACTGAGGAAAGGCGACCGACTCTGCTATTTCTACGCACTAGAAGAAGAGATATGCTAATACTGGCACCCCTGTGTCTTCAGGTTTAGTTCACCGGGATGTCTCTCACTATACAGCATTATGTCTATTACTTTACATTGCTGTTATTCTACATGACTGCCACACCTGTCAGCCATCAACAGTACTGTATGGCAGCAGTTCTCATATGAATAGTGTTTGTAAGCATCCATCTTAATAACTTAGTGATTATCTTATATACTTTTATTTTATAACTTAATGCCGCTTTGAGATAGCTTTTCAGCCACGTAATTCCACTCGTCTTTGACCACAACAACAGTAGACAGCACTTACGTAAAACCGGTTTATTAGCGAAAGAATATAGGCCTACACCACACAATAAAACAGAACATATAAAGAAAGAAGCCTTAGCAATAAGGCGCATTACAATGTGCCTTCGAACTCGTCCGTGTTTGTTTCCGCTTTGTCGCGCGCCGCTGAAAAAAAAAGAGAGGTGCGCGGCGCGGCGCGAACGGGCCAAAATCCTGTCGCGCCGGCGAGATCTACGTCATTTTGACGTCACAATGGCGCGTGACAGCTTGGGAACGGCGAGTATACCGCGGCCTTAACCCTCTATCTGCTCCTTCAAGGCCCCATGACATAAAACATACATGTTCCCAGTGTTAATCCTGTGTCCCTGTGTTCATTGTTCATTTATCTCTTGTTATATGCCAAATACTGTATATGTAAACAGCTAAAATCAATTTGAGTATTTTTACATTAAAATCCCTGCCTTTTCTCTTCCTGTAAAGCAGTTTCAAATGTTTGATGACTCATCCTGCACTGAGGGGTGGTTACTAAATGTGCGTCTAATGAAAATGCTTTCTTGAATTTGTACGTCGTCCACAACAGAGAGCAGGCTGTCGTCATGGCAGCACATTCATTATAATTCATGGGGACAATGGCTCCCATGAAGTCTGCCGGGAGATGAATTCCCCCCTGATGGTGTCCAGGCGCTGGTGGTGGTGGTGACTATAGGTGGACCTCGGCCCTGGAGGACACCATCTTTCTCCATAGACAGGTGGAGCCTCGTCCCGGAGGTGAAGGATGGAGGAGGGCTGCAACGAGTCGCAATGAAAACAACAGACGGGAATGAATGAGAGATGTGTATATAAAGCAGGGGTCTCCAACCTTTTTGGGGTCGAGGGCTACCCGAGGGTGAAAAATTTGTTGGAGGGCTACTCATTCGGAAAAAAATAATAATAATAAAAATAAACATCTTAATTTCACTATAAAACTATGACTATGTAAAATTATTTGTGTTAATCAATAATAATCAATAAAGACATGAATAATTAATAGTCTCAACAATTGTATTCAATAATATTAACTTTTATTTCAATTCCCAAATTTACATTACATTTTAGAGTAGTAAAATGTCTTTCTAGGCACATTTATGACATTTACAGTAAAGCTGTTGCAAGGCTAGTGGGAAGCCTGGCATTGCATGGAGTCCACCAGTGCACTGTAGTTAGGGGTGTAGCTTGACACAGCAACTCTAATAGAATCCTCAAGGTGAGCATCAGTTAAACGAGTTCTGTGTTTGTTTTTAATGAAGCTCATGTTAGAGAAGGCTGACTCACACAGATAGGTTGAACCAAATAAGCAAGCAGTTTTTAAAGCTGCTGTATGCAAACCTTTGTATTTCTCTGAGTCCACAAGACACCAAAAGTGAGGGGAACCCTGGTGGGCTTTGAGAGTAATGTCATTTTGCAACGTGAGGATTTCCATTTCTAGCTCACCAGCATTTAAGTTAAAAGTTTCACCTAACTGCTCTGAAATGCATGTGATATCAACTTGCAAAAAGGGATTAGAAATGAATGTGACACATGGCTGCAGTTTGTCAAAGTCCTGAAATCTCTCCTCAAACTCATGCCCAAGCCTAGATATGAGCTGGGTGTACTTTTCTGCAGCCCTGTCCAAGGCCCCAGATGCAGGAGCAGTAGCGTTTAGAATTGACTGCACAGATGGAAAGTGAAGAAATTTCTTACTTTGCAAATGCACAGAGAAAATGTTCAACTTGGCTCTGAATGCACTCACAGCACTGATCATGTCAGTGACATTCTTGTCTTTACCTTGCAACTCACAGTTGAGATGGTTAAGTTTCCTTGTGATGTCCGTTAGAAAGGCAAGGTCGAGCTTCCACTCAGCGTCTTGGAGCAAAGCAGTGTCCTGACCTCTCGAATCCATGAATTCTTTTATTTCACCCAGAAGAGACAGAAAACGCTGTAAAACTCTACCCCTGCTGAGCCAGCGAATCTCTGTGTGCAGCAAGAGATCACCGTACTCAGCTGATAGCTCCTCCAAGAGAAGTTTGAATGACCTGTGTTGTGTGGCTTTGGAGCGGATGCTATTCACAATCTTCACGACCGGAGTCATGACGTGGTCGAAACCCATCACTTTGGAGCATATTGCCTGCTGATGGATGATGCAGTGGTAATTCAGAAAACGTGGAAAATCTGGATCTCGTCGGCAGCGCGCAATGAACCCTGAATGACGGCCGGTCGGGGGCTCCATCGGTCGTCACCGATACCAACTTTTCCAACGGGATATTCTTTTCGGTGAAATACCGCTTCATGGCTTCATAGATGTCAACAGCCTTAGTTGTTGTCTTCAGGGGCAGCAAAGTCAGCATTTCTTCTTTTGTAGTGAAATCACTGAACACCATGCGAACGAAGACCATCAGCTGCGCCGTGCTACTGTTGTCCACAGACTCATCACATTGGATGCTGAACCATTTGCATGTACCCAGTTCACGGTTAAGCTGTTGCGTTAAGTCCGTGGACATCGCTGACACTCTCCTGGCAATGGTATTGGCACTTAGCTGGACATCCGAGATAGCAGCGATGATTTCTTTCCCGTTCTTATGGTCTTTGAACAAGGTGTCTGCTACCACGGACATTACCCCTTTCACAACCTCACCATCCGAAAAGGCCTTCTTGTTTACAGCCAGGTACTGTGCTGCCCTAAATGAGGCTTCAGTTGTAGCTACTGACTGTTTCACGGGCTTTGTGAAGAAAGATTGCTGCTTGCCCAAAGCTGCTTTGAGCTCACGCACCTTTTCTGCCCTCAGTGTGCTGCCTGGTGGGTAGCTAGCATTGAACGTTCTGTGTAATGTAGAAAAATGTCTTTCCACATTGTGTCTCTTAGCCAAAGCTACGGCAGCTCCACAAATCAGACAAACGCTTTTATCCCTTACTGTAGTAAAGAAGAACTCTTCCTCCCATTCTTCCTGGAAGTGATATGTCTTTTTTGTCTTGCTTTCAGACATAGCTATTATTGAAAGACACGCAGAATTTATCCTTGTTTACATTTGTGTTCTAATGTTAAGGGGAGTCCGCGCAGTGGCGGTATAGGCTAATTGCGCAGTTAGTGACGTCTTTATTTACGTCACTAAATTCATTTTCAAATGTTGTAGGAAATCTTACAAGTTGTTCTCCTCTACAGCTAAACTCGTATTATAACACGAAAACGTTTACAAATATATATAATATTTTAAAAAATGTACTATGTGATTTAGAACTCTGAACTCTGCGTCAACCAATGGCTATTTTTAGAACATCCACGCGGGCGCCTCAAACGTTCCCGGCGGGCTACCTGGTGCCCGCGGGCACCGTGTTGGAGACCCCTGATATAAAGGCTTTGCATTGGAGCACAATTGTACTCCTTTTAAAGCATGAGGTCCTGATTGGTTGAGATGAAGGGGAGGGGCTTGCAATGACAGCGTGGGAATGAAGAACCAGACATAGAGCAACGAGAAGTAGAAGGGGAACGTCGTCGTCTCCTGGTTGAACTTTTTGTTCTCTCTCTCATAGCCAACCTGGAGGTGAAGGAAGAGTGCACCATCACCAAGGACACTGTGTGTCAGTGTAAAGAGGACCACTACTGCAGCAGCAGACGGTGCACCACCTGTTACCCTTGTTACAAGTGGGTATCTTCACCATCACCTTCTGGTCCTTGGTTGCTCACGTCAAACATAACTACAGTTGTTTTTCTTCTTTTAGACAAATCAATGAGAACAAAACAATCCTAGTCTCCACAGAACGACGAGCGTCTTATTCATTTGTCTCTAAATGAATTGTCGCTAAGGTTTTTAGCCAAAAAGTATGCGTGCGTGTGTGTGTGTGTGTGTGTGTGTGTGTACGATTCATTATTTTCCTCTTCTTATATTTGGGTCAAGGTGCGAGGGCAAAGATGTCAAGTCACTCTGCACAGGAACCACCAACACAGTCTGCCAGATGGGTTCGGGACTTTTATATATATATATTTAATTCATAGCATGTTTTGACATTTTTTCTTCAAACATTAACAATAAGTATTCTTCTTTCAGTTCTAGGACCGGGAACTGTCATATCTATTGTCTGTTCCATCATCTTCATCGTCACGATACTGACGATAGTCGTGTTTTGGAAGAATCTTTTGTGCTTCAGTGAGTATTCTGGTCGCACCGTTTCTAGCTACAGCTAAACGTTGTTGTTAGTCAATAGTCTGCTTAAATAAAATAACTCAGTGGTTTCTATGTTCTGTATTAACCAGACGATTAAACTTATCTAAATGTATGGAATCAGATTCCCAGTCTGAATAATCACAATTACACATAACAAGAGTCACATGTGTTTTCTGATTCATAGACTTGGTATGCTTTGTGATGATTAACATGACTATAGGGAAATAAGCAAACAAGGGGAAACAGTCAATGTTGAAGCCTTCAGATATAACATAAGGATCTATTATATATTTGGTTATAGGTACACCAAGGGAAGTCAAGGCATGGCGAGCTAAAGTAAGTTGATTGTAAATGACTGGACTTCACAGTAAGGGTCTCCTTGGCCAAGAGATCACATGTTGAACACTACATACTAACCATTTCCTCTCTTATTGTAAACCCTGTCCTGTCACTCTCCTATCATTGCCATACGTAGCTGGTGGTTTTAGTCCAAGGAGATACAGGTTAGTTAGTCTCACTAGTTTCTCTGTGCTTCCTGTTGTCTTATGAAGTCTGTGTTTATTGGCTGCCGTTCATTCTGACTCTATGGAGCTGAGGACGGACTCACGGTCACATCACGTCTTGTTAGACATGTTTACACATTTTAACCTTTAGGAACTAAATGTATACAACATATATAAAATATATACTGTATTTTGTAGGTCTATTCCTGGCTGTATTTTTCATTTGTCATGTTTTTACTTCCATTTTATTTTCTATTCTTTAGTTGTATTATTATTTTTCTATCTTGAGCAGAGCAATTGTGAATAACAATGAATCTGAATAACTCCTTAACTTCACTTCACTTACTGGTTTTGTTTTAGACTTCTCCGGAAATAAAACGGTTTCTTGACGGTAAGGCAAAGCTACCTAAAAACACATGTAATGGACATGCTAATGCTACATGCTAATGCTACATGCTAATGCTAATCTCATTGATCATCATGACAGGCGTGGACCTCAAACCTCATGTCGAGGAAATCGCAGAGGAGTTGGGATGGAAGGTCATGAGGAAAGTCGCCCGGGAGAGCGACTTCACGATCGACGACATCAACAGCCTCAAACAGAAACACTCTGACCGCACCAAGCGGACCGTCCAGCTTCTGTGTCAGTGGGTGGAGAAGAAGGAGAAGAAGGACAACAATGCCGCCAGGGAGCTGGTGGAGGAGCTGACGTACTTGGAATACATTTACGAACGGGACAGAGTGATTAGATTCCTCTATGAGAGGGAAAAACCTGCTGAGACTCAACCCTTGACCAGTCCATCCTTGTCCCTTCAGTAAAGGGTTTATAAGCCATACCTCTGTTTTATGTAAGGGATAATCCACGACGAGGTGTGCATATACCGAAAAATAATGCACGATGTGGAGGCTGAGGACCCTGACCTGGACCTGGACTGGATTATCCTCTTACACCATGGCCACTTACCAATCAGTGATAATATATATCTCTCAAAAGTACAACTTTTAGCTGCACTACTTTGTGTGTTCCTGTAAACAAATGGCAAATGACCGGAGAAATATATGGGTCTGACTAATGCCTGGGTCTGACTAATGCCTGGGTCTGACTAATGCCTGGAGTTGACTAATGTCTGGGTCTGACTAATGCCTGGTGTCAGTTAAATCAACTGGATGTGTTTGCTGCTGGAGACTCAAACCTTCACCATTACCGATCAAATCACTCTCTTCAGTAATGTATGTATAAGCTATTCATGTTTTATTCAGTTTTAATGTCTGGCTCTAAACTTTTTTTTTTTCTCGACCTGTCTTTTTACAATTGCAGTAAAACACTATAAAACTAAAGTATTATTTTGTGTCCGTAAACTTCAGTTTCGCTTCTTGTACTTTTATCAGAACAGGAAAGGGACTCCATTTAGAGAAGTGAGTCTCAGATGAACAAGAAGCCAGAGTGGGTGGGGGCCCCAAATATATATATATATATATATATATACATAATGTGTATATATATATATATATATATATATATATATATATATATATATATATATATATATATATATATATATACAGTATATATTACGTCCCTGGTCTGAGGGGAGTGTGGACGCGTCATGATGGAGGCTGCGCTCTTCCCACTCCCGGGACGGTCAGCCGAACAGCCAATAATTCAAGGTAGCAGTTTATTTCCAGGTTTCGGAGGTGAGTAATGCCCAACACAACAAACCAAACTCAGCTGATCCCATCCCCAAACTTCCCTGAAACACAACACAAGGCTGACCTAACTCCTGACCGCAACACAACATAGGAACAATGGTACAAAAATAAAAAGCGCTGCTCACTCCTATCGCTACCTCAGGTTTAGGACAGGACAGTTATTTAACACGTGTCCATATCTCTTGATTCAACATGAATAAGTATTACACAGTTTCCACTTTCTGGGGGGTGCGCGATTGTCGACGGGGGATTAATACTAATCCCGTGCGAATAGGGCTAGGAGGTTTGTTTTATTTATTTATTTCCCTTTCTTTGTTTGTTTTAATCTGATTTCCTCTGAGTCATATTGGGAGTTCAGGCCTGCGGTGGTCGTCGCTGTCTACTGCATTAGACATCACTTGGTGACTTTGGGTGTAATTCATAACTGTGTACATTACATGTTGTTCTATGGTTCGGTGAGGGATTCACTACCGCTTATCCTTCCTAATCCTTCACAGGAGAGCTTTTCATCTGATCAATCTTTTGTGGTTTAGAAGGGATTACAACAGGTTGCATGTGACGCTGTCAGAGCGGTAATTCAATACAATACTGTTCTTTCTTTTCTTTCTTTCTTTCTTTCTTTTTCTGTTATGGAGGGTATTGATGTGAGTTCTGCTCAATATCTGGTGTAAAACAGTGGGGGTGAGTGTCGCAGTGTGAGGTCGTTGCATTAGATTGTGAGCAGAGTCTCTATCTGCACTACTAGGGAGGCAGAGGTCTCTTATTTTGAAGGAGCAGTGGCCAAGCTAACTGATTTGTTGGTGTTGGTAACTTCCTGGTTTTTGTACTAATTTCTTACAAGGTATTGTGTTATATAATGGCCAAAAGTACATTTCGGCAGTCATTACAAAGTAAATAGAATCCATGCATCACATTTCAAAGCTGATATTTCGTGTTAGGAATAGTTTATTGTAATGGACTCTTCCGGTGTGACCGAAAGTTCGCGCTCATTCTGTGTGCGGACTTTGAGAGAGAAGGTTTGCATTCCTGCGCTCTGTTATTTTTTGGTTCATTACTATGTAAATAGTATTCCTCACTTCCCATCGACGGTAATGGTGATAACTGTAACTAGTGATGGCCAAATGAGGCTTCCTGAACCACTGAGGCTTTCCTGCCCATTGGTTCGCCAAAAGGTTCATTTACCCGAATATGGAGTCAGAATAGTGTCATCATTCAAACCTGAAAAAAAAGGTTTCAAAGGCTTGTAAGTCTGTGTTTGAAAA
>JAOPHQ010002476.1:22500-25177 GCA_030340625.1 Merluccius polli | reverse complement strand
CAGGGAGTCTCCTCTGGGTCAGACCTGCAGGGAGTCTCCTCTGGGTCAGACCTGCAGGGAGTCTCCTCTGGGTCAGACCTGCAGGGAGTCTCCTCTGGGTCAGACCTGCAGGGAGTCTCCTCTGGGTCAGACCTGCAGGGAGTCTCCTCTGGGTCAGACCTGCAGGGAGTCTCCTCTGGGTCAGACCTGCAGGGAGTCTCCTCTGGGTCAGACCTGCAGGGAGTCTCCTCTGGGTCAGACCTGCAGGGAGTCTCCTCTGGGTTAGACCTGCAGGGAGTCTCCTCTGGGTCAGACCTGCAGGGAGTCTCCTCTGGGTCAGACCTGCAGGGAGTCTCCTCTGGGTCAGACCTGCAGGGAGTCTCCTCTGGGTCAGACCTGCAGGGAGTCTCCTCTGGGTTAGACCTGCAGGGAGTCTCCTCTGGGTCAGACCTGCAGGGAGTCTCCTCTGGGTTAGACCTGCAGGGAGTCTCCTCTGGGTGAGACCTGCAGGGAGTCTCCTCTGGGTCAGACCTGCAGGGAGTCTCCTCTGGGTTAGACTGCAGGGAGTCTCCTCTGGGTTAGACCTGCAGGGAGTCTCCTCTGGGTCAGACCTGCAGGGAGTCTCCTCTGGGTCAGACCTGCAGGGAGTCTCCTCTGGGTTAGACCTGCAGGGAGTCTCCTCTGGGTCAGACCTGCAGGGAGTCTCCTCTGGGTTAGACCTGCAGGGAGTCTCCTCTGGGTTAGACCTGCAGGGAGTCTCCTCTGGGTCAGACCTGCAGGGAGTCTCCTCTGGGTCAGACCTGCAGGGAGTCTCCTCTGGGTCAGACCTGCAGGGAGTCTCCTCTGGGTCAGACCTGCAGGGAGTCTCCTCTGGGTCAGACCTGCAGGTTAACATGTGGTGATGTTGGGGTTAACATGTGATGATGGGGTCAACATGTGATGATGGGGTCAACATGTGATGATGGGGTTAACATGTGGTGATGATGGGGTCAACATGTGATGATGGGGTCAACATGTGATGATGGGGTCAACATGTGATGATGGGGTTAACATGTGGTGATGATGATGATGATGATGATGATGATGATGATGATGATGATGATGATGATGATGATGATGATGGGGTCAACATGTGATGATGGGGTCAACATGTGGTGATGATGGGGTCAACATGTGATGATGGGGTCAACATGTGATGATGGGGTTAACATGTGATGATGGGGTCAACATGTGATGATGGGGTTAACATGTGGTGATGGGGTCAACATGTGGTGATGATGGGGTCAACATGTGGTGATGATGGGGTCAACATGTGATGATGATGGGGTCAACATGTGGTGATGATGGGGTCAACATGTGATGATGGGGTCAACATGTGATGATGATGGGGTCAACATGTGGTGATGTTGGGGTTAACATGTGGTGATGATGGGGTCAACATGTGGTGATGATGGGGTCAACATGTGATGATGGGGTCAACATGTGGTGATGATGGGGTCAACATGTGATGATGGGGTCAACATGTGGTGATGATGGGGTCAACATGTGATGATGGGGTCAACATGTGGTGATGATGGGGTTAACATGTGGTGATGATGGGGTCAACATGTGGTGATGATGGGGTCAACATGTGATGATGGGGTCAACATGTGGTGATGATGGGGTCAACATGTGATGATGGGGTCAACATGTGATGATGGGGTCAACATGTGGTGATGATGGGGTCAACATGTGATGATGGGGTCAACATGTGGTGATGATGGGGTCAACATGTGATGATGGGGTCAACATGTGATGATGGGGTCAACATGTGATGATGATGGGGTCAACATGTGATGATGATGATGGGGTCAACATGTGATGATGGGGTCAACATGTGATGATGGGGTCAACATGTGGTGATGATGGGGTCAACATGTGATGTTGGGGTCAACATGTGGTGATGATGGGGTCAACATGTGGTGATGATGGGGTCAACATGTGATGATGGGGTCAACATGTGGTGATGATGGGGTCAACATGTGATGATGGGGTCAACATGTGGTGATGGGGTCAACCTGTGGTGATGATGGGGTCAACATGTGGTGATGATGGGGTCAACATGTGATGATGATGATGGGGTCAACATGTGATGATGGGGTCAACATGTGATGTTGGGGTCAACATGGGGTCAGGCATGTGATCACATGACTTAGGCGTTATATTATAGTAATATTATAACATTCAAATCTATTCTGCATATTCAATGTGATGTTTGCAGACCAGCGGACACATTGCAAAGTAAATTCAGTTAGTTTACATATTTTTATTATGCAAATCAATTATTATATGCGAATTAGGCTTCCTAACGACACAACTCAGCATCACTCAGACACACACACACACACACACACACACACACACACACACACACACACATACACACACACACACAGCGAGAGAGAGAGAGAGAGAGAGAGAGAGACACACACACACACACACACACACAGCGAGAGAGAGAGAGAGAGAGAGAGAGAGACACACACACACACACACACACACACACACACACACAGAGAGAGAGAGAGAGAGAGACACACACACACACACACACACAGCGAGAGAGAGAGAGACACACACACACACACACACACACACAGCGAGAGAGAGAGAGAGAGAGAGAGAGACACACACACACACACAGCGAGAGAGAGAGAGA
>JAOPHQ010002476.1:5000-20000 GCA_030340625.1 Merluccius polli | reverse complement strand
TGCTGCTGGGATGTGGTCTACAACCAGCTGAACCTTAAGGTGCTGCTGGGATGTGGTCTCCAAGCAGCTGAGATGGGACACTGTATGACACATGAGGGTTATGTTTCCATGTGTATTAAGTGTATTAAGTTAAATCTTCATCCTCCTCTATAATATATATATATATATATATATATATATATATATATATATATATATATATATATATATATACTAACTAATAATCAGAAGTAGTTTGCTTTCAGTCTCTTATCTCTCAGCAGTAGTGAAGATGATTTCTGCCTCCAGGAGTTATTGTGTTATTAGTGTGAACATATTGCATATAGCAACCTGCACACAGTGTAGTATCTTATATATTATATAGTATATAGTATATATAGTATATAGTATATATTATATATTATATAGTATATAGTATATAATATATATTATATAGTATATATAGTATATATTATATAGTATATAGTATATAATATATATTATATAGTATATAGTATATAATATATATTATATAGTATATAGTATATAGTATATATTATATAGTATATAGGATATATTATATAGTATATAATATATATATATTATATATTATATAGTATATAGTATATATTATATAGTATATATTATATAGTATATAGTATATAGTATATATATTATATAGTATATATTATATAGTAATTGAATATCAGACCATGTCAGGTGTTTCTATCCTCCCTTGGTGTCCAACTCTGAGGACATTAAATCAGTGAAACGGGGAACAAGGCGATGCATTTCCCAGCATCCTTAGCGTCTGCATGGTCTGTGTGAATGTGATGGAGTATGGATGGGGACTGGAACTCATAACCAACCGTAATCCTCCTCATTGGCTGTCATTACCGACCATATGTCTGTGATAGCCTCTCGTTTCACGGGCCGCGTGCTTCTGACTCGGAGGAGTCGCTTGTAAAGCCTGTGATGCGGACCGGCCTGCGGGTCCAGGGAGGACCTGGACCAGCAGAACCGCCCTGAAACACATGGCTTAGTATTATTAGTAGTAGTATGAGTAGTATTAGTATTATTGGTATTATTGGTATTATTAGTATTATTGGTATTATTGGTATTATTGGTATTATTAGTATTATTGGTATTATTGGTATTATTGGTATTATTGGTATTATTAGTATTATTGGTATTATTGGTATTATTGGTATTATTAGTATTATTGGTATTATTGGTATTATTGGTATTATTAGTATTATTGGTATTATTAGTATTATTGGTATTATTAGTATTATTGGTATTCTTGGTATTATTGGTATTATTGGTATTATTAATATTATTGGTATTATTAGTATTATTGGTATTATTGGTATTATTAGTATTATTAGTATTATTGGTTTTGTTTTGTCACATTTTGTTGTAAATATATGAAGAATCTGATCAAATGGGTTTTGATTGAACAGCTCTAAACTAAAAGCTCTTTGAGATGACCAGGATGTTTGTGCTCCCTCGTAACTTAAGTTATAAATGTTGTTTTTGATATATCTATATAATATATCTGCAGCATTTCTGTTATCCGTTAGTAAGGAATGAGGAGACACTGCACATCTGGAGGAGAACCGCTTCTCCTCCAGATGTGCAGCGTCTCCTCCTCTCTGGTGAACCTCCACTTCCTCTATGGAAGTGTACTTATCAATAGATCCAGTTGTTCTTCCTTCCTTCCTTCCTTCCTTCCTTCCTTCCTTCCTTCCTTCCTTCCTTCCTTCCTTCCTTCCTTCCTTCCTCCCACCTATCTGTTCATCCTTGGTCTTGGTTGCTATATTCGGTTGCATTTTATGATCTGTATATTCAGTAGCACAGGGACCTATTAAAGGCACACACACACACACACACACACACACACACACACACACACACACACACACACACACACACACACACACACACACACACGCGTGTTCACACTTCATTGTCCAATTAGCCTAGCCTGCGTATCTCGGTAGGTTGCAGGAAATCAAAGCGTTTGCAGTAAACAAACTCTAAAAACAATGACAACAGGACAGCAGCACAGCGCTGTTGCCGTCGGTAACCTAACCTGTATTATTTAATATACGGTAGTATTTAATATACGGTAGTATTTAATATAGTCTGCTTCAAGGCAGATGACTAAGGAACCAACACACACCTTTAATTACAGATGTTGCGTAAGAGTGTGACCTCGTGTTCACCTCCAGACCATAAAGTGTGTAAACATTCGCCGTTATAATCCTCAGTGCTTAACTTTCATATTGAGTTTAATCCGCTGTCAGCACTTTTACTGGAGACACCGCACATTGCATTGGGTGAACTTGGGGAGTGAAGACAGCGGTTGGGGGGGGGGGGAGGAGCCAGTCGCTATTATCATGACCTGCAGCGCTATTGGCTGTCCCCCCCCTGCTGTCGCCAACCAATGACAGTCCAGGAAGTGACATCACGCCTCGCGGGGCCGAGACGTTGACATGGCTGTGATGTCTCCATGAAGGGATCAGAAAGCCCAGAGAAGGACCACTAGTGGGTCATCAGCGGGGTCATCTGCTGCGGGTCGTACCATCTCATCCTCTGGGGGGGGGGGGGGGGGGGTTAAGCTTGTTAACACGCTTGTAAAGCAGAGATTTGACTTCAACCCGCCGTCCAGACGTGTTTCCTTCTGCTATCACCGGTTCTCCGCCTCAGTAGGAGAATTAAAGGCTATTCAGCACAACGACCACTGTACACTTAACATAGTACACTCTGTACACTTAACATAGTACACTCTGTACACTTAACATAGTACACTCTGTACACTTAACATAGTACACTCTGTACACTTAACATAGTACACTCTGTATACTTAACATAGTACACTCTGTACACTTAACATAGTACACTCTGTATACTTAACATAGTACACTCTGTACACTTAACATAGTACACTCTGTATACTTAACATAGTACACTCTGTACACTTAACATAGTACACTCTGTATACGTAACATAGTACACTCTGTATACTTAACATAGTACACTCTGTACACTTAACATAGTACACTCTGTACACTTAACATAGTACACTCTGTATACTTAACATAGTACACTCTGTATACTTAACATAGTACACTCTGTACACTTAACATAGTACACTGTATACTTAACATAGTACACTGTATACTTAACATAGTACACTGTATACTTAACATAGTACACTCTGTACACTTAACATAGTACACTCTGTATACTTAACATAGTACACTGTATACTTAACATAGTACACTGTATACTTAACATAGTACACTCTGTACACTTAACATAGTACACTCTGTACACTTAACATAGTACACTCTGTACACTTAACATAGTACACTTAACATAGTACACTCTGTACACTTAACATAGTACACTGTATACTTAACATAGTACACTCTGTTCACTTAACATAGTACTCTGTATACTTAACATAGTACACTCTGTATACTTAACATAGTACACTTAACTATGTGATGTGGGCGGGGCTGCGCCGCCATATTCTCCTCCTCTGGGGGTTCAATAACGGTAAAATAACCGTTCTCTGTGTTTCCCTTTACTGTGAAGCCGACCTGCTGTGTCTCCAAACTCACCTGAGGACCGCCGCTAACGCTGCTAACGCTGCTAACAGGATGCTATGTGTGTGTGTGTGCAGCTATGTGTGTGTGTGTGTGTCTGTGTGTAGTTGTGGTTAAGAAGCGGCGCCACACCTTCGGCCCGTTAGCGTTGTGTTTGTCCGCCTGTGGTCAGCGGCGGTACTGCAGGCGCTGTGTGGGATTTTATTCCTGAAATAGACACATTTACAATAACAGCACAAATAATAAATATCATTGAAAATAAATATATTCTGAATATTGTTCAGTGAGTATAGTATTGGGGTTTGTTGTTATTTCAACACTACAGTAGTGCTGCGTTGTGTATTGTGTTTTCCACTGTAAGGTTTTGTGTGAGTTTGTTGGAGAATCAGCAGCTGCTGAGTTTTATTCCCTCTGTCCCCCGCTGGCCTGCGTGCAAACTTATAAATATAAATATATAAATATAAAGTATAAAGTGGGCGCTGTGTATTTAACGTGTTTATGTGTATGTGTGTTTCATACGAGTGGTCCTCAGAAGGTCTGGATGACAGTTTAGTGGCCCACCTGAAGTCGGAGGTCGGGAACCGCTGTGCGAGACGGCGGCCGGTGAAATGAAATATATTTAAATGATATGCAAATGAGCGCCGGTAACATAACAGTTTCAGGAATAGATGAAAATCAATTGTGCTCAGCGCAACGTTAGCATAGCGGTAATGTATTCGTTGGCCCAGCTGACCCGCGCCGCTCCTAAGAAACGACCAATAAGGAGGAGACGATGAAGATGAAGAAGAAGATGAAGCGTTCGTCAGTCTATTTAATGATTAAGATGATTGTGATGATGTGATTGGTGATCGTTTAGATGATAAAGCCGTTATGTGTGCTGCATCTCGTATTGTTTCTAACAGCTCTGCAGATTCATTACGAACAGAAGAGCCAAACGGAGAATCGTTTCATTTGGAAACTGAAGTAATGTGTTCATAATGAGCAGAAACATTTTCACTTCTGTTGTTGTTGTGTTGGAAGTCGTCGCTCCGCACTGCCAGCGATGTGATCTCCGTCCGCCGACTGGAGGACACAAAGGAAATGACATCATGAGCGGCTCTCCTCTGTCTTCTCTGTCTCCTCCGTCTCCTCTGTCTCCTCCGTCCTCCTCTGTCTCCTCTGTCCTGTTGGGGTTCAGCGCTGCGCTGATTCTTTCATTCACTGCAAACTCTGAGGGCTCAAATCTCAAAGAGGAGAATCCGTCAGAGCGGAGATTTACCAATCAGCCAATCAGACAATCAGACTCATTATCCTCTTGACACCGCGTCTTCACAGGCCTTCCTCTCCTTCCTCTCCTTCCTCCTTCCTCTCCTTCCTCTCCTTCCTCCTTCCTCTCCTTCCTCTCCTTCCTCTCCTTCCTCTCCTTCCTCTCCTTCCTCCTTCCTCCTTCCTCTCCTTCCTCCTTCCTCTCCTTCCTCTCCTTCCTCTCCTTCCTCTCCTTCCTCCTTCCTCTCCTTCCTCCTTCCTCTCTTTCCTCTCCTTCCTCCTTCCTCCTTCCTCCTTCCTCTCCTTCCTCTCCTTCCTCTCCTTCCTCTCCTTCCTCTCCTTCCCCCTTCCTCTCCTTCCTCTCCTTCCTCTCCTTCCTCTCCTTCCTCCGCTCTCCCAGCCCTCAATATTTCATAGATGTGTTCAAAGGCAGTAATACTCCCGCAACGCATCGCTCCTCCTCCTCCTCCTCCTCCTCCTCCTCCTCTTCCTCTTCCTCCTCCTCCTCCTCCTCTCCTTTATTCTGAGAGATCACAAAGCCGCTCCTCCTCCATTACTATTTAGGCCGCCTTGCATCACTGCGGACAACGCATGAAGGCACTCTGCTCTTAAATCACCGGCCTCAACGCACGCCACCCTCAACGCACGCCACCCTCAACGCACGCCACCCTCAACGCACGCCACCCTCAACGCACGCCACCCTCAACGCACGCCACCCTCAACGCACGCCACCCTCAACGCACGCCACCCTCAACGCACGCCACCCTCAACGCACGCCACCCTCAACGCACGCCACCCCGGACGCACGCCACCCTCAACGCACGCCACCCTCAACGCACGCCACTCTCAACACACGCCACCCTCAACGCACGCCACCCTCAACGCACGCCACCCTCAACGCACGCCACCCTCAACGCACGCCACCCCGGACGCACGCCACCCTCAACGCACGCCACCCTCAACGCACGCCACTCTGAACGCACGCCACCCCGGACGCACGCCACCCTCAACGCACGCCACTCTGAACGCACGCCACCCTCAACGCACGCCACCCTCAACGCACGCCACCCTCAACACACGCCACCCTCAACGCACGCCACCCTCAACGCACGCCACCCTCAACGCACGCCACCCTCAACGCACGCCACCCCGGACGCACGCCACCCTCAACGCACGCCACCCTCAACGCACGCCACTCTGAACGCACGCCACCCCGGACGCACGCCACCCTCAACGCACGCCACCCTGGCGCCTCGCTCGCCAGGCCGGTGACCGGGGGGGTTTCCGCCGCTCGTTCATCACGTGAGGCGGTTTACCGCGTCGGCGTTGGGATGTGTACAAACGGATGTGGAGATGCAAACACGGGAGGAGGAGACGGATGTGTGTTTGGATGTGGCGTTGGATGTGGCGTTGGATGTGTGACGCGTGCGCGCTGTCAGATGTGTTGAAGACGGATGCGGCGCCGGGTTGCAGGCGCCAGCTTGTGTGTTGCGTGGAGAGAACAGCTGCTGGGCTGTAATTGGCTCACAGCGGGGGGGCGGGGGGGGGGGGGGGGGGGGGGGGGGGGGGGGGGGGGAGGAGAGGGGGGGGAGGAGGGTTCCTCAGGTAGCGGATCTCCAGACGTGAGACTTGTTGATACGTGAGGACACACAGAACCACAAACCCACTGGAAGTTAACAGCAAGCGGACATCTTGATCTCCTTAACGCACTTTATGTGGGACCGCGTCAGAAAGAGTGTGTGTGTGTGTGTGTGTGTGTGTGTGTGTGTGTGTTTAGTGTGTGTGTGTGTGTGTGTGTGTGTGTGTGTGTGTTTAGTGTGTGTGTAAACACTCTTATGATGAAATGTCACATGTTTTCAACCATACAGCCCTTTGTGTATTTATGTTTCTTATATTAATAGTAATAATAATGATAATAATAATAATAATAATAACAATAAGGAAGCTGCAAAGACCATTCAACCATTTAGTGGTGTAAACCACAAATTTCCCACAAAAATATTTTCTTTGTGGTGATAACAAAATAATATCTGCAAGTCGGCTCGTCCACATGAAACACAGAAGACAGAAATATAAGCGTTATTATTATTTGTTATTATTTGTTATTATTATGCTTTCAGACTTTAAATCCAAGAACAGCAATTTCACTATCAATATAATCATAAGTCATTAAATAGAGAGTTTTATAACCACAGCAGCAGAACAGATAATTGTGTTTTCTAGCGGTCAGAAACACAGAGAGTCTAAAGCTAACGTCGCTATGAGAGCTACATGCTAACCCCACTGCTGCCAGAGGGGGCGCTGTTTCCCAGAGGTCATAATGACATAATGACATAATGACATAAAGACATAATGACATAAAGACATAAAGACATAAAGACATAAAGACATAAAGACACGCCCCCATTCTGCTGGAGAGGGACAAACAAAAACGAAAGAGAAAGTAATTAGCGAAACAGAAACTGGCGTGAAGTGAAATGGCTCGTCCTAAAACTCACAGAGAAGGTCTCTACCGGGTCCTCATCCCGGACCCAGGAGACCGCCCGCTTGTTATATGACCTCGCTCCGCCGCCAGATGGCCGTCCGCCGCACGCCGCCCCGCCGCACGCCGCCCCGCCGCACGCCGCCCCCCCCCCCCCGCCGCACGCCGCCCCACCGCACGCCGCCCCCCCCCCCCCGCCGCACGCCGCCCCCCCCCCCCCGCCGCACGCCGCACGCCGCACGCGTTTGGAGGAAATGCCGCTGTCCTGGCGGCGGCGCCTGGCGGCGTGCCAAACGCCTCCTGAGGGAAACGTTAGTTTGCATTCGGTTCCCATTCCAAACCTCCACAGCGCCCAAATGTTCCTCAGCCATCAGCCGCTGAGCTCCTGGTCTGGTTCCTCCTGGTCTGGTTCCTCCTGGTCTGGTTCCTCCTGGTCTGGTTCCTCCTGGTCTGGTTCCTTCTGGTCTGGTTCCTTCTGGTCTGGTTCCTCCTGGTCTGGTTCCTCCTGGTCTGGTTCCTCCAGTCTGGTTCCTCCTGGTCCGGTTCCTCCTGGTCTGGTTCCTCCTGGTCTGGTTCCTCCAGTCCGGTTGACTTTAGGGGGCGTGTCTTCACCTCGGGGTGATATGGGGAACAGAGGCCATATATTCTATATTATATATTATATATTATATATTATATATTACCGGTATATACTTTATAGTGGAGTCCAGCACAGCAATGAGGAGCGGAGGAACTGAGGAGATCTTCGGTTCTTTCATTTATCAAATGAAGGTTCTGGTGAGACCGGCGGCTTCGTCAGACTGGAGACCGGCGGCAGACGGACCCAGTAGGAGGCCAGTCAACAAAACCATCGTTACGTGTCACGCTTTGATGTTCCCCTTCTTCTGCTGCTCTGTGAAAGCCTTTGTATCCGAACGCCAGATACGCAGAGCCGCTCTTTGATCACTCTGACGGAAAACACTCCCAGAATTTCTCTTTTTCAGAAAGTGTCAAATCCCAGAACCGGGAGCGCCGAGCGGAGCGCCTCTAACAAGACTGTCAGGGGAAATTCAGGAAGTTAATTAAATCTAACACCAATTACCGTCAGGCTGGATAACATAACATATATCCAAGACGACAGGGGGAGGAGGGGGGAGAGGGGGGAGAGGGGACTCCCCTCCCGGCCAGAAGGTACCGGGTTCAATTCCCAACGTCTGCAGCCGACCTGCTGGTGTCCCCCACCTCCCCTTTAATGGGGACTCGAATTCACTGGAGAAAAGCGCCTGCAGTGACTAAATACATTAAGTAGACGAGCGGATTGGCAATGAGAGACTTTCCACACGTTGCTGGAAATATAGAAACATATAAATATGTATATATAAATATGTATATAAATATAAATAATATAAATATATATGTATGAGATGGAGTTTGGGGTGAATCTGCCCATTCTTCTGAGTGGTGTCTGCTGTCCGGCTAATGGGACATTTATGGAGACCTCACAATAACCTGAACCACTTAAACCGCCGCCAGCGTCTTTACTTACACTTAGAGCCACTTAGTGGTCTCATTAAGGTCCTCGCCGCTCCGCACCGGACCCGCGGATCAGGCAGGACCGCCGGGTCTGACTTGGAAGGAGATCAAAACTTAAAAGGACAAATTGGCCGTTCTCATCTCGCCGGTGAGCGCTGCCAACGTCCGCACTTTGAGTCTGATGACCTCCAACTCACGAAGTCTCTCAGCCGCTTCCTGTTGCTCTCCACGCCACTTCCTGTACTCTGAAATACTAAAATACATCAAATTTAAACTGATCAAATGTTATACATATTATTATGAATATTCAAACATCATAAATATATACATTCAGCCATATAATGTATATATACAGTATATATATACGCATATATATATATATATATATATATATATATATATATATATATATATATATATATATATATATATATATATATATATAATGCTTTTCACCGCATTTACATTCTGTGTTCGCATTTCTACTCCTCACATTGTGTCATAAAGATATATATATATATATATATATATATATATATATAAATGTATTTTTTCATCTTAATTACATTTTTGGATCTCATCATCAGTTCCGGTACTTCGCTCCGCCGGTACCACACAGTGATTAAGTGATAAATTACATATTTATATATAATATATAATATAATCCACTCGCAGTCTAAAGATAAAGTACACAAAGACACGGCAGACAGACGGTCCGTCACGCGTGTCTGTCCCCGGCGCTCGCCGCCATGTGGGCGGACCGCCGCCGGCGACAGACAGTGTAATGATGAAGTCCGGATGGGGGGGGGGAGGAGGGGGGGAGGGGGGGGAGGGGGGGGGAGGGGGGGGAGGGGGATGGGGGGATGGGGGGGGGGGGGGGAGGGGGGGGGAGGGCAAGCATCACTCTCCTCACACCGCACACGCCGCCCAGGACCGCCAATCAGGTGTCCTCACCGCCGCCGCCGCACCTGTCCCTGGCAAGCGTGGGCGTCCGTCTCCCCCGTCTGTCTCCCCCGTCTGTCTCCCCGTCCGTCTCCCCGTCTGTCTCCCCGTCTGTCTCCCCGTCTGTCTCCCCGTCCGTCTCCCCGTCCGTCTCCCCGTCCGTCTCCCCGTCTGTCTCCCCGTCCGTCTCTCCGTCTGTCTCCCCGTCTGTCTCCCCATCCGTCTCCCCGTCCGTCTCCCCGTCTGTCTCCCCATCCGTCTCCCCGTCTCCCCGTCTGTCTCCCCGTCTGTCTCCCCGTCTCCCCGTCCGTCTCCCCGTCCGTCTCCCCGTCTGTCTCCCCGTCTGTCTCCCCGTCCGTCTCCCCGTCTGTCTCCCCGTCTGTCTCCCCATCCGTCTCCCCGTCTCCCCGTCTGTCTCCCCGTCCGTCTCCCCGTCCGTCTCCCCGTCTGTCTCCCCGTCCGTCTCCCCGTCCGTCTCCCCGTCCGTCTCCCCGTCTGTCTCCCCGTCCGTCTCCCCGTCTGTCTCCCCCGTCCGTCTCCCCGTCTGTCTCCCCGTCTCCCCGTCTCCCCCCCCCGTCTGTCTCCCCGTCTGTCTCCCCGTCTCCCCGTCTGTCTCTCCGTCTGTCTTCCCGTCTGTCTCCCCGTCTGTCTCCCCGTCCGTCTCCCCGTCTGTCTCCCCGTCCGTCTCCCCATCCGTCTCCCCGTCTCCCCGTCTGTCTCCCCGTCTGTCTCCCCATCCGTCTCCCCGTCCGTCTCCCCGTCTGTCTCCCCATCCGTCTCCCCGTCCGTCTCCCCGTCTGTCTCCCCGTCTGTCTCCCCGTCTGTCTCCCCGTCCGTCTCCCCGTCTCCCCGTCTGTCTCTCCGTCCGTCTCCCCGGTCTGTCTCTCCGTCCGTCTCCCCGTCTGTCTCCCCGTCTGTCTCCCCGTCTCGCTCTTCTGTTGACATTTATTTAGGTTTGCGTCAAATCTTCAAATCTATATGGGGTTTGTGCTTGTAGGAGAGCTATTGGTGTGTGTGTGTGTGTGTGTGTGTGTGTGCGTATGTGTGTGCGTGTGTGCGTGTGTGTGTGTCTGTGTGTGTGTGTGTGTGTGTGTGGTGTGTGTGTTTGTGTCCACAGTGTGTCCACAGTCTCCAATGTCTGCAGGCGGCGTGTTGAGTACGTGTTGAGTAAATCCGTCCATCTGGAGGAACATGAATAGATGAACTCTCAGGCAGGGCTGTGTGTGTGTGTGTGTGTGTGTGTGTGTGTGTGTGAGTGTGTGTGTGTGTGATGTTTGTTGTATTCATGTTGTTGTTGTTGTTGTTGTTGTTGTTGTTGTTTTGCAGGCCTGGCGAAGCCCATGGGTCTGGTGGAGGGTCCCGGCGGTCTGGGCCAGGGGGGCGCCGCCGCCACGCTGAGCGACGGCGACGGGAAGTATGAGGAGTATGGATACAACGCGCAGCTGAGCGACCGGATCTCCCTGGACCGCAGCATCCCGGACTACCGGCCCAAGAAGTAGGTCCACCTGCCTCCTCTGTCCTAGGCCCTACCTCCTCTGTCCTGGGCCCTACCTCCTCTGTCCTAGGTCCTACTTCCTCTGTCCTAGGCCCTACCTCCTGTGTCCTAGGTCCTACTTCCTCTGTCCTGGACCGCAGCATCCCCGACTACCGGCCCAAGAAGTAGGTCCACCTGCCTCCTGTGTCCTAGGCCCTACTTCCTATGTCCTGGGCCCTACTTCCTGTGTCCTGGGCCCTACCTCCTCTGTCCTAGGCCCTACCTCCTCTGTCCTAGGCCATACCTCCTCTGTCCTAGGCCCTACTTCCTCTGTCCTGGGCCCTACTTCCTCTGTCCTAGGCCCTACCTGCTCTGTCCTAGGCCCTACCTGCTCTGTCCTAGGCCCTACCTCCTCTGTCCTGGGCCCTACCTGCTCTGTCCTGGGCCCTACCTCCTGTGTCCTAGGCCCTACCTCCTCTGTCCTGGGCCCTACCTCCTGTGTCCTAGGCCCTACCTCCTCTGTCCTGGGCCCTACCTCCTGTGTCCTAGGCCCTACCTCCTCTGTCCTAGGCCCTACCTCCTCTGTCCTAGGCCCTACCTCCTCTGTCCTAGGCCCTACTTCCTCTGTCCTAGGCCCTACCTCCTCTGTCCTGGGTCCTACTTCCTCTGTCCTAGGCCCTACCTCCTATGTCCTGGGCCCTACCTCCTCTGTCCTAGGCCCTATTTCCTATGTCCTGGGCCTTACTTCCTGTGTCCTGGGCCGTACTTCCTCTGTCCTGGGGCCTACTTCCTATGTCCTGGGCCCTACCTCCTCTGTCCTGGGCCCTACCTCCTCTGTCCTGGGCCCTACCTCCTCTGTCCTAGGCCCTACCTGCTCTGTCCTGGGCCCTACTTCCTCTGTCCTGGGCCCTACCTCCTCTGTCCTAGGCCCTACCTCCTGTGTCCTAGGCCCTACTTCCTCTGTCCTAGGCCTTACTTCCTGTGTCCTAGGCCCTACTTCCTGTGTCCTAGGCCCTACCTGCTCTGTCCTGGGCCCTACTTCCTCTGTCCTGGGCCCTACCTCCTCTGTCCTAGGCCCTACCTCCTGTGTCCTAGGCCCTACTTCCTATGTCCTGGGCCCTACCTCCTCTGTCCTAGGCCCTACCTCCTCTGTCCTAGGCCTTACTTCCTATGTCCTAGGCCCTACCTCCTCTGTCCTAGGCCCTACCTCCTGTGTCCTAGGCCCTACCTCCTCTGTCCTAGGCCCTACCTCCTCTGTCCTAGGCCCTACTTCCTGTGTCCTGGGCCCTACTTCCTCTGTCCTGGGCCCTACCTCTTCTGTCCATGGCCCTACTTCCTCTGTCCTAGGCCCTACTTCCTCTTTCCTGGGCCGTACTTCCTCTGTCCTGGGCCCTACCTCCTATGTCCTGGGCCCTACTTCCTCTGTCCTAGGCCTTACTTCCTGTGTCCTGGGCCCTACTTCCTCTGTCCTAGGCCCTACCTCCTGTGTCCTAGGCCCTACTTCCTCTGTCCTGGGCCCTACCTCCTCTGTCCTGGGCCCTACCTCCTCTGTCCTAGGCCCTACCTCCTCTGTCCTAGGCCCTACTTCCTGTGTCCTAGGCCCTACCTCCTCTGTCCTAGGCCCTACCTGCTCTGTCCTAGGCCCTACCTCCTCTGTCCTAGGCCCTACTTCCTCTGTCCTAGGCCCTACCTCCTCTGTCCTAGGCCCTACTTCCTCTGTCCTAGGCCCTACCTCCTCTGTCCTGGGTCCTACTTCCTCTGTCCTGGGCCCTACCTCCTCTGTCCTAGGCCCTACCTCCTCTGTCCTGGGCCCTACTTCCTCTGTCCTGGGCCCTACTTCCTCTGTCCTAGTCCCTACTTCCTCTGTCCTGGGCCCTACCTGCTCTGTCCTAGGCCCTACCTCCTCTGTCCTAGGCCCTACTTCCTGTGTCCTAGGCCCTACCTCCTCTGTCCTAGGCCCTACTTCCTCTGTCCTGGGCCCTACCTGCTCTGTCCTAGGCCCTACCTCCTCTGTCCTGGGCCCTACTTCCTGTGTCGTAGGCCCTACTTCCTCTGCCCTAGGCCCTACCTCCTATGTCCTGGGCCCTACCTCTTCTGTCCTAAGCCCTACCTCCTCTGTCCTAGGCCCTTATTCCTCTATCCTAGATTTGGCAACATGAGACATTGAGGATATTTTAATTGGAAAAACAACAAAACATTTAACAATTCCACCAGTTGACACTTTCTACCAGCAGGAGTTACAACGAGGGAACAATATTAGTGCAATTATATTATATATTATATATTTATATATTTATATTTTTATATTTCTAATGTTGATCAGTTCTTTAATGTGAACTAAATTAGAGGCGAAGACAAAATGAAACAAATGATCACAATATATTCATCACAATATGATCATGAGCTTTAATTTATTCACACATATTCAATAATATAACCAGTCAGACCGACCGGCTTGTCATCATCAGAGGACCAGGAGGCTATGGGTTCAGAACCTCTCAGTGTCAGGAGGCTATGGGTTCAGAACCTCTCAGTGTCCGGAGGCTATGGGTTCAGAACCTCTCAGTGTCAGGAGGCTATGGGTTCAGAACCTCTCAGTGTCAGGAGGCTATGGGTTCAGAACCTCTCAGTGTCAGGAGGCTATGGGTTCAGAACCTCTCAGTGTCCGGAGGCTATGGGTTCAGAACCTCTCAGTGTCAGGAGGCTATGGGTTCAGAACCTCTCAGTGTCCGGAGGCTATGGGTTCAGAACCTCTCAGTGTCAGGAGGCTATGGGTTCAGAACCTCTCAGTGTCAGGAGGCTATGGGTTCAGAACCTCACAGTGTCCGGAGGCTATGGGTTCAGAACCTCTCAGTGTCAGGAGGCTATGGGTTCAGAACCTCTCAGTGTCAGGAGGCTATGGGTTCAGAACCTCTCAGTGTCCGGAGGCTATGGGTTCAGAACCTCTCAGTGTCAGGAGGCTATGGGTTCAGAACCTCTCAGTGTCAGGAGGCTATGGGTTCAGAACCTCTCAGTGTCCGGAGGCTATGGGTTCAGAACCTCTCAGTGTCCGGAGGCTATGGGTTCAGAACCTCTCAGTGTCAGGAGGCTATGGGTTCAGAACCTCTCAGTGTCCGGAGGCTATGGGTTCAGAACCTCTGTGTCCGGAGGCTATGGGTTCAGAACCTCTCAGTGTCCGGAGGCTATGGGTTCAGAACCTCTCAGTGTCCGGAGGCTATGGGTTCAGAACCTCTCAGTGTCCGGAGGCTATGGGTTCAGAACCTCTCAGTGTCCGGAGGCTATGGGTTCGCGTCCCGTCTGCTCCTGGCATCGCCTCAGCTGTTGGAAATCACACCAACAGAAAAATTGTAATTCGATATCAAACACTAAACATGAACTGCCATGAAGACAGGAGTTCAAGTTCAGAGAGTGTGTGTGTGTGTGTGTGTGTGCGTGTGTGTGTGCGTGTGTGTGTGTGTGTGTGTGAAAATGGGGGAGTTCGCTAATTATTAATCACCTGAGAGCAGTTTCAGGAAATGACTTTTCATTCATTTCAACAGCAAATTACACTGAGAAATGGCGTTTGCGGTTCTGCCCACCCGTGTTACTAACACCACCCGTGTTACTAACACCACCCATGTTATTCAACACCACCCATGTTACTAACACCACACATGTTACTAACACCACCCGTGTTACTAACACCACCCATGTTATTCAACACCACCCATGTTACTAACACCACACATGTTACTAACACCACCCGTGTT
>JAOPHQ010002475.1:0-20653 GCA_030340625.1 Merluccius polli | reverse complement strand
ATATATATATATACACACACATACACATGTATATAAACACATATATATGTATATATATAATATATACATTATACATACATATATTGTATATTTATATAAATATATATACACACCTATACATATATATATACACATATATATACATACATATATTATATATTTACATACATATATATAAATATATATGTCCAGGATGGGTCGTCACACCCATATTGTGCAGCATGAACACTTTGTTATAGTAGGAAATTAGGCCTGGCTACCAACTTTGTCATGAGCAAGTTTGTACTCTAGTAGTCAGTTTATGTAATTATATATTCACAGCCACTTTTCTTATCGCCTTTGTTGACTATGTTACACACTATATAGGTCATTGAACAAATATTTCTTGCATACTTACTTTTAAGATGTATGGTAAAAGTTTTTATATTTTATTATTTATTTATTTTAAGATGTATGGCAATATATAAATAAAATAAAGCAATACAATATGAATCATCTGAATGACTAACCATCAATCATCTAGTTACTTTACAACACTGCATTAAGGTCACCCAGTAAAAACAAGTTTCAAGTGTGGTGGATAGCAAAACATTCTTTATTAACTGGAAAAATACAGACAAACAAATTAAATGTGCAGTCAAATTATGTCCCCTGCCCCCCCCCAAACAACCCATGATTAACACCCCATAAGCAACTTCATTTCAACTGAACACAACTCAAAATCACATGTCAATGTGCAGCAAGAAAAGCGCTATATTGGATATCATGCCACAAAGCAGAGGTTTGGTGTAAGGAGTGGGGGGGGCAGGAGGGGTTAGCAGAAGCAAGGGGGGGGGGGGGGGGGGGGGGGTAGTACAGGCCACCGTGTGAGAAGCCACAACACACACACACGCACAACAAGCACGCATCTCATGGCACTCCTCCCAGTGCTGCTCCAGCTCACACGTCTTTAGATGGCGTCGATGTCAATGTCCTCGACCTCCTCCCTCTTGGCTGGCTTCACCGTCTCCACCGTCAGCTCGCGGGCAGAGGGGGAGTACACCACCTGGGGGGGGGGGGGGGGGGGAAAATCAAACGTTAGTTTGTGCGTCAGTGAACCCGAAATCTTTTTTGGTTTCGTTTTAAATGTTGTAATATGTCGAAGGTGTCCTTTCGACGCGCGGACAAAGGGACACCAGCGGCGAGGTGGTTGATGTTCGCGAGAGAGGGTGAAGCTTCTCGGTGACAGTGTAATGCCACATTTCATATACAATAATCGCTCATCCACAACAACGGTATTCACTTAAAAGAATCACAAAGTTGCCGTGGGGCGTAACCATGGGGATAACACGTCAGCCACTCCTTCCAAGAACTCTTGGCCCAAAACACATTTTTAAAAATGTGTGTGTGTAAGGTGTTGTCCTAAACACTGAAGTAGACCAACTTTCATCCATAATCCATAGAGGTTCCCCCTCATCACTAATGACGTTTCGTATTGTGACGACAGACCGTAGTTTTCATTACTGTTCTGACTGCAGGTATTTCTTTCACAGCTTAGCTCGTTTCATTTTTGAAATATGCATTAGGTGCCTTGTTAAACACCACCTTGTGTAAATGATCGAGTAAACAAATGCTGCCCAAGTAGTTGGGGGATTAGGTAAAAAATACGTTTTATGAAAAAGATCTATGTTTAACACTAGATAAATTAAATACATAGATTTTATCAAGTGATCATTTTTATAGTCAACAGTTAGATTTAGGAGAATGAGTTCAGTTTAAATTTTAATTGATAGAGGGCCTGAAAAAATTCATAACACGCGGTTTTGTTTCTAGGTCATCCAATTAAGCGAGAACAGACAACCAGACGGCCTTACTTCAACGTTCTCATCCTCTTCCTCCTCATCTTCATCACTGCCCTCACTCTCCTCCTCGGCCTCCTTCAGCCACTTGACGAAGGGCGCCGCCTTGGCGTGGATCTCCTTCGCCAGCTCCTTGGACACGTACTTCTTGGACACCTACGGAGGAAGAGGAGGGCGGGTGAGGTCATCGTCTACCTGGTCCAGGTGATGCTCACACAGTGGCTGCTCCAGCTAAAATTACAATTATTTCAACTCTCTTCGACACCTTTTGGTGTGAGCGTACTCTCACAGCTAAACAGGAACGACCACCTTGATGGAACTTTGGTTGGTTCCAGTTCTATAATAGAACCAACCAAAGTTCCAAGATCTATTCAACAGGCTATAACAATAATAAATCATTTATAGTGAGATGGAGGACCTTCTCGGCCCAGGTGAAGATGACGTCTTCCTCCAGCAAATCGGCGTCGTACAGATCCTTCAGGATGAGAGGCACCCGGGGCAGCAGCTGGCTCTGGTGCAGCTTCACTAGACACTCAAACCCCCCCAGCAGGTACTTCTGGGCCTTCTTGTTGTTGTGGCAGAACTGTGGAACACCAGAGGAGAACGTAACATTACCTACTATTATATTACACCAGAGGAGAACATAACATTACTGTATTTATCCCCAGGGATATTATTACGGTGCAGCAGTTGCAGTAGAAAGTAGGGAGAGCAAGTATATAGACATATACAAATAACCAATATAAAAGTAAAATAGTAAAAGAGTATAAGTAAAGCACAATAGCCATATGTAAATATGACAAATGTAAGCCACATGACAAATGTGACTAGGCATCATAAATCAAAATGTAAGCTAGTTAACAGAAGGGCCAGACAGAGGTAAATGTAGGGTGTATATCCAAATATACAATGTCCAAATATCACGGTTAACAATAAGGACACAGACGTACGAGTGTGGCAATGGAGAATGGACTTTCATGTGGACGTTAACACCATCATGACTTCATAATATGGAAAGTCAGTGATGTTTTATTTACTGTTTACAGTTTTGTCATTTTTGGCGTGGTTTTAAATTAGCTCAAATGGGCCTCTACTGAACTGAGTTGTACAAAGGCGTTCAAGTACCTTTTTATTGGACACATTACACCATTGGTTCCCAACCTTGTTGGCTGTGACCTCATCTTAAGGTCGGAAACAGAAATGCACCATAATATATCTATCCCAAGACGGCATTTAGCATAAAGGGATGTTTTAGGATCAGACTTAAAGAAGCCTTTTAAACTTCTACTTCTCACTTTGTATTCCCACCGACACTGACACAGGATTTGAGGTATACCAGAATTTCAATTACGCCTGGATTTAATCCAATTATCACAATATCTTTAGAATAATCTTAATTATATGTTGTAAAAACGGCCATAAAATTGAAGCAGCATAAAAATCAGAAAACGTTTTGGCAACATTTCCACGTGCAAAATGCCCTCCTGGGGTCTCCCAAGTTGTCTGGCATGTATTTTTAGCGCAGCACCCGACTCTACTGAAAATAGCCTGCGGCAACGTCACCAAGAGACACGGAGGAGCGTGGCGGCAGAGGAGGACTCACGCGGAGGAAGTGGCGCTTGTACTTCTTGATCTGCTCACGGATGTCCTCGTTGAACAGCAGCTCAGTGAGAATGAGTGGACCCATGGCCGTCACGTCCAGACGCTCGGCCTCCGCCAGCACATCCTTGTCCGCCGTGTCCATGCTCCCATCCTCCTTACGTTCCTACGCACACACAACACAAACATAACTTCAGCACCACATTGAGCAGACGCTTTCATGCAAAAGGGAGACGTGAGACGTTAAATTTAAACCAACCAGACAGAGTGCAGAGGAGCTTTGAGATTAGCCAGGTTAGAAGAATTTATTTTTTCATCATATTATTAGTGGTAATGCATAAAACATCTTGTCAATACTAATAATCTCCAAATATGTGCAGCTCCAGTAATGAAGAAAACCATTTCCTGTATTTTTCAGAACACCCAGGCTCAGTGGGTTCTGGTCACTGTCTGTCTCATCCCTCTTCTCTGGAGTGACTTCACCAAGTAGCAACAATAGCCATACTTATTACACAGCTCTGTTGAATACTCAATTCGGATTAGTCAATTATGGCATTCCATGGTCTGTTCTGAATAGCAGACAGCTGCTATGAATAACAGACTGTTGCTATCGACGCTTTCGACGATTTCCAACCGTAGAATCTAAAAGACTTTTATAGCGGAAGCACAACAATCATTCTTAAAATCAATAAAATCTTTTTTTGTTAGATTTCGCGTAAAATTATTGGAGTCTTCAGTAAGTAGCCGTGTAATAAGCGGTATAATTGTACAGCGAGCCGGTCATTATTGTGAAATAAACCCCGGTCTGGGTTTATTTCGTAATAATGACCAGCTCGCTGTACATTATCCCTTACATAGTATCCGTGTGTCCTACCTTCACAAAGTTGTAGAAGAGGTTGACCCTCTCCTCCAGGGTCTTCTCCAGGTCTTCGCTGAGGGTCAGGTTCTTGGCGTGGTCGCTGATCTCCTCCATGCGTCTCCGCTGGGCTTCCTCGGTGGTCTCCTCCGCCCAGTCGTCGTCATCCTCACCGTCCTACACACACACACACACACACACACACACACACACACACACACACACACACACACACACACACACACACACACACACACACACACACACACACACACACACACACACACAGTGTATTTATTTCGTGAAATCTTACTAGATAGTCTATAACTGTTTTAGTAAATGTTTAGTAGCCGTTCTAAAAATCACTGTAAACCAGGATAGTGTTGGAGGTTCAGTCTGGTCACGTGACCAACAAGGGAAAGTAGGGCCATGATAGTGTTTGGTGGGGGGCGGGGGGGGAGGGATCAGATCCATTAGGTCAGAGGTCGGCGCGTTGCCAGGATACGCACCACGGCTTCTGGAGCGTCGATGTCATCATTCTTTCCAGCCTCTCCGCCGCCATTCTCCTTGTCCTTCTTACGGTTCCTCCTCTTCACGGTGGCGGAGCCCTCTGGAGACCGAGAAACAGCCTGGTCAGCTCTATAGTCACCTATACTGCCAATCATTTACTCTATAGTAGTCTTTATACACTATTTAGTAAAAACATATACTAACCAGCATAGCGTAGACAGAAAGGCCTCTACACTAACCACAGTGTATATATTGACAGAAAGGCCTCTATAGTTCTCTATACTAAACAGTGTAAAAAGTGAAGAGAGAAAGGCCTCTATAGTACTCTGTACTAACCACAGTGTATATAGTGTGGACAGACAGGCCTCTATACTAACCACAGTGTATGTAGTGTGGACAGACAGGCCTCTATACTAACCACAGTGTATATAGTGTGGACAGACAGGCCTCTATACTAACCAGTGTGTATAGTGTGGACAGACAGGCCTCTATACTAACCACAGTGTATATAGGCTATATAGTAAACCTCCCCAGTGCTAGAAAAGGTCTGGTCACTTCTATTCTTACAGCTTACCCATGAGCTTGTCCTGAACCTAGCCAGTAACCTAGGGGACGAGACCCCCTGACCCAGCTAGCGAGAGCTCCTCCTCACGCCTCCCCTCCCTCAGCTAAACCAAACAGAAGTCCTAATATGGGCATGGTTGGTGCCAGAGGTCAGAAGGCTGACGCAGGGAATAGTGTTTGCAGAGGCGGCAGCCAATCATGTAGCAGCATGCGGGCCTCACCTGGTGGGTTTTTCAGGATGAAGGTGCAGAGTTTGTGTCTGGTGTCCAGCATGCCACGGTAGCCACACGCCTTGCACGAGTTTCCAATCGTTTGTTTTTTAGGGTTCACATGCTGTGGTGGACAAACAGTTCATCGGTTAGTCCATAAAAACACCCAACAGTCCCTGTCTCAAACAGTCAGACTAAATGCCCTTTATTCTGATTTATTAATTCCACAAAGCCTGTTAAAAGCAAATCGATAAAAGTCAAATATAAATAAAATACTTTCTGTAAATGACGCAAATGTACTTAATCCGAAGACTCATGTAAACAGGCCTGTTATGTAAATGTTGAACAGTTACTTCATTCAAAGAGTTAACTGGTCTACATTCGGGGTCAAGGTGACTAAAATCTGGACTTAACCAGTATTAATATTTATAGACACACATTGGTTGTATAATTAAAACCACACGACTACAAATGACTTGTTAAACATGTGAAGGGTTTGAGGTGTGGCCTGCAGTTAGGGTGGACCTGAACCAACTGGAAACCCTGAGTAACTACACTACAGTGTTTCTAGTGTCTAGTGTCAGCACTGTTATAGAACGGGTCATGGGGTTAGTCACCAGGTCAGTTTCTGGGTTGTCGCACTCAGGACACAGCACAAACTTCCTGATGAACCCATCCAGCATGTCCTGCAGCTTGTTGGCCTCGTGGGACCCGTTGACGATGAAGCGGTCGTTCTTGGCATCAAACTGGGTCTGAGCTCCCAGCTCACAGCCAAAAAACTTGGTTGGGTCTGTGGACAAAGAGATGGGTCTTAGGACTGAGTACTAGGTACCCCTGATTACCAGGTAGCCCCTGAGTACCAGTAGTTATATAAGCATCATTCTGGGTTTCAATAGTTCAGTCAATACTCAAACGCAACTTTAAATATCTTTATTGCTAATTGTAATACTCAGACGAAACATCCATATTTACTGGAGTTCAACGACATGACCAATATTGTTTTATGGTCATACTGGTCTGTGAAACATCTGTTGCAATTTATTTTACCAGTCTACTGAAAAACTGCGATAGGTAGAGATAGATACTGCTGCGATAGCTGCATTTCATTTCACTACATAGCTGTCTTATGCGTATCCCCAATGCATTTTTATGCACAGTGTCTGTATCACGGGGGGAAAAAAATCCCTTCCGAGCTGCACATGCACCGCGTTAGCCAGAAAGCAAATCCCACTGAGATCTCTGGTTCCTGGCATCATGTGAATAATGAATAGCATGCTGCCATCTCCACCGCAACGTCTGTCTTTAAATGGTCACACTTGAGGACAAGGACACATTAAACCAAGACGCCTTTTAGATTAACATTACCGCCAACACCCATTATGTCCTTGAACCATGGAGCAGAGATGGCATTTTGAATATGAAATGCACCACGAGAGGGGCGACTGTTCCAAGCGTGTTCCTAGCGTGTTCTTACATGTTGGGGGTCTGTTCAGAGCCTTGGCAACATCCACCATGTTGACAACGACCGTCTTGATGCCGTTTCCTTTACCTTCCACCTGGAGGGAAACAACCACGTCAGAACCCACACAGACACACGCCAACCCTTTAAAAACACAGATGGGAAGTGAGGGGTAACCTTGGCGATCAGACGGGGCATCTTGTAGCGGTAGAACTGGTCTGACACACTGCGGTTGACGTTGACAGACATCTTGGCTGGCTCTGAGCGCTATCAGCAAAATAAGAGGATCTGGAATGGGGATTTTTCGGGATCTTCTGTCTGGAAAAGAGGGGATGACATAAACGACTGCAAGCGCGCTCGGTCTCTGACATGAAAAACGCTGTGCCGCTGTGGCTGCAAGCTCCTTGCTTGAAGGCTAGATGTCCACCACACAGGTTCCAATGGCTGCGCAACAGCTCTGCAAGACGAGAGGGGAGGGGGGGGGGGAAGACAGCCATCAGAACCAGGGAGACTCAGTTCACAACCACTACACTTGCAATGGAGACACCTAGCCATACCGGCACGCTGTTTATTAATATAGAAACGGAGCAATCATCGGACTCGAGGCATATGATTTACGATATACCCCGCTGGCATTGACCAAGTTTCATTATGGGATATATATATATATATATATATATATATATATATATATATATATATATATATATATATATATATATAATATGTTACTTTATTTGATCCATGTGTCTAAACTTCACTGTCGCTTTGGATAAAAGAATTCTGCTAATTGACAGTTGACTTGACAGTAGTTCATTGGTTTACACAGCAAGAGGAGATAAATACAGAAATGTAAACAAATAAATAAATAAAAAGAATAAATAAAAAATATCCATCTTATTATTGCAAAAAACAAAAAAAAACGTTACAGCCAACAGTGGCCTCGTCGTCGCGGACGCACCCCCAACCCGTTAGCTACGTTGCACAACAGCGGGGCCTTCCAGGAATTACCCGCATCCGCGATAACAGAAACAACTAAAAAAACACACACCGAGAAACGATATCATCGTATCATCCCCCCGCCTCGCCTCGTTACGTTAATGGCGATAACGGGGTCGTTAGGCCGTTACATAAGGCGCGGAGTTGGGCCCGTGTTTCTCTCCCCCCCCCCATCAGCCCGCCGCTTGGTGCAGAGTGCGTCACGAAAAACTGCACACGAGTGCTGGCGATGGGAGACGCCATTTTGATCCACTTGCTCACTAAACAGGCAATACACGCACAGCCATCCCTCCCTCCACCCTCCTCCCCCATCCCATTTCAATAAAATATATATATACATATATCCACTTTAACTCACACAGGTTAGATCGGAATCGACCTCTTACCGTTTTCGCAAAACAAAGACATAAACACAACGCTGATCGTCCAGACTAGGCGCAGTGGAGGGATGCGGAGGGCTGCTGGTGGTTCTGGTGTCGGCTGGGGGGGGGGGGGGGCTTTAATGGGTCTCCTTGGCCGTCAAAGATGCAGAGTCGTCGTCCGGACAATGGCAGCGGGTCACCGGTGCTCGGGAGGGCGGATCTGGAAAGACCTCGGGGTTCTGGGGGGGACCTGGTGGGTGGACATAAAGCGCATTGTTATAATAATCCACCGATGGACGTGGGGGGGGACGGGGGGGAGAGAGAACCGGGTCTAAACTGCTCGCGTCATCAGGTTGGACCCGGGATCAGGGGATCACACAGGTGTGTGTGTGTGTGTCTGTGTGACGGGAGGCGGTGTGACGCAACACACAGCCACCAGTCCGGGACCAGTACCGGGACTGCGGCTGCGATGCGTGTCATGCAGGCGTCGGGCGAAGCGGCTGCTCTCCCCTCCCCCCCCACCCCCACTGGACCGGGTTAACCGGTGTTAAACATTAGGTAGTCACGGTACCGACCGCAACGGTTGAAAATAATAGCGGGTGCGTCAGGGGATCCCGCCGGGAACCGAAACCAGGCGGAACCCCGCGGGCTCGGCGTCGTTAGCTCGCTGCTAACGCTAAGCTAGCTGGGGAAGCACAACGCACATTGGAAATGATGTCGCGTTTAAAACAACAAACCCGCACGGCGCGCTCCAACAGAACCAGAGACCTGTAAAAAAAGTGCGTCGGTCAGTGGCCGCCGAATTACGTGAAATACGCCGTGTCGTGCGACGTGTTTTGACGGCCCCCCCACGGACGAGACGCGGTTCGTTAGCTCACCTCTCGAACGTTCTGCGGGACACTGAAGAAGCTCGCGACTAACAAGAGGCCAGCAGGCACGCCGCACTTCCGGTGCGCTGCTCGCCAAAGTAAAAGCCCCCCCGCGGGGAGGAACAACCCCGAGAAACATCGTGCCAGCAGTCAGGGGCGGAAGATTTGCCAATAATAAAGAAAAAAATGGCGAAGATTATGTATTTTTACACTACATGTCACTGGCTTGTTGTTGTGCTATGTTATTATAACCGTGGCCTTTTACAAAAAACCCATTACAAAACACTATTTTATTTCTGATTGTTATACATTGACACGTAAAGTAGACTACGCACATCAACTATGCTCCTGATATACGTTTCATTAACTTTCCGTTTACATGTGTTAACCTTGACGTCCTAATCTCAATGACAGCGTGTAACAATTTATGTTTTACTTTGACTAACACCAACCGCCCACCGGAAGTCCTGCTGGAGTGGATCCTCTCCTCCCATTGGCTGAGCTCCCTGGGCTGTGCGTGCGTCGATGCTTCCTGAACTTGACTAGCAGAAGCAGAAAAATAGAAGATGGTAAGTATTAAAAAAGGCAAAACGACTGGTTTTCTGTTTTCCATTTCAGGGTGTTTTGAGTGCTAAACTCCGTAAGTGTGTGTGGGAAACCTCCGCGAGGATCTGGAGCTGAAATGTTGGGTTTGAGGTCCATTCCGATGATCAACGATCACATGACTGACCAGTAAAATACAGTGCTACACACTTCCAGTACATCTGCTCATTTCCTTTTCATTTGCACGATTCTTGTTTTACTTGTCACATTTCGTTTCTGTTCATTTGATTGTCTGTTGTGTAGAAATACTGCGGACACACACACACACACACTGTGTGTGTTTGCAGACATGTTAGCTTGCTAGGCTAAGAAGCTAACATATTTTGTATGAGCCATTTATGCAACTAAACTATGAACTAAAAAGTTGGGTGAAAATAGTTCACATTAGGATCTTTGTAATTGATTCTGTAGATGGCTGAATTGAGAAATGTCATTAATGTGTATTTTAGTAAAACGTAGTAGTGATCTAACTGATTAGGTTTTTATTTTATTAATTGTCTTTCCGACTCTCAAACGGGATGACGTCAACACAGGAGTTTTACTAATTGACCCTTAAATCTCACCACTAATTAGCAATCACACGCATAACCAACTTTGTCATTCAATTGTTTTGTTCCTTTTTTATTCATACTAATATATCAGCATGCCATTCACTTTGAATTTATAATTTCCGTTTTTACTTCTTGTCCCAACTTGTTTCTTCTTTTATTTTTGTTTTCCACCTGAAACCTTCGACCTTTGACCCATGCACCATCTCCTCTCTCCACACACACCCTTCTTCCTCCCTGTCCCACCCGCTGCCCTCCTCCCTCACCCCCACCCCCACCCCCACCCCCCACCTCTCTTCTCCGATGCACCAGTCTGGTCACAGGGTAAGTCCAACACACTGCTCACACTAACCTGTGCAGGGAACCAACAGCTTCCTTCTGTTTCCATCGTGCCGCCTCTTCTGAGCTCTTCCTGCCTTAACCAATCACTGCTCACCTGTCAAAGAGGGTGTCAAAGAACCGTATTGTCATTTAGGATATCATTTTACAATCGATACAGAGACAGGTCATTGAGGAGCAGGTAGGGGTTAGACAGTACAGAGACAGGTCATTAAGGAGCAGGTAGGGGTTAGACAGTACAGAGACAGGTCATTAAGGAGCAGGTAGGGGTTAGACAGTACAGAGACAGGTCATTAAGGAGCAGGTAGGGGTTAGACAGTACAGAGACAGGTCATTAAGGAGCAGGTAGGGGTTAGACAGTACAGAGACAGGTCATTAAGGAGCAGGTAGGGGTTAGACAGTACAGAGACAGGTCATTAAGGAGCAGGTAGGGGTTAAGGTGCACATGAGACACATCAAGCAGGTGATTTTGTGTGTTTTTAAACTTGCTTGCTGGAGATCACAACGCCCAACCTAGCAACATGTACGCCGTCTCATGTGAACGCACCTTTAGACAGAGACAGGTCATTAAGGAGCAGGTAGACCTCTTGCCCAAGGACATTCACTGGTAGGTTGAATGAGGACATTGGTAATCGAACCCTTTCGCTGCGAATTATGTTAAGTAATTTAACCAAGTTAAGATGGTTGTTCTCTAGAAGGTAATCTATGTAGGGCTGCACAATTAATCGCATATTAATCAAATGCATGATTTTGGCCTCTGTAATTATCTAATTGTGAAATGTCACAATTCATTTATTTAACAAAAATGCATACAAATACTAATAAATCAGAATTTGTAGGCCTGTTACATTAAAATCAAATTACAAATCGAGCAATTGCGTTATTATTATTATTATTATTATTTTAAATACAGTAGGCACCACAGAATATTATTTTAATCAATAATCTGTTAATCGCACTCACAATAGCGGGTGAAATAATCACAATTATAATTTTTGTCTAATCGTGCAGCCCTAAATCTATATCTAAATGTTGGACCTTCATCCTATACTTTATACCGTGTGTTGTGACTATTGGATGAACTCTTCCTGGTTGTTGGGGCTTGTAATGTGTTTCTATTGTTGTGCTGCCTGCCCTTCCACCAGACAAGCTGTTTTAAAGATTTATGTTAGACGTTTATGTGTTGTCTGACCAAATTCAGGGACTTGACTTGAGTGCTGTTTCAGTCACGCCAATGTGATTTGATAATCCCATGTTGCCATGAGCCAATAGCTTCCTTGAATCGGCATCTCAATATTGGCAGAGACTGCAAAGTTAGCTGGTTAACATTGTGTCATTATGACAAAGAATGTGAGAAGAAGTATTTCTGGACAGTAGAGCAGGAGGACTAACGGTGTGCTATGTTCAGAAACACAATGCGCTGCACACAAAGAGAATATGTTACTGTATTCTAATGATTTACAGCCTACACTTTATGCATTCAATCATAGAAAGACAATTGTAACTATGCCACACATTTTTATAATATTTTTTGTAACACTATAACACGAATCTGAGAAATGTTTGCTAAACTTTAGAGTAATAACAGTGGTTTCAGAATAATCTTTTTATATATTTTTAATATCAAACCACCAAAAGACTAATTTTGTGTAACGGCAGACAACACAATCTAATCTCCACATGGAGGAACACGTAATGGGCTCAACCGTAACGAATCCCTGTGGTGTCCCTCAGGGTTCTCTCCTCGTTCTCCTGTCCTTCTGCCCTGTAGCTAGAGATCCCATGCTACGCTGTTCGCTGACTAACCGTCACTATTTCTGTGTGTGTGTGTGTGTGTGTGTGTGTGTGTGTGTGTGTGTGTGTGTGTGTGTGTGTGTGTGTGTGTGTGTGTGTGTGTGTGTGTGTGTGTGTGTGTGTGTGTGTGTGTGTGTGTGTGGCGGGCAGTTGGTCCTGGTGTTAGGTGACCTCCACATCCCCCACCGCTGCAACACGCTGCCGGCCAAGTTCAAGAAGCTCCTGGTCCCGGGGAAGATCCAGCACATCCTCTGTACAGGAAACCTCTGCACCAAGGAGAGCTACGACTACCTGAAGACCCTCGCCGGAGATGTGCACATCGTCAGAGGAGACTTTGATGAGGTGGGTGAAGGAATACGTCATGGGAGATACACTAAATATACACAGGGCATCAGCCAGACAGCTCGTCTTGAAGTCTATGAATTATTCCAAAATTTGGCAGATATTGAAATATTTGTATCTGAACCTTGTGTTGAATGTTGACGTGTACTTCACATAAGTACTTTAAAAAAAAATATATTATAAACTGTGAAACAATAGCTTAAATGGCAAACAACTCCTTCACCCCACACATTGAGTAAGTATTATGACTATTATGCATTAATTACATTTTTTTTTACATGGGATTATCAGGGTTATTCCTTCTAATGGCCACTTGAAGGTGCTATAACATTTATTTTGTTCCCTATGAACAGACATTTGCTTATTTTCTGTCATTCACCTTTTGTAATATAGCCTTAGAGTTGGTACAGTCCACTGGGTAGGCTGGTAGACACTCCCACTTGTGATGTCACTAGAGGGTAGTGACATCACAACTTTGTAACGGCTTGTAATAGCTAATCACACTTACACCTGTAAAATAGGGGCCCTTTAAACAGTTAAATGAGTAAACAACGTCTTCCTGCCCCGTCCAGAACCTCAACTACCCGGAGCAGAAGGTGGTGACAGTGGGACAGTTTCGGATCGGTCTGATCCATGGCCACCAGGTGATTCCCTGGGGGGACATGGCCAGCCTGGCGCTGCTGCAGAGACAGCTGGATGTGGACATCCTCATCTCCGGACACACGCACAAGTTCGAGGCCTTCGAGAACGAGAACAAGTTTTACATCAACCCTGGCTCGGCCACCGGGGCCTACAACGCACTGGAAAGGTAGAGCCGCCGTGCTACTGGTCTGTTGGCACTGCTGTGGTTGGAAGTGCTGCTGTTAGCACTGCTAGAAGACTATTAGCAGCCTGTTGACTGCTGTTTGCACAGCTACTGTTGGCACCGCTAGAGGCCTATTAGCACAGCTAGATCTGTTAGCAGCGTTAACAGGCCACTAGCACTTCTAAGATGACTCTAGCGTTGTTAACTGCGCTAGTTTGTATAAATGAGAGACAGTTAGACAGTTTAAGTTTATATATTCATTTCAAACAGCAGGTCCTTATTAAAGGTCTTTATTAAATAACCTGCTGTCGTCTAGTCTACCCAATTTTTGAAATATATATATTTTTTAAATTGAATACCTGAATTGATTTATTTATTTTGGAAGTATGTTTGTTTTCACATTAAATACATACAAGAAGTACACTACATCGCCAGTAGCATGTCACCTTCCCTTAAACCCTCCCAGTATAGCATACAAGAAGTACACTACATCACCAGTAGCATGTCACCTTCCCTTAAACCCTCCCAGTATAGCATACAAGAAGTACACTACATCACCAGTAGCATGTCACCTTCCCTTAAACCCTCCCAGTATAGCATACAGGAAGTACACTACATCACCAGTAGCATGTCACCTTCCCTTAAACCCTCCCAGTATAGCATACAAGAAGTACACTACATCACCAGTAGCATGTCACCTTCCCTTAAACCCTCCCAGTATAGCATACAAGAAGTACACTACATCACCAGTAGCATGTCACCTTCCCTTAAACCCTCCCAGTATAGTATACAAAAAGTACACTACATCACCAGTAGCATGTCACCTTCCCTTAAACCCTCCCAGTATAGCATACAAGAAGTACACTACATCACCAGTAGCATGTCACCTTCCCTTAAACCCTCCCAGTATAGCATACAAGAAGTACACTACATCACCAGTAGCATGTCACCTTCCCTTAAACCCTCCCAGTATAGCATACAAGAAGTACACTACATCACCAGTAGCATGTCACCTTCCCTTAAACCCTCCCAGTATAGCATACAAGAAGTACACTACATCACCAGTAGCATGTCACCTTCCCACAAAGTGAACACAAATTGCAATACACATATCATCCCAGCCCTACTTGTGAGCACCTGTGTGTCTCACCAAGCCCTTTGTTCTCTGTTCCCATAGCAACATCATCCCCTCCTTCGTGCTCATGGACATCCAGGCATCCACAGTGGTGACGTACGTGTACCAGCTCATCGGCGACGACGTCAAGGTGGAGCGCATCGAGTACAAGAAATCCTAAAAGTATACATGGAGAACAGAGGGAAGGAGGGTGAGGGAGGGAGTGGTGGTTGCGTTGACTGCAGAGGAGATGGGGGGGGGGGGGGGGGGGGGGGGGGGCCTAGAGGAGGAGGGAGGAGTGGAGGTGACCCTTGTGGGGGTGGAGTGTACTCCAGAGGACAGAGGGGTGGAGTTGACTTTAGATAGGAGAGGGGTGGAGGTGAGGATGGAGGAGTTGAGGGTTGATTCAGGAGGGTGGGTGGTGTTATTTCATTCCTTTCCACTGGTGGATGATGCCCCCGCCCCAGCAATGTTCCCATGGTAACGAGCCTACTGCCCGTTTGTATAATGACCCGTCGGTTCTGTCATGCCAGTCTGCTTATGTCCATGTCTGACTCCATAGCTGTAGAGGATGCGATAATGTCACATGTATTTGTAATCTAAAAGATATATTTGGTGCCATTTTGTTTTTTTGTTTGTTTTTCACTACTTACCCTGTTGAGGTCAGCATCACCCTAACCATAAGGTAACAGGCCTGCTAACAATCATGTTCTTTCCGAAATAAAAGTCTCATTACACTTGAGCAGCGGTTGTGTTTTTACTCGTAGCTGATAAGAGTTGTGGTGTGAATGATCAGTGAAGACTAATCATCTTTTAATTGACCAAACAGGATTTTATTAGGAGTTTGATATTGAACCTTTAATGTGTATTTTCACAGCCCAATACATTTTAAAAAATCCATCAACAAAAGTTAACGAAATATACAAATTAAATGTAATATTGATATTTTCACAAAGCACAAAGAGGGTGCATGAGAAACATTTCCATGACTATGACAAAGGTAATACTGAAAAGGCTCGATCATACATTTCAACACTTGGATGATAATAATGAATACAAAATATGAGTGTCTGTCACTCTTAACACAACAAGGAGGTGTGAGTGGTGGTCGGGTCATGTCGCGTGTCATTCCAAACCCTGTGGCGGTTGTTAAATTGTGCATAGCTCACGTGAAACTGAACCTACACCCGTCCTCCATTAGCCCAGATCCGGTCCGTCCTCTAGTCTTACACACGTCTCCCTCAAATGAACCCTCCACACCACTACAGGAGCGGGAATCCACACATATATAGTTTAGCATACATATATTCAAAAGAGAGATCCGACTCCCAGCTGAAAGCTTCTGGGTTCAGTTCCCCAACGTTCACAGTCCACCTGTAGGCACCCTTGAGCAAGGAGCCCCCTGACCTTTACCCGCTCCCTAATGACCTGTAGGTCAAAAAGTAAATCACGAAGTTGCTTCAGATAAAAGTGTCTCTTCTTTGACTAAATCCTCAGAGATCCTCTATCTGGGACTGTCTCCATATACTGAGTCCTCATCGTCCTCCATGGACAGAGAACTCAGACTCTCCCTCAGAGAAGCTTCAAAATCCTCTTCCTCCCCCAGCGGCTCACTCCAGGAATCTGGGGGAGGAAGGTGGTTTGTTTTTTCACACAAGATGGTACAAGCCGAGCAGGTGTGGCATGCTGCCATGACAGTGTCTCTCTCCTGAGTGTGTGTGGTGATAGCTGGTTTATCCTGGGTGCCATGATGGATCTGCACCACAGGTGTGCAGCCCCCCCCCCCTCCCCAGAGTCTAACCAGTCTGACTCAGGCCAGGTGAGGCTGTAGACCAGCTACCAACCACACACACTCCTGCCTCCCACTATGAACAGAACTAAACAAGTTGCTGATGAATTTTAAACGTTATTTTGGGGTAGAAACCGTTACCTATACCTTTTTTTGTCTTGTTTTTCTTGGTGTTCGGTGACTTGACCTTCGCAGGAAGTCTGTTTTATGAAATACAAACACAAATGTAAAATCAGAAAATAATATTAATCATATGTTTCATGTTGCTTTTAACAATCTGACTCACAATGGTTACACACATTTATGTGTGACTAAATATCTGTTATTTATATAATTCATTTAAATTCTTATTTTGTATTCAACCCGTAATTTGTTATAAAGTTAGTTATAAAGCAATGGAATAATCGACTTAAAATATTGTTTATATCTACTATAGAAATATAATATATTATTAATCAACTTTTCCTTGAATGCGGTATGTTGCTGACTCACCTCGTCTTTTTGGGGGGGAGTTTAGTGAGACTCGTTTTCCCAGAGTGCCTTGCAGCAGCAGTTGTGATTGGCTGCTTGTGCTTTGCTCTCTTCACAGCCTTTGCCTGGAGCTCCTCCGGGTCCTGGGTGGTCTCTGCTGTCCCAGGCAGCATGCTGGCTTCCTCCTGGAGGCCTAAGATGGAGAAGAACCGTTCAATGGACATTATCTCATCTGAATATCTGAAGCTTCCTTGTTAGTTCTTTATCAAACCTTACACTGCCATGAATGTCTCTCTTATTGCTCTTTAAATTAATCAATATTTAAAAACAGATCAAATCTACGCGTTGCCTCACCATAATATATAACATTATGGCGATAATATTATAATATGTTTTACTAGAGATACAACACATTGCGGACAACAAGAACGCTTCTGAATACTTCCGTGACCCATTTCTGATGAATCTGATCACTAAGGCTATGTTTTATTACTATTTTATTATTTTATTAACACTGAACAAGGTGTGCCTCTCCTACGGAGGGAGGACTCACCTGGCCTGGTGCACCTGTGCAGGACGTTGAGGTAGTACTGGTTGACCAGGCTGTACACTCGCTGTGCGCTCTGGGAACCAGCCACCGAACCAAGGAACCTCTTCTGGGCTGGGGTCAGCTGGGAGTGCTGTAGGAGACAGGTGAGCATCACTGGGACAGGTAAGTCTGACTAGGAAGGTACGTTTTTACTGGGACAGGTATGTTTTTACTGGAACAGGTATGTTTTTACTGGGACAGGTATGTTTTTACTGGGACAGGTATGTTTTTACCGGGACAGGTTTTTACTTGGACAGGTAAGTACATGTATCAGCTTTTGTCACATAAATACAAAAAAACGTCATGATACTGTTGCAATACGGTACACTGATAGAACGAGTGTACGCAGTCAGCTGTAACAGACTGGCTTCATGAAAACTACTACTGTAGTAAACTACTACTGTACTGTACAGTCTGTAAATATACACTCATACTTATTTTTATACTTATTTAATAGTGTTCAACAAGTGACTCATTCATGTCTTAGCGTGCACATACTGTATGTGCAATTGTGTACTAATTGTGTATTTTAAAGTCCAGCGCTGTGTAGTCGTCCCTTGACTTGTGGTGAGACGGTCCAGACCCTCCCTGTGTTTTACTGTGATACATGTGAGGAATCAAAGCGCTTTTATTGTGACAGACCGTGAGGAAGGGGGCGGGGCTCAGTGTTGTGTGGATGCGTACGCCGCTGGTCCCACGCGACTCGGCTGAAGCCAGGGGCCCCCGGCCCCCGACCGGCCCCTCCCTCTGTAAGGCTGAATCATACAGATTATATATGGTTGTTATTTAACATGAACTAGTTAGTTGTTGTTTAACATGAGCTACAGATTAAATAGTTGTTATTGAACATCAGCTATAGATTTAACAGATCACTTAACAGATCAATACTCATATTATAGTGTGGGGGTGTATGTGGAGTGTGTGTTGTTGATGGCTGGTCTACAGCCTCACCTGGCCTGAGTCAGACTGATTGGACTCTGGCTGGGTGGGGCTGCACACCTGTGGTGCAGAGCAATCATGGCACCCAGGATAAACCAGCCGTCAACACACACACTCGGGGAGGAGCCACAGCCATGACAGTTGTACCAGCAGCTCGGCGAATACCAACAGCCTTAATCTCTGAATAAACATCTTGCAACTACCATCTACCCGTGTCCTGTGTCGGAGGGCCCCAAAGGAAAGCCACTTAGGTGGCGTGTGGCCAGACGAACCCTGCCACATATAGCTACTGTGCATATTTTGATTTGATTTAATTATTTTGACGTTACGTTAAGTGTAGAAGGCCGACAATTGACAAACGGCATTATCCACTTGACATCTGACAGCTGACATCTTATCTTATCTAACTCAACCCAGTCTGACTCCACTAACTCAACCCAGTCTGACTCCACTAACTCAACCCAGTCTGACTCTACTAACTCAACCCAGTCTGACTCTACTAACTCAACCCATTCTGACTCCACTAACTCAACCCAGTCTGACTCTACTAACTCAACCCAGTCTGACTCTACTAACTCAACCCAGTCTGACTCCACTAACTCAACCCAGTCTGACTCCACTAACTCAACCCAGTCTGACTCTACTAACTCAACCCAGTCTGACTCCACTAACTCAACCCAGTCTGACTCCACTAACTCAACCCAGCTGACCCCTGGTGTAGTGTGTCCTCTGGTGACCTCTGTGTCACACATTTGAAACCGCCTCCTGATGTCCCAGAGTGTCAGAGTTTAGGTTTTCTACGATAGACTAGAACTGACTAGAAGTACTATGCACTCCTCTTGTTAACGTTACCCTGCTTTTAACTGGTTTTATGGTGCATGTTAACTCTTTAAGACCCAGATTAAACCACTTTATAAACATTTTTTTAAAGGTAATAATACAAAAAGTGTATTAGTAGAGTGCGTGTTGTTTTTACCAAGACCAACTAGAACTAACACTAGTGTGTTGTGTTCACTAAGGTAGACTAGAGCTACCGTAGTGCGTTGTGTGTCCACTAACCAGTATGTAAACCAGTGTAAATATAACCAGTATATAAACCAGTGTATATATAACCAGTATATAAACCAGTGTATATATAGCCAGTATATAAACCAGTGTATATATAACCAGTATGTAAACCAGTGTATATATAACCAGTATATAAACCAGTGTATATATAACCAGTATATAAACCAGTGTATATATAACCAGTATATAAACCAGTGTATATATAGCCAGTATATAAACCAGTGTATATATAACCAGTATGTAAACCAGTGTATATATAACCAGTATATAAACCAGTGTATATATAACCAGTATATAAACCAGTGTATATATAACCAGTATATAAACCAGTGTATATATAACCAGTATGTAAACCAGTATATATATAACCAGTATATAAACCAGTGTATATATAACCAGTATATAAACCAGTGTATATATAACCAGTATATAAACCAGTGTATATATAACCAGTATATAAACCAGTGTATATATAACCAGTATATAAACCAGTGTATATATAACCAGTACATAAACCAGTGTATATATAACCAGTACATAAACCAGTGTATATATAACCAGTATATAAACCAGTGTATATATAACCAGTATATAAACCAGTGTATGGTGCTGTTCTAGTTCCACTCACCTGCGGGTGAATGATGGCCGGTGTTCCTGTAATAAAATGAGAATACATGGTCTGTGGTCCATCGGTATTATCAGTTTTAGCAGCAGGCCCATTGGTAACAACCCTTCCTTCTGCACTACCCTGGTCTGGATGCGGTGGGCTATCAGATCTGGAAAGTTTTCTCTTTCTATTCAGCAATGATTCAGAACTGGAATTTGATATGAGTAACGGATCAGTGAGATAAGGATTGACACATTCAGGAAACCTCAGATAACATAACATAACTGTTCACTTCAGAAGCCCGGTTTAAGGAGACCATGAGACCGGCCAGGAGAAGGTCCGGGTCCGGGCTGGAAGGTCTGCTTACCTCGCCAGTGACC
>JAOPHQ010002474.1:0-25548 GCA_030340625.1 Merluccius polli | reverse complement strand
GTGTGTGTGTGTTGCATATATATATATAGGTGCCAAGGAGATGGCTGGACTGCGTACTCTGAGAGGGCCGGCCTCGGCAAAGTCCTCCAGAAACAAACCTTCGAGTCCGACGTTCAGCAGGAGGACCCAGACACTCCAGTAAGACGCGCCGCGTGGATTACACACACACACACACACACACACACACAACAGAATTGGGCAGGGTTTAAAATGAGACGCAAACACATTCGACCAAACAAGCTCTGACGATCTCACAAATCTCAGATGACACCCGAGTTGACACCCAACGTGGGACATGTCAGTGTCCCACGTGTCCCCATAGAGATGAACCTTTTTGAAGGGTCAGTTGTAACGGTACAAATATACCCGTAAACATTTTGGGTTTGTTTCCTGCGGCCGAAAATACTGTATGTTTTCGGGGAAGGAGTTCACCCGTAGCGATTGCAACCGTGAGTGAAAGCAGACTTATGCTGAGCCGTGGGGGGGGGGGGGGGGGGTGTTGGGGGAGAGGTGGGCTACAAAGCGAAGGGTGTGTGTGTGTGTGTGTGTGTGTGTGTGGGGGGGGGGGTCTGGTTGAAGTCTTTAGACTGGGGAGAGAGAGGAGCACATGGGCGACCCGAACAATGAGCGCCGAGGCGTTTTGTTATTCCTACCCAGGCCGCTCTGCACACACAGCTCCACATGAGCCCCACACCCGGCGGTGCCCCTCAAGGCCTCAGTAATGGTTATCTCCATGGAGAGGTTAAAGTACGGCCGTTTAACCCCCCCCCCACCCCACCCCCCCCCCCTACCCCGCCCCCCCACGGCCAAACGCAATGTTTACAAAAGGTCATTTGTACCAAATTCAATCGCTCAAGATCTGATGAGCTGCTGCAATCACACAAAACATTTTGGATGTGATTTGGTTGCTGTGTGTGTGTGTGTGTGTGTGTGTGTGTGTGTAATGTATTTGTTTTACTGTATCTACTGTCTGCGCCGAGGACAAAGGCACATTTCTACCTATCTAGAGATAGTAGAGAATAGATTCAGCACATGCATACTTTGACCTCTTCCTCATTCATCGAAGGCATTGTTTAATGCGTTGCACAGTGTGATCCACCACTGACTAATGTCTTCATCGAGTGTCTGCAACACAACACCCTGAGATGTCAAACCGAATGTTGAACTATAGTTCCTCCGTAACGCGTGGCGGTGGTATTGTGATTTACGGTGTTTTGCTGCCATCGAGTGCGTTCTGTGTTCGGTTCTGCTTGTTTGCTCTGTTGTGTATTTTAGTTTCTAACTGCGTCTGAGTCCATTGTCCTCTCCTCTATCACCATGCATGCCAGCACCGGTCCACAGCGAGGTGCTGAGGCGTGTCATCACATGCTTCCCTGCCTCTCTGACATTATATTCAGAGCTATTCTCTAGTTCCTCTCTCTCTCTCTATCCGGCCCTCTCTCTCTCTCTGCCAAAACCTCTCACCCCCCCCCCCCCCCCCCGGGGGGTGAGCCAGTCCCGAGCCAAATCAAGACCCACTCATTGCAGCCTCCGGCGAACCAGCCAACCAGCATGCCCCGCATCACTTACCCCCCCACCCCCCCACCCCACCCCCCCCTTCCACTTCTACAGAGTCAGAGCCAGCCTTGCCATTTCCCATTAATCACCTAAACTGAAGGCCCTTGTTCTAGCTGCTAGGCTTCCCATGAGAGAGAGAGAGAGAGAGAGAGAGAGAGAGAGGGAGAGAGAGGGAGAGAGAGCGAGAGAGAGAGAGAGAGAGAGAGAGAGAGAGAGAGAGAGGCGTGTGACAGTGTGTGTGTGTGTGTGTGTGTGTGAGTGAGATAGAGAGACAGTGAGAGAGAGAGAGAGAGAGAGAGAGAGAGAGAGAGAGTGATGCATTAGTCTTCTGCAGGCCTCATAGTGTTGGCTGCAGCGGCGGCTCCGTTAGTCCTGACTGTGCTTTTAAAAAAGCGGCCGGACGGCGGGACTGGGAAGTGCGATCGCATGAAATGATGGGAGAGAGAGACGGTTCAAATGAGGTCAACGTACGAAGCGAGGTCATCCCCTGGCCCGTGGCCAAGTGTCCGTCATTAAATATGGTTGACGTGCCGCTCTGATTAGAAGAGACCTCTTCCGGAAGGGGCCTTGTCATCCTCGATTAATCCTGACAGCATTTGGACCTCATATGGCCTCTCGCTGCAGAGCAAGCAGTGTTCGAATGCAGGGCCCCTCTTTATTTATATTATTATTATTATTTATTTACGTATTATGTGTTAAGTCGCATGTATTAACAGTGTATTTAACAAATAACTAACTAACTCGTATTAGTGGAAACGCTGGTTGTAGAAAGAATGAATCGGGTATTCCTACAGCTAACTAGTTACCCGCATTCATGAACATTGTGTTTTCTACCTCTCATGGGCTGTCTCTCTCTCTCTCACTGTCTCACTCTCTCACTGTCTCACTCTCACTCTCACACACACACACACACACACACACACACACACACACACTGTCACACGCCTCTCTCTCTCTCTCTCTCTCTCTCTCTCTCTCTATCTCACTCTCTCTCTATCTCACTGTTTCACTGTCTCACTCTCACACACACACACACACACACACACACACACACACACACACACACACACACACACACACACACACACACACACACACTGTCACACGCCTCTCTCTCTCTCTCTCTCTCTCTCTCTCTCTCTCTCTCTCTCTCTCTCTCTCTATCTCACTGTTTCACTGTCTCACTCTCACACACACACACACACACACACACACACACACACACACACACTGTCACACGCCTCTCTCTCTCTCTCTCTCTCTCTCTCTCTCTCTCTCTCTCTCTCTCTCTCTCTCTCACTGTCTCTCTATCTCACTCTCACTCACACACACACACACACACACACACACACACACACACACACACACACACTGTCACACGCCTCTCTCTCTCCTCCCCTGCGCGGCCTCTGTAGGTCAAGTCGCCGTCCCTGGCCGGCCTGAGCGACGACGCCGGGCGAACTCTGACCTCGTCCGACTTTGACCTGCGGTGTTTGACCCCTGACCCCAGAGTGGAGGGGCTGCTGAGGTTCAGCAGTCCGGACGAGCTGGACCGCTTCAACCAGGAGGCGCGGCAGAGCGGCCGCCACCCGGAGCTGTTCGCCCTTTACCCCCCCGCCGACGAGGTGTGACCCAACCCCTCCCTCCCCCCACCCCCCTCCCCCCCCTCCCCCCCCTCCTCCCCCACTGAGCCTCATTGACTGAGGCTGATTGTCTTATTTAAATAGGCAAGGCGAGGAAACTTTATTTATATGGCATATTTCATAGACGAGGCAGACTCAAAGTGCTTCACATAAAAACATGTCAATAAAATAAGAAAATTAAAACAATAAAGAACAAAAGTTATAAAATAATAAAGATAAAAAGCGCAGTAAAGTTAAAAGTGCAATGTAGTTAAGATTTAGCAGAATACAAATCTCATTTTTGGGGTCGAGTTTGAAGGCTCCACACTTGGAGCGACACAATGGAAATTCAGGGAAAATCGTGACGAGTTTCTGTGAAAACGTCTCCATAAATCATATTGTGATTATGTTTTTTTTTAACTTTATTTAATATTTTGTCGAATGTGTAAAAAAAATACGGTGTGGTTTCTTCTTCAGGAGGAGGCGGTGGAGATTCGTCCGATCCCTGAATGTCCCAAAGAACACATGGGGGACCGCATCCTCATTCGGTGTCATAGCATGAAGTATGTGAGACGCACACACACACACACACACACACGCGCACACACACACACACTCAAAAATGATTCATTGGTAGTACTACTCGACAAAAAACAGCTGTATCCCTACACGCATGTGTCAAACAACATTTTTTAATCCAAATCTGGGGGAAATAACCCCCAGAACAACCAACCAAACCTCATGCGGCGCTTTTCATGCGACTCCGTCATAAAGATGGAGACGTGATGCAGCCGGTCGCATTGTGTGGCGTTAAATAGACGCAGTCAGTATGCATAAAACGCTGTAAATGGGACCTTTCACCCTTAACAGTCTGTGCTACTTTTGAGATCACAAGGCATGCAGTTAGACGGGGGAGAGAATGGGGGGGGGGGGGGGGGGAGAGAGAGACAGAGAGAGAGAGAGACAGAGAGAGGATCACTTCTGAATAGCGGTCGCTGTTCTCCTCTCTTCTGTCGCTCTTTTTCGGCCGGTCTCCCATTTTCCCTTTCTTGATCGTTCTCCCCCCTCTTCTGCTTCTTCTCCCCCCTCTGTCTCTCTTTTTGAACTCACCCCCTCGGCCCATTTTATTTTTTATTTTTTCTGCGTGCAAACCCGCCAAATGTTTTTGCAGTTGAGGTCATTTCCCCGCTGCCGTGGTTTGGCCGGCGGTCGGCCCGGCGTCCAGCGCTCGGGCCGAGCCAATCACGCCACGCGGCGGTATTGTGTTGCTCTCCAAATACCGCAGCTGTCAAGAATAGAGTAGAATAGCAAAGAAACGGGATCAAATGTATACCGTGCCGTACTGCGTATGGGATGGACGAGAAAAATAAAAGGACTTTCATGTCATTCATGCCTGAAAATGTATAATTACTGTATGTGCGTCCCTCCACCTTTTTTACATCCATGACCGTTTATTTATGCTTTTTTTTTCTTCTTTTTTTTTTGCTCTTGCCTCTTGCATAGGTTTGAAATCGAAATCGAGCCCATATTCGCGACGCTGGCCTTATACGACCTGAAGGAGAAGAAAAAGGTGAGATGCTATAGAAAAAATTCATTTTAAAGGGGCGGTTCGGAAATTTTGGACATAGGACCTCATTTCCATAATGTCAGAAATAAAACCAACCTCGCATTGCATGAATCACCGCAGTTTGAGGGTTTAGTTTCTCAGCAACAGCGGGATTTTTTACTTTGCTCAGGTTAGTTGCGCAATAACCGGCAATGACAGCGGCAGGTAAACAAACTATTACAGAGCCGGTAACCTAGGTAACCCGCTGCCATCGCCTACCACCAGGAAGTATAACGCTGCTGCTGCTGCTGCTGAGACACTCAAAAGTCCCTCAAAATGCGACGCCATGCGAGGTTGGTTTTATTTCCAACATCATTCTATCAACACAGACATTTACATCGATAGTCTGGCGTTATAGTTGATTTGCGTTGGGTGTACTGTGGAGTGGGTTAGACTGTTTTTATTGGCAGGCTAGTCGATACCGTTGACTTGCGGTACCTTAGCACCAGCGAACTGTGCAACCGGAAGGACCGCATGACATTTGTTGAAAACGTCTCCAGTGATAAATGACACACCGGCTGACTTGGAAATGAGATCCCATGTCCACAATTACGAACTACCCCTTTAAACTCCGAACTTCCCCTTTAAGGCGTTTTTAGCGACACACATACGATGGGGAGGAGGTTTTATATCCCACAATGAGGTTTCATCCCCTCTCTAAGGTTGTGTTTTTAATATGCATATGATTGTGTCCGATATTGAACCGTACCTCTTCCCCAGCCAGGAGAGTCTATATTATATATCTCAGGGATTTACACAGCTGGGGTGTATTTCTTTGGGTGGGGGGGGGAAATACAGTATCTTGGATAGCTTCACTTTATTTTTTATTTTTGGACAAAGTACGAAGTGAGATGTGCGCGTGTTCATAGGAGCAGGACAGACTTTAACCACCGGCTCTAATGTTTCCCTCAGCCTCACACACAACTGTGTTATCGCTTTAGCCCAACGCCAAGCTGCGGTTTTGCGAGCTCAGGCAACGCCGATGGCGTCGATAGCGTTGGCGACGCTTTGTTTCGAGTACATCCTAGGACAAGTTCATGAGGTTGAATTTATGTAAACGTGCGTGTGTTCATATAAAGCTGTCTCTGAGAGATATATTCAGGAAATTGATATTTCCGTGATACTATGAAGTGTCATACATGCGTGATATGTTGTGTGAGTCCTCCTTTCACACTAACCGCGTTATCGGCAAGGAGGCTCAATAAAATATACATAAAAGCGGCGTTTGGCAGAAGCGAGACGATTCAAGAGGGATAAATCTGTTATATGATATATATACAGTATATATATATAAATATATAATTTCTACTGCGCCCCTGTGGAGTCGAAATGCGGCCCTTTATTTTCATTTGATTCGCTGCGAGAGATGCGCTGTGGCTTCGGTCATCCGATGATGAAATGATCTCTCCTGTCACAGGGAATGGGGGAAACGGTTCAGCTTTGTTTTGTCAATCACAATGAAGGGTTTCTGAAGCCGCCCGCCTGTCTGTCTCTCCCCTCGTCTGCCTGTCTCTCTCTCTCTCCCCTCGTCTGCCTGTCTCTCTCCCCTCGTCTGCCTGTCTCCCTCCCCTCGTCTGCCTGTCTCTCTCCCCTCGTCTGTCTGTCTCTCTCCCCTCGTCTGCCTGTCTCTCTACCCTCGTCTGCCTGTCTTCCTCCCCTCGTCTGCCTGTCTCCCTCCCCTCGTCTGCCTGTCTCCCTCCCCTCGTCTGCCTGTCTCTCTCCCCTCGTCTGCCTGTCTCTCTCCCCTCGTCTGCCTGTCTCCCTCCCCTCGTCTGCCTGTCTCCCTCCCCTCGTCTGCCTGTCTCCCTCCCCTCGTCTGCCTGTCTCCCTCCCCTCGTCTGTCTGTCTCTCTCCCCTCGTCTGCCTGTCTCCCTCCCCTCGTCTGCCTGTCTCCCTCCCCTCGTCTGCCTGTCTCTCTCCCCTCGTCTGCCTGTCTCTCTCCCCTCGTCTGCCTGTCTCTCTCCCCTCGTCTGCCTGTCTCCCTCCCCTCGTCTGCCTGTCTCTCTCCCCTCGTCTGCCTGTCTCTCTCCCCTCGTCTGCCTGTCTCCCTCCCCTCGTCTGCCTGTCTCTCTCCCCTCGTCTGCCTGTCTCCCTCCCCTCGTCTGCCTGTCTCCCTCCCCTCGTCTGCCTGTCTCCCTCCCCTCGTCTGCCTGTCTCCCTCCCCTCGTCTGCCTGTCTCCCTCGTCTGCCTGTCTCTCTCCCCTCGTCTGCCTGTCTCCCTCCCCTCGTCTGCCTGTCTCCCTCCCCTCGCTCCTACTGTACGCGTTTCGCTTATTGACATTGTGTCTTTGTGCTGGGGTGTTTTTTTTGTCTCCTCATCACTTCCTCTGCCTCGCGTTTCGCGCTCCGGTCTCCACCCTCCTCCCGCCCCGCGACCCTCTCCGGTCGAGCCGCTCGCTCAACTTGAATTTCATCTTTTGCCTTTTTTATATGATGTTTATAGTTGAAGGCAACATCTGGGAAAATGTGGAGCAGATGTTTGCATAATTCCCTGTAATTCCCTAGTTAGAAATCCGGTCCTTGGGAAGCGTCAGGGTGAATCCGGGCTAAGCACACGCTCATGAAGCGAGTGACCCAACCCACTTAGATGGGGAACCACTCTTTTACGAAACTAAGCAGATGAAAAATGTGTATATATATATGTATATATATATATATATATATATATAAAAATGAAAGTATATTTTTAAAATATGTAGGGCAGCTGTTGCAGTGAGAGGTTTTATTGGAGCCGCTGTAATGGATCCTGGCTGTGTGCCACACATCTTCATCATTTAATATATATATATATATAAATATATTGTGATTTGTGAATATTTTTAGCATATGAACTGCGTATACTGTATTAATGAATGCACAGGATGAGACAACAACATTGCAGCTCTTCTGTCTGCCAAATGAAGACCCCCCCCCCCCCCCCCCCCCCCCCCCATCCTTCTTCTTCATAAGACTAATCGGTTTCGATTGCCTTCAGTTTGTTCAGTTAGTCGCCGTGTTTGTAGTTGAATCATGTGTCATCTCTGCGGTCGCCGCAGAATGGAGTCAGATGAACGAACGAGACCTCAGTGGTGAACGGGTTGTCCAATAGAGAGGCTCAGATAACCGGGCCGCTTCCAGGGAATGTACCCGGTCCTGGGGTCTGAGACCACGACAGTGTTGGGAGAATTAAGGACATTCCTGGATAAACACCGGTTTTAAAGTTTTCGCTGCTGTGTACGAGAAGATACCTGGAAATAATGATGTCATCATTATGATGTTAAATATACCCTGAAGGAGTATCGGAACGACAAGCAGGCCTTTTCTAAGTCTTCGCAATTATTATTATATTTTTTTTGTGCGTCTTTTCCTACATTTTCACGACTTTGTCTTCTACTTCCACAGATCTCGGAGAACTTCTACTGCGACCTGAACTCGGACCAGCTGAGAGGGTTCCTCAAGGGTCACACGCCTCATGTGGACAACTCCAGCCTGGCCAGGTCTGGCATCTTCTCCGTCACCTACCCCTCAGCGGACATCTTCCTGGTCATCAAGGTACCCATGAGCCCGCCGGCGCCCACATCACCATGGCAACACATGGCTTTAGGTTGCCTGGTTGTTAGGCCGAAACAGTGATAACTGTGTGTGTGTGTGTGTGTGTGTTGTGGTTTCAGATTGAGAAGGTCCTTCAACAGGGAGAGATCAGCGACTGCGCTGACCCGTACATCACCATGCGAGAGAGCGACTCCACAAAGGTCAAACACAACGTCTCTCTTTCCTCTTTTTTCGCTCTTTGTGACTCTCTTTTCATTTCTGGATTTTGGGTTCAGTTATGTACTGCGGACAGACACTCCCTAAAGACAATAGGAAATGACATTTAGAGTATATATCTCATAATATTATGTATATCCAAGTGAAGCCGGATATTGGCACAGGACAAAGACATGTGGGATGTTTTGAATGAATTATACTACTACTACTACTACTGCAATATATACTAAATTAACCTACTAAGTACTGTAATATATTAAATAAACCTCTACTACTACTACTACTACTACTACTGTAATATACTAAATCACCATACTGCGTACTGTTATATATTAAATAAACCTCTACTGCTACCACTGCTATGTATACTAAATCAACCTATTAATACTGTAATGTATTTAAACAAGCTCTCTCTTCAGGGCATAAATAAGCCTCCTCACTCCCGTCCCAACTTAGCTTGGCGTGTGTGTGTGTGTGTGTGTGTGTGTGTGTGTGTGTGTGTGTGTGTGTGTGTGTGTGTGTGTGTGTGTGTGTGGGTGTGTGTGTGTGTGTGTGTGTGTGTGTGTGTGTGTGTAATAAATTAAAAGACACCAGAGGCAAAGTCAGCTTTGCTTTACTTCAGTGTTCATCATGTTAGCAAACGAGCGACGAGCCCCTCCACTTAGTCCATCTCTTCACTTCCGTATCCGGTAACATCAACAACGTATCGCGTATCCCATGTAGTAACAAAACAAATCCATCCCATAATGCACCACCAGAACAAGGACAAGCTGGACAAGCTGCGGGGCCAAGCGGAGACCTTCTGCCACCGGCTGGGCCGCTACCGCATGCCCTTCGCCTGGGCCACCGTCAACATCATGGAGGTCATCAGCACCGCCACGCTGGAGCGCGACACCGGCGACTCGGACAGCCTCAAAGGAGGTGTGTGTATCTGTGTGTGTGTGTGTGTGTATCCGTGTGTGTGTGTGTGTGTGTGTATCCGTGTGTGTATCCGTGTGTGTGTGTGTGTGTATCCGTGTGTGTGTGTGTGTGTGTGTGTATCCGTGTGTGTATCCGTGTGTGTGTGTGTGTGTATCCGTGTGTGTGTGTGTGTGTGTGTGTCGGTGTGTGTCGGTGTGTGTGTGTGTTGTCCTAATTGCAGTATGTATAGGCTTGTCTATGTGTGTGTGTGTAAGAGAGAGAGAGAGGTGTTGTCTAATGCTGTAGTTGCAATATATTTGAGTTTATCTTGGTGTGTTTGTGTGTGTGTGTGTGTGTGTGTGTGTGTGTGTGTGTATCCGTGTGTGTGTGTGTGTGTGTGTGTGTTCGTGTGTGTATCCGTGTGTGTCGGTGTGTGTGTGTGTGTTGTCCTAATTGCAGTATGTATAGGCTTGTCTATGTGTGTGTGTGTGTGTGTGTAAGAGAGAGAGAGGGGTGTTGTCTAATGCTGTAGTTGCAATATATTTGAGTTTATCTTATTGTGTGTGTGTGTGTGTGTGTGTGTGTGTGTTGTCCTAATTGCAGTATGTATAGGCTTGTCTATGTGTGTGTGTGTGTGTGTAAGAGAGAGAGAGAGAGGTGTTGTCTAATGCTGTAGTTGCAATATATTTGAGTTTATCTTATTGTGTGTGTGTGTGTGTGTGTATCCGTGTGTGTGTGTGTGTGCGTGTGTATCCGTGTGTGTTGTCCTAATTGCAGTATGTATAGGCTTGTCTATGTGTGTGTGTGTGTGTAAGAGAGAGAGAGAGGTGTTGTCTAATGCTGTAGTTGCAATATATTTAAGTTTATCTTGGTGTGTGTGTGTGTGTGTGTATCCGTGTGTGTATCCGTGTGTGTGTGTGTGTGTGTGTTGTCCTAATTGCAGTATAGTATAGGCTTGTCTATGTGTGCGTGTGTAAGAGAGAGAGAGAGAGGTGTCTAATGCTGTAGTTGCAATATATGTAAGTTTATCTTATTGTGTGTGTGTGTGTGTGTGTGTGTGTGTGTGTGTGTGATAGTGCGTGACTAAGGGCAGTTTTTCCCCTACAGTTGAACTGTGTGTGTTGTCCTAATTGCAGTATGTATAGGCTTGTGTATGTGTGCGTGTGTGTAAGAGAGAGGTGTTGTCTAATGCTGTAGTTGCAATATATTTGAGTTTATCTTGGTGTGTGTGTGTGTGTGTGTGTGTGTGTGTGTGTCTGTCTGTCCTTCCTACCTGTTGGTAGACGATGTTGCTGATGGTGACAGTTGTTGATTCTCGTGCGTTGGATTTTTTTCCCCTGTAGTTGCAATACAGTGTGTTTGTCCTGATTGCAGTATTTAATTGCAATAGGGCCTGTGTGTGTGTGTGTGTGTGTGTGTGTGTGTGTGTGTGTGTGTGTGTGTGTGTGTGTGTGTGTGTGTGTGTGTGCGCGTGTGTCTGTGTCTGTCTGTCTGTGTGTATAAGGGGTTTTCCTAGTTGTTGTGTGTACGTCTGTGTCACAAACAAACAGTTGGACAGAGAGAATGTGTCCTTATTGATGAAGAGTAAACGGACACACACACACACACACACACACACACACACACACACACATATCCATTAGCTATTCACTATTTAGTCATTTAGCAGACACTTTTATCCAAAACAGGTTGCAGATCATTTATTCAGATGTCACCAAGTCAAGGAGGAGCAGGTGAGGGTCAGGCGTTTCGCTCCAGGTAGACACTACTAACTACACCGCCTTACCTCCTGGTGACACGCTCTGTGTTTCCTGTGTGTGTGTGTGTGTGTGTGTGTTGCGTTGCAGGGAGAAGCAACAGCATAGACAGAAGAGCTCAGCTTCCCAGGAGGAACTCGGAGCGGTACAGCACCTTAGACGACCAGCCGTGTAACCTGTCGGGATTCAAACCCGCGACCATCACCATCAACACCATCTTCAAGCAGGTAGGACCGGGTCCAGTAGCCCTAACTAACCCGTATGAACGCATATATATGTATCCTCTGTGTCAGTTTGTTTTGCCTGAATTGTTTTCCCATTCGGATGTTGATGTGTGGCTTGTTTGTTTGTCACCTTGAGACACAAAGGGCTCTCCTCATTCGCTGATGAGGTGTGAGGTCGCTGTGAGCATGCGCTCCGCTCGTCACGCATGTCATGCATTCCCATGCGCCGCCGTCACGAGGAGGACGGCTCCTTTTACCCTTTTTACACAAAATCCCAGTGTTTGAATCGTGAATCTTTTTTTTTTTTTGATATCCAATGCCGTTGCAAGTTCTTCTTGAATCTTGCAAAAAAGTTTTTCCGTAACATTCAAGGGGAAGACTTGCAGCCTTCACATTTTTTTGTTGTTGTCATTCTGCGTTATGCGAAGGCCACTTTAATGGCGCCGTTAATCTTGTTTGTTTTTTTTTTCCGCCTTTCCAGGAAGGAGACCGCTTGAGTGACGAAGACCTCCTCAAGTTCTTGTCTGAGATTAAGAAGACCTCAACCCCGCAGCGGAGAGTCAAGACTATATCAGGTCTCCATTTTGCAGTTTGCCACTCTAGTTTAGTTTAAATTATACTGCAATTATATGTAAAAACGGCAGGAATGACGCGAAGAGATGTGCTCAGTGTTTTGGTGTGTGTGTGTGTGTGTGTGTGTGTGTGTGTGTGTGTGTGTGTGTGTGTCTGTCTCTAGGTACCATAAAGCTGGACATGACGCCGCTCCACGACATGCCACAGGCGTGTCTGTCCACTGAGCTCATCCCACTGCTGCCCCTCGCTGAGAAGAACATCCGACCGGTGAAGGAAGTCCTGGAGTTCCCCTCCAGTGAGGTCTTCGTCCCTCACAGCATCTACAGGTGAGCTGGTATGGGCAATAGGAGGTCAACCTCTGTCTGTCTCTCTGTCTGTCTGTCTCTGTCTCTGTCTGTCTCTCTCTGTCTCTGTCTCTCTCTGTCTCTCTCTCTGTCTGTCTCTGTCTCTGTCTCTGTGTCTCTGTCTCTCTCTGTCTCCCTCTCTGTCTTTGTCTCTCTGTCTCTCTCTGTCTCTGTCTCTGTCTCTGTCTCTGTGTCTCTGTCTCTCTCTGTCTCCCTCTCTGTCTTTGTCTCTCTGTCTCTCTCTCTGTCTGTCTCTGTCTCTGTGTCTCTGTCTCCCTCTCTGTCTTTGTCTCTCTCTCTGTCTCTGTCTGTCTCTCTGTCTCTGTCTGTCTCTGTCTCTGTCTCTCTCTGTCTCCCTCTCTGTCTTTGTCTCTCTCTCTGTCTCTGTCTGTCTCTCTGTCTCTGTCTGTCTCTGTCTCTCTCTGTCTATGTCTGTCTCTGTCTGTCTCTGTCCCTGTCTCTGTCCCTGTCTCTGTCTCTGTCTCTGTCTGTCTCTGACTCTGTCTATGTCTGTCTCTCTGTCTCTCTCTGTCTTTGTCTCTCCCTTTCCCCCCCCCCCCCTCCTCCCTCACACTCACCCGCATTCAAGATTCAAGATATTTATTTGTCACTTCGGTCGTACACAAGCAAACACGTGAAAAATGTAGGCTGGGAAACACCGCTACAGAAAAGATAAAAAGACAAAAATAAAATAAAAGATATAACAAAAGATAAATATAAATAAACAATATACACATATAAGGCATATACTGTACATGTAAATACAAAAAACTGAACATAAAGGGCAATAAGTTCAAAGGTCAGCTTTCGGTTGCTCTCACACGCCTACATCCAAAAAAAGCGGACATTTCAAACTGACATTTCCAAAGTGACTTGCAACACACTTCCTTAGCTTCCCCCCCCCCCCCCAGCTAAGGAAATGCTGAGATGAGCAACAAGGATGAGCCAGTGAACACATACACACATTAATGAGACGTTCAGCCTGTCACCATGGATGTAACACAATACGCCTTTTGCTTAAGACGGCAGTTGCTTAAGATCATGGTGGTCATGCAAGGTAGAAAAGCACTGGAGGATATAAAAATATGTGGGTCAGTGTTTGACCCACATTTCTTCATAGTGAGGGGTATTGACATGCGGAGGGGGGGGGGGGGGGGGGGGGGGGTGGATGTGGATGGGGTACCACTGTGGTGTTGGTGGTAATGGTGGGCATTTCCTGTAGGCTTTCAACATGTTCCTGTGTCCGTCGTTGAACTCGCTTCCTCGCATTTACAGCCTGGAGAAGACACTGTTCTGTTTGCTTATATTGTGCAATACTGTGTTATGTTATTATTATCGTATTTTATAAAACCAAAAAAGGGCATACGCAGGATAATAATATCCATTAATTATGAGGTGATTTAAATGCATGGTTAACCTTAGCCTTGAGAATGTGAAAAACATCCTGGGGTCTGAACAGGATAGTTTGGTTTACTTTTACTTCCTTTGCACAACGTATTTGTTCAGGTCGCCCAGGGCAGCGGGGAGTATTGCGTTACTCATGCCTTTTGACATCCCTTCACAGCGTTGCCCCCGTCAACACCAGGTTTTATTTTTAGCTTCACACCGTTGTACCTGAGGTGCAACCATACACTTAAAAAACAATGTGTTTTTTGCAGGGCATTTTACACAGTAGCAGAGTTTCGCAATTTCCACCAACTCATTTCACAGACGTATTATGACGTATTAAGTGATTCATGTTGACATCGGTGCGCCTCTGCCGCCCCCTGGTGGAGAGATGTGAATATTTCCTCTCTCTCTGCAGGAACCTCCTGTTTGTCTACCCTCAGAGGCTGAACTTTGTCAACAGACTGACGTCAGCACGCAACATCACCATCAAAATCCAGTTCATGAGCGGGGAGGACGCCAGTAGCTCCATGCCGGTGAGGGGATTTCAACGGGACTTTGAACAGCAATTCGTCAAATAAACTGTTCAAACCAATTTTAACCAATCAGGAAATTAGGAATTTGGAAAAATGTATTCATTTCAGTTTTTGCTTTTAATTTGCAGGTCATTTTTGGGAAATCAAGTGGCCCTGAGTTCCTACAGGAGATATACACCGCAGTCACCTACCATAACAAGTAAAATTGCTTCATGTTTTTTTTATCTACTGTAATTGTGTGGTATAACTATGGTTCCTGTTATAGAAACAGAATTAAAATAAAGGTCAAAGGTAAAAGTACCCGCAGGTAATTTCCTTGTTTCTGTTTAGGGTGTATTGTAACAAGTCTAGATTAAGAAATATTCAATTAAATATACATCACTATATGGAGCAGCTCACGTTGGCAAACTTGACTGTATTTCAAAAAATATATAATAATAATAATAATATTATCATCACTTGGCAGACTCAGGGATGCATACAGGCAGACCGCAGGATTCATTTATTTATTGATTTTATTTATGTAAGATTTATTTGGCAGGGACAGCAGCACACACCAATCAACACTTCGGCTCACACTTCATCCCAGAGGCTAATTTACACATGTAGTCCCTCTTCACACACCCCATAATAACCACCAGCCCATCCCCGCCACCCGTCTCTCCAGGTCACCAGACTTTTACGAGGAGGTGAAGCTGGCTCTCCCGGCTCGGCTGACGGAGAGGAACCACCTGCTGTTCACCTTCTACCACATCAGCTGCCAGCAGAAGCAGAACCAGCCCAGCGGCGAGACGCTCATCGGATACTCGGTGAGAGTCCGGAGACCCGGACGTTTGTTGAGCGTGTGTTTAATCAAGAGGCAAGGGTCCTTAGAAGACCTCCCCTTAGAAATAAATGGTTTCTTTGGCTTTTTTTCTTGTGTATACACTTTTATAGAGCCAACTTTGTTTATTTCACGGCTTTGTTGAATACTCAATTCTGATTGGTCGATTACGGCATTCTCTGTTATTTCTGAATAGCGGACCACTACCGTGAATAGCGGACCGTTGCTATGGACGCTATTTCCAACCGTAGAAACTAACAGACTATTTTCTAAAAAGAAATTGCGGAAGCAATAAAATATTTTTGTAGTTTTATATTGGCGTCAGGGTCCTGCATCCCCCGCTGCACATTATTATATTATATTATCCCTTACATAGCAAACATGAGGGTGGCCTTTTTTATTTTGTAACAATATTTTTGGTTTTGGTGCTTGTGTGTGTGTGTGTGTGTGTGTGTGTGTGTGTGTGTGTGTGTGTGTGTGTGCGTGTGTGTGTCCATGCCAGTGGCTGCGCATGCTGAATAACGACAGGCTGCAGACGGGACAGTACTGTCTCCCCATCGTCTTGGACCGCCTGCCCCTCAACTACTCCCTGCACTCCCCTGAGGTAAAGACGGCCCCTCCTCACCAGGGATACACCGGCCTTGTATAGGGCTCAGTACATCAGAATGCATCATGGGACTTTTTGTTGACGATATTGGGAGTTGTAGTATTGTAAGATCCTAAATCAACGGTCTTATACCGCTCAGTGGGAAACCTTAAACCTACACTGTGTCACTTGTCTACTGCAGCTTTACAGTATACTCCATAAAAAGGGTTAGGGTCGAAAGTTTCTCAGGAATAAAACAAGTCGAGTCAATTCATCCAAGGACATATTTTCCTCTATAAATCGTTTTATTATTTATCGTTATGTTTGTTTTGGCTGTCGTAAAAAAATGAGTCTGCACCTTCGACTGCTGTTGTGGTGTTTCGTTGGTAGCATATAAACACGGCAAAGTTTCCGGGGTAAGGCCGGTATTAAATGCCCATTCTTTCTTCTTCTTCTTCTGTTGCCATAGAAACTGCCTCCCCAGATCCCGCCGGTCAAGTGGATGGACAGTCACAAAGGCCTGTTCAACGTGGAGGTCCAGGCGGTCTCCTCTGTGCACCCACAGGTGAGTCGTGACCGCTAGCAGCGCCTTCCTAGCGCCGAATGGCACCCAACAAAAATGGCGGCTTGTCACAAAGCTCTCCTTCCTTCCTCCTTTCCTTCCTTCCTCCCTCCCTCCTTCCTTCCTACTTTTCATCCTGCATTCAAACTTGACAATAAAAAACTAAGGTTATTTAAGTGGATTTGGTTGATTTTACTGGTGGCATGTGGTAACACACAACTGTTGATAAGCTCTCCTTCCTTCCTTCCTTCCTTCCTTCCTTCCTTCCTTCCTTCCTTCCTTCCTTCCTTCCTTCCTTCCCTCCCTCCCTCCCTCCCTCCCTCCCTTCTTTCCATCCTGCATTCAAACTTGACAAATAAAAAAAACAAGGTTATTTAATTGGATTCGGTTGATTTTACTGGTGGCTTATGGTTACACACAACTATAAGCTCTCCTTCCTTCCTTCCTTCCTTCCTTCCTTCCTTCCTTCCTTCCTTCCTTCCTTCCTTCCTTCCTCCCTCCCTCCCTCCCTCCCTCCCTCCTTCCCTTCTTTCCATCCTGCATTCAAACTTGACAAATAAAAAAAACAAGGTTATTTAATTGGATTCGGTACATCTTTTCCGTTTCCAGGACAACCACTTGGAGCGCTTCTTCACGCTGTGCCGCGCGCTGGAGGGCGGCGCCACCTTCCCGCTGCGCGTGCGCGAGGAGAAGATCCCGGAGAACAAGCTGGAGCAGGAGCTGAAGCTGAGCATCGTGTCGCTGTCCTCCTCCCGCCTGGAGCCGCTGGTGCTCTACCTCCACCTGCTGCTGGACAAACTCTTCACCCTCATCATGCAGCCCATGCTCATCGCCGGCCAGACCGGTGAGGGGGGGAAGCACAACGCTGGCGCCACGTTTGAGACGACTTGGGGGAAACACGGATGCCCAAAGCGAGTTTGGCATATTGTGGCTCATTGCTCAATACAACAATAATATGCAGCAGCAATGTATGCTTCTTTTTTTAAACGTATGAAGAAGAGAGGAGAGGAGACGTTTCTACGTTTCTTTTCTAAACGATACAAACACATGTTGCATAATTACACATCAAATGATGTGTTAAAATGTCAACAAACAGTTTTATAATCATTTCTTTCATCCATTAACGGTGAAAGGCGGACGAACCGCATCTCTGAAATGAAAGCCACATTTCCGAGCCGTAATTCCCAGTTTGGACGTCCGTTCGATTCGTATTTAACAAGTCGGAGTTTGTTTTCTCAGCGCTATCCCACTCGCCATGGTAACGGAGTTATCTTGGACGCTTGTATTGCACCGCGTCCAAGATAACTCTCCGTTACCATGGCGAGGTCTTGGTGGAAAAAAATGTGATTTACAGCGATTGCTCAGCGGTCTATGGAAAAATAATAATAAGAATAAGAATATGAATACACCCTGACTCACCCGCGTCAACACTTCTGTGAGTGACGAGGCTGACAGCCAATGAGAATCGAGTCTTGAGTTTCTGCAAGACGCCGTCCGGCTTGACTCGCTCGCTGTATCAGACACTCATATGGTGACAAATGGAAGATGCTGAGACTAAAAATACGACAACATAATAATATAACAAGCGCTTGACAAATCATAACTCCCCATCCAGTCTCATTTACTTTAAATGCTTTGAGCGTATTTAATATTCCTCTTGAGGCAGACCCACAATTATTTATTTCAAATTGGACCATAATTGATTCGAGTGCTTTTTTTGCCATTTGTCATTTGGGTTTCTAAATTGGGCAAATTGGGTTTCTGTTCTTGTGTTAGCTGTACAGTCAGTCCACTCTGGTGTGTGTCCCTCTAACGTCTCTTCTGTCCACAGCTAATCTGGCGCAGATCGCCTTCGAGTCGGTGGTGTCCATCGTCAACAGCCTCCATAACAGCCAGGAGCTGGTGAGGGACCAGCAGGGCCGGAACGAGCTGCTGTCCTCCTACCTGTACTGGGTCTTCTGTCTGCCCCACGCCCCCCCCGACGCACACAATGCAGGTACCCCAACCAGTCCTACCCCCCCGACCCCCCAGTCCTACTCTCACCAGACCCCCCCCCCTCCCTCCGGGAAGCACCACGGCTCGTTAGTTCGTTGTTAATTGAATGTTAACAGATTTAACTCTTGGGTGGGTGGAAATAAAGTAACATGAAAATGAAAATGAGATGCTTTTTATCCAAAGTGACTTATTGCAAATTCAGATACAGGGCATCATAATAACGTTCTTAATAATAACTTTTATAGAGCTAACTTTATGTCACGGCTTTGTTGAATACTCAATTCTGATTGGTCGATTACGGCATTCTCTGTTATTTCTGAATTAGCAGACTGCTACCGTGAATAGCGGACCGTTGCTATGGACGCCATTTCCAACCGTGGAAACTAACGGACTATTTTCTAAAAAGAAATTGCGGATGCAATAAAATATTTATTTTTGTTTTATATTGGCGTCAGGGTCCTGCATCCCCCGCTGAACATTATCCCTTACATAATGACCTGCTGAACATTATCCCTTACATAATGACCTGCTGAACATTATCCCTTACATAGCAAACATGAGGGTGGACCATTTTTATTTTTTAACAATATGTGTGGTTTTGGTGCTTGTGTGTGTGTGTGTGTGCGTGTGTGCGTGTGTGCGTGTGTGTGTGTGTGTGTGTGTGTGTGTGTGTGTGTGTGTGTGTGTGTGTGTGTGTGTGCGTGCGTGCGTGTCTCCAGCAGCAGGCTCGGTGCTGGCCTCGGCGGAGGCCCGTTTCAGCACCATGGGCCGCGCCACGGCCAGCATGGTGGGCAACATGCTGCTGAACACGCGCATCCGCAGCAGCAGCAACCCGGACATCCCGGGACCCCACGCCTCCGCCGAGGACGCCGAGGTCAACCACATCCTCACCGCCAAGGTGTGTGTGCGTGTGTGTGTGCGTGTGTGTGTGCGTGTGTGTGTGTGTGTGTGTGTGTGTGTGTGTGTGTGTGTGTGTGTGTGTGTGTGTGTGTGTGTGTGTGTGTGTGTGTGTGTGTGTGTGTGTGTGTGTGTGTGTGTGTGTGTGTGTGGGGCTGGAACTAACCATTATTTTCATAGTCGATTAATTCAACGATTTTTCGATCAGTCATTTAGTCTAGAAAATGTCATAAATAATAGAAAATGCAAATTATAATAATAATAATAATAATAGCAAATCACAAGTTAGCAGAGACCAAAGTGTGTCTAAAATGTGATTGCTTTATCTGACAAGCAGCCAAGAAATGATGAATTATTAATTTTGTAATGATCCATGAACCCAACATTATAATTACTGAAGCATCAAGGAGCAAATGGTTGGTCGTGGTACTTAATGATGAATGGACAATTAATCGATCATAAAAATTTGATTCGGGTAATTTTCCGTCGATCGATTAATCAACAAATCGTTGCGGCCCTAAGTGTGTGTCTCAGCCTTTTTTGGCTCAAATAAATTTCTGCGACGCCGACGTCTTAGATTTGTGTGAACTTGCGTTTTAACCCGTCTGTCCGTCGGTGATATCGACGTCCCGGCGGATGTCAACGCGTCTCGCCACACTAAGCCGCTCGCCTGTGGCTACGAATCATTAGTCAGTCTGTTCATATGTGCGGGATCTATGCAACCCTTTTAGCATTATGGGAATTCAATACTTTATTTTCTAAAGCCGTACTTTTTAGCTTGCGGTGATAGGATTATAACATTATCAATCACGTTTAATTTTAAATGTTATGGTTAGCTATTAAGGCATGGTTGAAGAAAATGGTTTTGTAAAATGGATTTAATTTCCAAATGGTTGAAACGCATGCGCATGTACACACACACACACACACCTACAGACACACACACACACACACACACACACACTGGTGTCCGTGTATAACAATGCCTCGCCGCTTACACACTCCAGAGAGCCGCTTAATGTCCACTACAGCACATTAGGTTCTGAAACGCCCCACTAGACACCCACTCTGATGGAGACATCCCCACCCATCACAACCACCCAGATGGAGAGAGTGTGTGTGTGTGTGTTTGTGTGTGTGTTTGTGTGTACAAACATATTTGTTCTGACCCATCCCCCCCCCCCTCCAGGGCCAGAACCACCCAGGGAGCCGCATGTCCACCTATGTGGACGCTAACAACCAATCCCAGAGCGCCACAGGGAGCACCCGGCCCTCCAGCAGAAAGGTACCGGACCCGGCCCACTATCTGCCCCCATACTGGGGGGACCATTCAGCCGTCAGAGGGGCGGGATTAAGATTAAACGCAGAGACATGAAGAGTTTATCGCAGCAGCAGCAGCAGCGGACAGTTATCGTTGATATGGCTGAGGATTGGACCTAAATTGTCATTTTGGTCCTGTTGCCGTGGTCACAGCTTCCTCATCGTCCGCCACGGCTACTTGCATACCTCAGGATAATGTATTTGTCTAATTAGAGGGGGGGGGGGGGGGGGGGGAACAAATCTGAATTTAGAAAGCTTTATTATTAGTGAACCCTTACCACGTGTCGCCACAAGGGGGCGGCATGACGTTAGACAACCCCTACCTGACATGGACTGCTGCCTTGAGGATTCAAGAGGACTTTTAACCATCGCCTTCAAGTTTAAATAGGAGGTGAAGTCCACAGTTGAAGGACAGTGTACTGCGTATATGAGACCATGCATTGCTTATAAAAGACCAGAAACGAGCAGCATCACACACCATCGACTCATTTCTGTGTTTAATGATTAGAAATGAACAAGGATTGCGATGCTTGTGATGCTGTTTGTATTAAGAAACTCATCCTCTCATGTTTTCTGCAGCAGTTTCACGAGGAGCTGGCGCTGCAGATGGTCGTCAGCACCGGCGTGTGCCGGGAGAACGCGTACAAATACGCCTGGTTCTTCTTCGAGCTGCTGGTCAGTCCGCTTCGCACACAGCCGCCGCTGTCTGTTGTTTTCATGTTGACCCGGTGTGTGAAGTGCGGCGTCCTTGTCGGGTCGTGAACATGTATCGGGTATTTTGTTTCCTGGACCGCAGGTGAAAAGCATGGCGCAGCACGTCTCGAATCTGGAGAAAGCCAAAATGCCGCGACAGTGTCGATTCTCGGATCGATTCAAAGATGACATCACCACCATTGTCTCCGTGGTAACCGCCGAGATCGGGACCATCCTCATCAAGCAGCAGAAGGTGAGGAGAAACGAAAACCGTTTCAGCAGAACCGAAAAAGATATGTGTAACATTATAACCAGGGGTGAAAGTGTTACATATAAATCAATAACAACTGTTCACCTGAGTTTATTCAGTAATAAAAATAATACATTCAACTTACATAGCGCTTTTCAAGGTGCTCAAAGTCTCAGCTTTACAGTGAGACACGAGGTAAACGCCGAGGTACGCGTAGAAGAAGACGAGCGCTGAGGAGTTAAACTAGAGGAAAGGTCACAAGGGAGGGAGGGCAGAGGAGGGAAGGAGGTTAACTGAGGAACGCCTGCTTGGAAAGGGGGTGGGAAGGAGGGAGGAAGGAGGGAGGAAAGAGGGAGGAAAGTGAAAAGGCCCATCGGCCTTGGCAACTGTAATTGCCACCTAATGGCCTCAACCCACACACACACACACACACACACACACACACACACACACACACACACACACACACACACACACACCTCAGCCACGAATGCACAATCAGACAATTGACCGATTCTGATCAATTCCCTGATATGTTTATTTTCTGCTTCACCACAAGGTCAACTTAACGCCACACATGTTCCTCCTGCCTGCCAACAGGTGTTTGTGATCGTTGGCTATTGATTTCATCGCATGTATTGATTTTTGTTTGTTTGTTTGTTGTTGTTTGTTGTTGTTTTTAGGAGCAGGAGCAGGCGGAGAAAGTCAACATCAGCCTGGCCTTCTTCCTCTACGACCTGCTGTCCCTCATGGACCGAGGCTTCGTCTTCCAGCTGGTGAAGAACTACTGCAACCAGGTTGGACACACACACACACACACACTACACACACACACAAAATACACACACACACACACACACATCCAGCATCACCCATTTCGATGAAAACCCAAACAACAATACCGCTTTCAACTGAAATCTATGGGAAGCTGTTGAGGTTCATGATGTCAGGAGTTTGACTCCCAGCTGACGGCTGGTTCCGGGTTCGAAACCTGGATGTCTACAGTCCAACCTGTAGGCGTCCCTGAGCAAGGCACCGGAAAAAAACCCCCTCTACCTGCTCATTAACGCCATGTAGCTCAAAAAGCTCAACTGTAAGTGGCTTTGTAAGAAAGCTAAAAATGGACTAGCGGTCGTACAAAACACATAAAAACCTACACAGTGCGTGGGATCCCAGATCGGAAATGAATGAATTCCCTCTTCTCGCCGCCTCCTCCTCCTCCTCCTCCTCCTCCTCCTCCTCCTCCTCCTCCTCTTCTCGTCGTGCGTAGATGTCCTCCAAGACGATCACCATGCCAACGCTGATCAGCATGCGCCTGGAGTTCCTGCGCGTCCTGTGCAGCCATGAGCACTACCTCAACCTCAGCCTCTTCTTCAGTAGCCCCGCCTCCGCTCCCACCTCGCCCTGCCCCTCCATCTCCTCACAGGTGAGCGGCGCTGTCACTCAAAAAAAACAACAACAACAACAGGCTTTTACTTTCAATGAGGACGATGAGTACAAAAAAAAAATGTCCGTTACGAAACAGATCTCGGTGAGAGATGTTACCGCTGAAATACTTTTATTTTTTCTCTCTGTTTGTAATTCAGTATAATCATTTTTTGATTGATTCGATGAATTTGATTTTGTTTGTTTGTCTCCATCTCTCTCCATCCATCTTACTTTCTGTGTCTCCTCGTCGTTCCCGCTGTCCTCGCGCGTCCAGACCTCCAGCTCCTACAGCTACCAGGAGCAGCAGAGGATTCTGGGACTTTTTGAGCTGACCCAGGAGTTCAAGCAGCAGCATTACCTCACCGGTCTGCTGCTGACCGAGCTCAGCGCGGCGCTGGACATGGAGTCAGAGGGGTACACACACACACACACACACGCACTCACGCACTCACGCACACACGCAATTAAACACACATGCATTCATTAATATGCACAAACAAACGTAAACACACATGCGTGCGTACACATGCAGGCACACGCAAATGTCTGAATACACATATACACACACACACAAACCTGAATACACATGCGTGTTCAAAATAAACACATATGATCAATACTTCTTGTGTTGTGTTGTTTGTTTGTTTTCAGGGGAAAGGTGCAGAGGAAGGCCATCAATGCCATCTACAGCCTGCTGTGTGCCCACGACCTGGACCAACGCTGCGTCAAACCCGAGGTCGGAGCAAAGGTGGCGGCGCTCTACCTCCCCCTGGTGGGCATCATCATCGACTCCATCAATTACCTGGACTTCACAGGTACGCCCCCGAAATACACCTGCGCTCAAAATGCACGCATGCATCGAAGGGAAAAAAACCCGAAACGAAGTGTGTGCATTCCCACAGAATGAAATGTGTGTGCAGCCACCGCAGTTACCTGCAGGTATTAAGTTTATACAGGAATATGTAAACATAGTATATATATATATATATTAGTGACGGGCCGATAACGGCGTTATCGGCTGCGATAACGCGAGATTTTTATCGGCGATAATATTTTTATCGCCCCCCCCCCGCGCTCAACAATCGCGCAGACCCACTTTTAGTCATTATTTAGGTAATATAAGTCATTATTTAGGTAATATATGTCATTATTTAGGTAATATAAGTCATTATTTAGGTAGCAAACACATATTATGGACACCTTCGACATCATTCAAAGGAGCCACGTTAATCTAGATTAACCTAGATTAATTCCAAGATTAGTCTAGATTAATCTAGATTAAATATTTTAATCTATGCCCATCTCTAATATATATATATATATATATATATATATATATATATATATATATATATCTCCCTAACCCTTGTCTGTCAGCCACTTACTGTTGTCTCATGCATGTTTTGCTCTCTTTGTTTGCTGTTTTGCCTGCCTGTTTGTCTGACTGCTTGTGTATGCTATGTACCTAATATGTTCTGAATTAATTGTCTGGTTAAATAAATGTTACAAAATATATATAAAATAAATGTGTATATATATATATATATATAATACCTAATTGTCAAGTGCTAACATATGTTGGGTTGACGTCTGTGTGTTTCTAGTCTCCGAAGCGCGCAGTGGGAAAAACAAGATGGGCGGACCCGACGACGACCTGGAAAATGTCCCTCCTATCAATCAGTCTGTCGCCATGGCAATCGCTGGGAACCCTTTCAACACCCTGGGTAGAAGTGCTCTCGTTTCCATGGCATCCGTTGTAAGTCACTTCCTATAATTTCTCATGGTTATGATTACAACAACACTTTTGGAGAAGTGTGTGTGTGTCTGTGTGTGTGTGTGTGTGTGTGTGTGTGTGCGCGAGTGTGTGCGTGTGTCTGTGTCTGTGTGTGTGTGTGTGTGTGTGTATCTCTGTCTGTGTGCGGTGGGCCCTCTCAACAGGTGAGTTGCTATGAAATGGATTGATTACCTGTCGTGAGCGATACACATACTTCATCCATCCTGGAACAGACACACACACACACACACACACACACACACGCACACACACACAGATACACACACACACACACACACACACACACACATATACTGCCGGTTCACGGGCATGCGTTGCCTTCATAAGTGAATGGGGCCTTCTGCTCTGACAAACACATCCATCACATGTAGCCACGGCAACAGCCACGGCAACCCCCCCCCCCCCCCCCACTGCTCTTTATTAGATAGCTGTGTTTTCTGTACGTCGGTACACACAGTTGTTGTTGTTGTTGTTGTTGTGGCGGAGGCAGAAGAAGGAGAAGGGCGTCGACCTTTCTAAGGTCAGACACTTCCTGTGTCTCTGTCTCCACTTCCTGTTTATCAGTCCTTTCTACTCCGGTCAGTTATCTCCAGAGCCGACTTACGCCCGTGGCGGCGTGAGGCCCGTGGCGGCGTGAGGCCCGCGGCGGCGTTAGGCCCGTGGCGGCGTGAGGCCCGTGGCGGCGTGAGGCCCGCGGCGGCGTTAGGCCCGTGGCGGCGTGAGGCCCGTGGCGGCGTGAGGCCCGTGGCGGCGTGAGGCCCGTGGCGGCGTGAGGCCCGTGGCGGCGTTAGGCCCGTGGCGGCGTGAGGCCCGTGGCGGCGTGAGGCGCGTGGCGGCGTGAGGCCCGTGGCGGCGTTAGGCCCATGACCCGTGGCGGCGTTAGGCCCGTGGCGGCGTGAGGCCCGTGGCGGCGTGAGGCCCGTGGCGGCGTGAGGCCCGTGGCGGCG
>JAOPHQ010002473.1:0-19649 GCA_030340625.1 Merluccius polli | reverse complement strand
GGGTGAGGGCATCTTGCTAGGGTTAGGGCGTTAAGGAGCAGGGTTAGGGCGTCTTGCTAGGGTTAGGGTGTCTTGCTAGGGTTAGGGTGTCTTGCTAGGGTTAGGGTGTCTTGCTAGGGTTAGGGTGTCTTGCTAGGGTTAGGGTGTCTTGCTAGGGTTAGGGTGTCTTGCTAGGGTTGGGGCGTCTTGCTAGGGTTGGGGCGTCTTGCTAGGGTTAGGGCGTTAAGGAGCAGGGTGAGGGTGTCTTGCTAGGGTTAGGGCGTTAGGGAGCAGGGTGAGGGCGTCTTGCTAGGGTTAGGGCGTTAAGGAGCAGGGTGAGGGCGTCTTGCTAGGGTTGGGGCGTTAGGGAGCAGGGTTAGGGCGTCTTGCTAGGGTTAGGGCGTTAAGGAGCAGGGTGAGGGTGTCTTGCTAGGGTTAGGGCGTTAAGGAGCAGGGTGAGGGCGTCTTGCTAGGGTTAGGGCGTTAAGGAGCAGGGTTAGGGCGTCTTGCTAGGGTTAGGGCGTTAAGGAGCAGGGTTAGGGCATCTTGCTAGGGTTAGGGCGTTAAGGAGCAGGGTTAGGGCGTCTTGCTAGGGTTAGGGCGTTAAGGAGCAGGGTTAGGGTGTCTTGCTAGGGTTAGGGCGTTAAGGAGCAGGGTTAGGGTGTCTTGCTAGGGTTAGGGCGTTAAGGAGCAGGGTTAGGGCGTTAAGGAGCAGGGTTAGGGCGTCTTGCTAGGGTTAGGGCGTTAAGGAGCAGGGTTAGGGTGTCTTGCTAGGGTTAGGGCGTTAAGGAGCAGGGTTAGGGTGTCTTGCTAGGGTTAGGGCGTTAAGGAGCAGGGTTAGGGTGTCTTGCTAGGGTTAGGGCGTTAAGGAGCAGGGTTAGGGCGTTAAGGAGCAGGGTTAGGGCGTCTTGCTAGGGTTAGGGCATTAAGGAGCAGGGTGAGGGTGTCTTGCTAGGGTTAGGGCATTAAGGAGCAGGGTTAGGGCGTCTTGCCAGGGTTAGGGCGTTAAGGAGCAGGGTTAGGGCGTCTTGCCAGGATTAGGGCGTTAAGGAGCAGGGTTAGGGCGTCTTGCTAGGGTTGGGGCGTTAAGGAGCAGGGTTAGGGCGTTAAGGAGCAGGGTTAGGGCGTCTTGCTAGGGTTAGGGCGTCTTGCTAGGGTTAGGGCATTAAGGAGCAGGGTGAGGGTGTCTTGCTAGGGTTAGGGCATTAAGGAGCAGGGTTAGGGCGTCTTGCTAGGGTTAGGGCGTTATGTATGCCTACTGCAGGTTATCTGACATGTGGTTGACCCTCTCAGGACCTCTTCGGGGCGAACCCAGTCAACATGGCGCAGATCATTTTGCAATGTCTGTCTGAGGAGCGGAGGATCATTACTTCAGCGAAGACGGCCCAGGTCAGTGATTCATGTGTGTTATGAAAACTGTTAGTCACCCCAGCTGCTTGTCATGGAACCGCATCATTTGTGTTTAGGAGCCTCTTCCACTTTACATCTTGAAATATCCTTTCAGGAAACGGTGATTCAGATCAAACAGTGTCAACATGGCCGGGGTCCGTCTTAAATATGTAAACACATTTCTTCTTCTTCTTCTTCTTCTTCTTCTTCTTCTTCTTCTTCTTCTTCTTCTTCTTCTTCACAGGATGGCACAGCCAACAATGCAGCGATGGAGAGCAAGACACTGCTGGACAATTTCTTCGGAGAACTAAAGAGGAATATTGATGTAAGTCTTTTGGGTCTTTATAGACCGCACAGACACAGTTGTGGAAAAGTATGAATTGGCCTGTGACTCCATTTTTATATTTTATATGTCTGATCATTGACCCCACTGTTAGTGACAGTGCAACCCATTTTATAACAACCATACTCAGTGTCTAAAAAAAAACTCAGTGTCTAAAAATGATTGCCTACTTAAAACAGTTGAAAGATTTTAAATAAGTGTTTTTGTGTGCAGGAGGCTGATTTGAAAATCAACTCAATTTACGAGCAGTTATGTAAGTACAAACTTTTCTTCGAAGCATTGCAAGACAAAGATATAAGCTGATCATTCACACAATCAATAATAATGATAATGAACTCATGATGTGGCTCAGGAGGTAGAGTTGTCCGGTTGCTGGTTCGATCCCTGGCTCCTCCTATCTAGTACCATACTAAGCCCAAACTAAATAATGAACAAGTAACAACAAGAGATATACTGTATTTCATAACAGTGATATTTTTCCTGACAGGTTATCTACATAAACTATACATCATAGGAAAGCTATCTAACTATATATATAACAATACATAACAAACTACACAAATATACAAATATGCAAGCTGAGACTCTGCTGATTCCAACAGTCCAAACCAGGTCACTCTGTGACCAAAACTCACCCAACTAGAGGCCAAAAACCATCAAGAACAAACTTCTCTTTCTAGTAACAATCAAAAATGATGTCTTACCTTTGTTGTTTTTGTCCTCAAAGTTGTGTTTGATCACTTAAAACCACCATAAGCAGATAATCCAGTGTCTGGGCCACATTTTGAACCCTCCCAATCATGTTTCCAATCATGTATAGCAGTTAAGAGGGTTTCACAGGAAATAGGGCCACTGCCTTCAATCAGAGCACACAGTCTTTATCGCCATCTGGTGGCCGGATGGTGCACTGCGATAGTTGGACTTGTCCAACTATCGGACATGTCATTCAACTCTATTGTCCCAAACCTTTCACTAGAGGGGTCAAATGTTAAAATTGAACAATGGGTTCTCAAGATATTTAGCTGTTTGGGTCTCATCACGTTTGTATTGTCATTTTTGCATTGGTTTGCATTGGATGTATTGTTTTTATTTGAATCCTCACCGTCTAACGCTCTGGCCTCCCGTGTGTTTGTGGTGGTCTCCAGTGGAGCTGGACCCCAAGAGGATGAAGATGAACATCGACACAAGGCACATTGCTGTGATTCAAACCAGACAAGTACATGTCACATCGCTTTTACTGCTTTGACTACTGTGTGTGAGCCCACTTTCCCCTTTAACTGGAACTGACCTCAGCCATTGTGTGTACACATTGCCTCTTGCTTATACAGCTTTACATCAGAGGAGCTACAAGTATTTAGATAGAAGGAGAAAAATGTCTGAGACATTTTAAACTAAATTGTGCAGCACTATAACATTATAGCCCACATATAGCAGGAGGGAGATATTTTGATGGTGTGCTTTGATTTCTCTGAGCCTCACTAAGCGTCCACTAAATGTAAATGAAAACGAAATCTATTTTATTGTCCAATGGCTGTGCAGGACGTGAGTCACCTGATAGAAAGCACGGTGAAAATGGCTGATCAGATGGTGTCAATGGTGGAGAAGGAGCTACAGAGCTGGAAGTCCAGACAGCGGCTGGCCTGTGTTGGAGCTCCATGGGACAGCAGCCTGGAGCAGCTGAAGACCTGGTACTGTCCTGTGATCACTACAACCACATGTCCATTTAGACCTGGTACTGTCCTGTGATCACTACAACCACATGTCCATTTAGACCTGGTACTGTCCTGTGATCACTATAACCACATGTCCATTTAGACCTGGTACTGTCCTGTGATCACTATAACCACATGTCCATTTAGACCTGGTACTGTCCTGTGATCACTATAACCACATGTCCATTTAGACCTGGTACTGTCCTGTGATCACTATAACCACATGTCCATTTAGACCTGGTACTGTCCTGTGATCACTACAACCACATGTCCATTTAGACCTGGTACTGTCCTGTGATCACTATAACCACATGTCCATTTAGACCTGGTACTGTCCTGTGATCACTACAACCACATGTCCATTTAGACCTGGTACTGTCCTGTGATCACTACAACCACATGTCCATTTAGACCTGGTACTGTCCTGTGATCACTATAACCACATGTCCATTTAGACCTGGTACTGTCCTGTGATCACTACAACCACATGTCCATTTAGACCTGGTACTGTCCTGTGATCACTACAACCACATGTCCATTTAGACCTGGTACTGTCCTGTGATCATTCAGTGTGTGTGTGTGTGTGTGTGTGTACATCAGGTTTAATTGGGCTGCAGACACTCTGAACCGGCAGCTCCAACAGCTGAGAAGACTGCAAGAAGTGGACCCGCAGTTTCAACTTGACCACTGCCTGTTGGACCTGAGGACCCGATGTGAGGAGACCACACGGCGCCTCCTGGAAAAGTGAGTTAACATATATTTTTACCATAGTTTGTGCTACTGGACTGTGGAAAGGATTAGACGTCATAGCCGTGGGATATGGTTAATATACCACAGCTATGAACCAATCAGATTACTTGATTTGAGCTACCCGTTTTCTAAATATATATTTAAATAATCTGAGGTGTTGTTGTTGCGTTGCAGTGCTCTGGTGGTGGAGACACAGCCCTCCCTGGTCAGCTCCCCCCAGAGACCTCTGATCCTCAAGACTGGGGTGCGCTTCTCACTCAAAACAAGGTACTGTGCTGTCCAGACGGGTTTCAAAATAAAGTGACTGTAGAATAAAAGAAAATAGACATTTATGAGATTTATATTTATGAATTCCCCAGGTTTTTGGTGAATCTCTCTTCGTTTAATTGGACGCCCAAAGTTACTCTCATTTTCGACAAGTAAGTAAGAGGCCTCATAACCATGCAAGCATGCACTTCTTAATCATTTCATGTGCTTTCTTTTTAATATTTCATATGCTTTGTTTTTTATTAAGGGATTTTGATGAAATTGGAGCAGTCAAAGGGTAGGTAAAACATTTTTAATAAGTGATAATTAAAAAGTAATGAGTAATAATGAATAAGTAATAATAAGTAATCATTCATAATAAGAGTCATTTATATTGTCATCACTACTCCACTTGATAGAGTTCAGAAGTTGACATTTCTCATCGATTTATTTATATGAATATATTATTATTTATGTGAATATATTATTTATATGAACTCTCAGCACCCGGAAGTTCAAGTTCACCCAGAAGGCAGCTTGTTGTAAGATGCTGAATACCGATGAGATGGCGTCACACTTCGAGAAGCTGGTAATGCACTTCTTCATTATCTCTATATCTTTATTTATCTTTGTGTTCTGTGTGTCAGGAAGGTTACATCTCCTGAATAGTCTTTCAGGAAGGTTACATCTCCTGAATAGTCTTTTAGGAAGGTGAGTATACCTTCTGAATAGTCTTTTACGAAGATTACATCTCCTGAATAGTCTTTTAGCAAGGTTACATCTCGTGAATAGTCTTTTAGCAAGGTTACATCTCCTGAATAGTCTTTTAGCAAGGTTACATCTCCTGAGTAGTTTTTTAGGAAGGTTACATCTCCTGAATAGTCTTTTAGCAAGGTTACATCTCCTGAGTAGTCTTTTAGGAAGGTTACATCTCCTGAATAGTCTTTTAGGAAGGTTACATCTCCTGAATAGTCTTTTAGCAAGGTTACATCTCCTGAGTAGTCTTTTAGGAAGGTTACATCTCCTGAATAGTCTTTTAGCAAGGTTACATCTCCTGAGTAGTCTTTTAGCAAGGTTACATCTCCTGAGTAGTCTTTTAGGAAGGTTACATCTCCTGAATAGTCTTTTAGCAAGGTTACATCTCCTGAGTAGTCTTTTAGGAAGGTTACATCTCCTGAATAGTCTTTTAGCAAGGTTACATCTCCTGAATAGTCTTTTAGGAAGGTTACATCTCCTGAGTAGTCTTTTAGGAAGGTTACATCTCGTGAGTAGTCTTTTAGGAAGGTTACATCTCCTGAATAGTCTTTTCGGAAGGTTACATCTCCTGAGTAGTCTTTTAGGAAGGTTACATCTCGTGAGTAGTCTTTTAGGAAGGTTACATCTCCTGAATAGTCTTTTAGGAAGGTTAGTATACCTTCTGAGTAGTCTTTTAGGAAGGTTATATCTCCTGAATAGTCTTTTAGGAAGGTTACATCTCCTGAATAGTCTTTTAGGAAGGTTACATCTCCTGAATAGTCTTTTAGGAAGGTTAGTATACCTTCTGAGTAGTCTTTTAGGAAGGTTACATCTCCTGAATAGTCTTTTAGGAAGGTTACATCTCCTGAATAGTCTTTTAGGGGGGTTAGTACACCTCTTTAGCCTCTTTAGAATTGTATGGTGTTGAAGGACTTTCTAATTACCTGCAGACTTTCAGGACTGGAGGAAAGAAGAATGCAACGATATAATATATTCATGAAAAAGTGTGTTGTTGTTTTTCCCTTAAGGCAATTGAGGAAGAAAAACCTATCAACCGAAAAAACATGGTACGTTCAAACTCTTTGTTTTGTAGCTTTTAAATACAAATACAGTTATAGACTAGATCCAGAACCATTTAATACCCAACATACTCAATGATAAACATGGGCTTTCACACTATGGTTAGCCCAGGGCTAACTCCTTACTTAGCCCAGGGCTAACTCCTTACTTAGCCCTGGGCTAACTCCTTACTTAGCCCAGGGCTAACTCCTTACTTAGCCCAGGGCTAACTCCTTACTTAGCCCAGGGCTAACTCCTTACTTAGCCCTGGGCTAACTCCTTACTTAGCCCAGGGCTAACTCCTTACTTAGCCCTGGGCTAATTCCTTACTTAGCCCAGGGCTAACTCCTTACTTAGCCCTGGGCTAACTCCTTACTTAGCCCAGGGCTAACACCTTACTTAGCCCAGGGCTAACTCCTTATTTAGCCCAGGACTAACACCTTACTTAGCCCAGGGCTAACTCCTTACTTAGCCCTGGGCTAACTCCTTACTTAGCCCAGGGCTAACTCCTTACTTAGCCCTGGGCTAATAGGGGGTTTAAGCTAGGGCTAAGAGTGTTGACTCTACTTTCTTTTTCCCCAGCATGAGGGGTTATTGCTGCCGATATTAAAGCAGGCATTATAGTCGCTGTAACACTGTGTGGACGCTGTGGTCGCCCACTCCAGAGGAGCCCAACACGCCGCAGATGGCCGTATGAGTCATGCTAACGGCCCTGATGTTATCATTCTTGTTTGGCGCCGGCTTGTGCGGTTCTAGGGCGCTCTTTCACAACAATGAAATACAATGACCCGCTGACTGAGGTTCCTCGGGATGAGGCTGATATTAATGTTATCAATATAATGTTGATATATTGTAATATGTTAATAGCAATGACATAGTTCTTGTCACATGCTGTGAAAGCAGGATCTTGTGATGATGCTATTCAGTAACCTCTTCAGTCCACTAACAGTCCGCCCATTTGGAAACAATTTGGGGGGAAATCTATGAAGACAAATTCACATTCCACAGCTTCATCCTCAATGAGCAGCCTCTGTGAGCAGTTTGTGAAAGAGTGTAATATTCAGTATGTCATACCCAGACTCCCCTGGTGGTGACCGAGGAGCTCCACTCCATCACGTGTGTGATGGACATCCAGCTGACTGACTTCTCGTTTGACGTTCAGGTGAGAATGCTTGTTGATTCCTGGCCGTAGCTGTTTTGGGGTTAAGGGTTAGGGTCTCGCAAATCATACTTTTGGATAAATCAAAAGTCTGATGGAAAGGCATCAGAAAAAAATAATGAGTTCCGAGATTGGGTTAATCCTAGTCTTACAAGTCTTAGACTTTAGATGAATTATCTAAATATAAATGGAATATCTCTCTGTAACGAAACCGGTCAGAAGTTCTGCTATAACATAGTAGGACCGCTGGATCAGTAGTTCTGCTATAACATAGTAGGACCGCTGGATCAGTAGTTCTGCTATAACATAGTAGGACCGCTGGATCAGTAGTTCTGCTATAACATAGTAGGACCGCTGGATCAGTAGTTCTGCTATAACATAGTAGGACCGCTGGATCAGTAGTTCTGCTATAACATAGTAGGACCGCTGGATCAGTAGTTCTGCTATAACATAGTAGGACCGCTGGATCAGTAGTTCTGCTAGAACATAGTAGGACCGCTGGATCAGTAGTTCTGCTATAACATAGTAGGACCGCTGGATCAGTAGTTCTGCTATAACATAGTAGGACCGCTGGATCAGTAGTTCTGCTATAACATAGTAGGACCGCTGGATCAGTAGTTCTGCTATAACATAGTAGGACCGCTGGATCAGTAGTTCTGCTAGAACATAGTAGGACCGCTGGATCAGTAGTTCTGCTAGAACATAGTAGGACCGCTGGATCAGTAGTTCTGCTATAACATAGTAGGACCGCTGGATCCCAGAAGTTCTGCTAACAGAACACTGTTGGGTTTCCCCATCTTGATCGGTGCAGACCAGCACGCTGCCCCTGGTGGTGATCTCCAGTAGCAACCAGAGCTCTGGGGCCTGGGCCTCCATCCTGTGGAGCGCTATGGTGGAGGACCAACAGCCAAAGGTTGGTCTCTGTCTCCTCGCTGTGCTGCTGTCACCAGTTTAAATCTACCGCTTTAATGCTTTTTCTCCTGCTCCCGGCTTCTTAAAGAATAAAGAGCGTTTTCCAAGTGACATCCTGCGTTACCAGGGTTACTAAGACATCTTCAAAAATGGCTTCTCTATTTACTGGTGTAATAATGTAACGTTGCCAGGTTGTAACTAAGGTCATGTCTATTTACTGGAGTAATAAGGTAATGTCTGCATTCCCTATGAATCTCATGTTAACTGACATTAGGCATTAGTCAGACCCAGGCATTAGTCAGACCATTAGTCAGACCCAGGCATTAGTCAGACCATTAGTCAGACCCAGGCATTAGACAGACCCATGCATTAGACAGACCCAGGCATTAGACAGACCCAGGCATTAGTCAGACCCAGGCATTAGTCAGACTATTAGTCAGACCCAGGCATTAGTCAGACTATTAGTCAGACCCAGGCATTAGTCAGACCCAGGCATTAGTCAGACCCATATATTTCTCCGGTCATTTGCCGTTTGTTTACAGGAACACAAAGTAGTGCGAGCTAAAAGTTGTACTTTTGAGACAGAATTACCGCAAAATATGAATCAACAATCAACCTTATATTTTTAATGATTCGCAAGTGGCCACGGTATAAGCGGGATAATCCTTACTTATATTAACATTATCTGACAACTTGATGTCATCAATATAAATGTGTTTATATTGTTGAATAAAAAATGTCCACCCCTATTTAAAGCTAAAGGTAGTGTAGTCCATGATCAGATCCTGCCCCTTGTTTCCACTTCCTGTAGAACCAGTTGTTCCTGAACCCGCCCGCTGTTGCCTGGCAAGATCTGTCCAAGGTCCTGAGCTGGCAGTTTCAGGCCATGAGTGGAAGGGGTCTTGATGAGAAGCAGCTAGCCATGCTGAGGGACAAGTTTGTGGGTGAGTCCTATAGACCCCACCCCCCCTGATATGCTATTCAATGTAATGTTGCTTTGGATAAAAGTGTCTAAATAACTAAATGCTGATGTCTCACATTAAATGCTGATGTCTTCCCATCCAATGCAGGATGAAAGGTTTAACCTCTTTCAAACCAATCCATAAGGGACTATTTGGCTGAATTTGGACCTGAGCTCAGGGATGTCTTCATGCAGTCAATCTCGCATGTTTTGTCTCCGCAGATAACCACGACGGCCTTGTCTCCTGGAACAAGTTCTACAAGGTAGGTCGTCCTAATGTCCATTTCTGTAGCTTCAGTTTGAATGTTTTCTGCTACTGATGCTACGTTAACCCTTGTGTTGCCTCTGTCAGTCTGGCCAGTGTTATGGCCCTTGGGTCTGGATCGACGGCGTTCTGGACCTGATTAAAACCTACTTGTTACCGTTATGGACTGCAGGGTAAGAGATCCGTTTCAAAACGCCTGCTTTGCGGCTTTGCTTCAAGTCATTTACATTTTTACATTGTAACATACTATGAAGAGTTTTGTACCCATGTACTAAAATACAGGAACGCAAGGCAAGGCAAGGCAGCTTTATTTATATAGCGCATTTCATACACAATGGCAACTCAATGCGCTTTACATAAAACAGTAAGAATTGAAATAAAAATAATAAAAAATAAATAAATAAATAAAAAACAACTACAGAAGCATAAAATAATGATTTAAAAGGACATTATAGAAAGAGAAAGAAATAAAATAGTATAATAGAGCAGAACGAGCTCAATCATAAGCACAGGAGAAGAGGAGTGTTTTTAACCTGGATTTAAAAATGTTCACAGTTGGGGCTGATTTCAGTTCAGCTGGTAGTTTGTTCCAGTTTTGTGCAGCATAACAGCTAAAAGCTGCTTCACCATGTTTAGTTTGAACTCTGGGCTCCACTATCTGACCTGAGTCAGTAGATCTCAGAGCCCTACTGGGTTTGTATTCTACTAAGACGTCATTCATGTATTCTGGACCTAAACCATTCAGTGATTTGTAGACCAGTAGCAGAACTTTAAAGTCTATTCTATAGCTGACTGGGAGCCAGTGTAAAGACTTTAGGACTGGAGTAATGTGCTCTGATCTCTTTGTTCTGGTTAAAACTCGAGGTGCAGCATTCTGAATGAGCTGCAGCTGTTTAATGCTTTTTTGTGGGAGTCCAGTCAGAAGACCGTTACAGTAGTCGAGTCTACTGGAGATGAAAGCATGAATCAACTTCTCCTGGTCTGTTTGAGACATAAAACCCTTCACTCCGGATATGTTCTTAAGCTGATAAGGCTGTTTTGGTGATGGATTTGATATGACTGCTGAAGGTCAAATCTGAGTCTATCAGCACGCCAAGGTTTCTGACTTGGTCCCTAGTTTTTAGAGAGAGTGACTCGAGATGTTTACTGACGGCAATCCTCTTCTCTTTATTGCCAAAAACAATTACCTCAGTTTTGTCCTGATTTAATTGAAGGAAATTTTGATTCATCCAATTTATTACTTGCTCTAAACAGTGACACAATGACTGTATTGGACTGTAGTCATCTGAGGACAGTGCTATGTATATCTGCGTGTCATCTGCATAACTGTGATAGTCTACATTAGAGTTCTGCAGAACTTGACCCAAAGGCAGCATATATAGACTGAACAGAAGGGGTCCAAGAACTGACCCCTGAGGAACTCCACATGTCATAGCCATTCGATTGGATTCATAACTTCCAATGGTCACAAAATAACTCCGCTCTTCCAAGTAGGACCTGAACCATTCTAGGACTGTTCCGCTGAGTCCTGCCCACGTTTCCAACCTGTTCAACAATATACTGTGATCCACAGTGTCAATGCAGCACTGAGATCCAACAGGACCAGAACTGACACCTTGCCTGAGTCAGTGTTTAACCTAATATCATTTAACACTCTAATAAGAGCTGTTTCTGTACTGTGGTGAGGTCGGAAGCCTGATTGAAATTTGTCAAAAAGACCACTGGAATTCAAGAAATTGCTGAGTTGATTAAAAACCACTTTCTCAACGATCTTGGCTATAAAAGGAAGATTTGAGATAGGTCTGTAGTTGGTTAACATGGAAACATCCAGCGTTCTCTTTTTTAAGAGTGGCTTAATGGCCGCTACTTTTAGGGATTTAGGAAACGTGCCCGATTGAAGTGAGCTATTTAGTATTTGTCGCAAATCTATTTGGACAGAGTTCACAATAGTTTTTAAAAAGTCTGATGGCATTGTGTCAAGACAGCATGTTGATGGTTTTAGATGCTGAACTGTTTCCTCTATGGTTTTTTGGTCAACTGTATTAAATTCTGACATCGCAGTTGAGTTATTCCTGGGAGGTCTTAGGGATTGCATTATTTTATTGTTTTGTTGATTTGTGTTAATATTTAACCTTATGGACTGGATTTTTTCACTGAAAAAGCAAGCAAATTCATTGCATTTTGCTGTGGAAAGGAGTTCTGGAGCTATCTGTTTAGGGGGGTTTGTCAGCTTATCGACCATAGCAAATAGAGTGCGAGTGTTGTTGATGTTCTTATTAATAATTTCAGAAAAGTGTCGCTGTCTAGCCTTGAGTAACTCATAGTTAAAATTACAAAGACTTATTTTGTAGAGGTCATGGTGAATTTGAAGTTTAGTTTTTCTCTAATTTCCTTGCACTGAAATACAGATTTAAAGATGGCAGCAACTCCCCCGCCTTTCTTACCAGTTCGACACTTGTTCATAAAACTGAAATTTGTTGGTGCTGCCTCATTGAGAATAGCACAACAGCTACCTTCAGTCAGCCATGTTTCACTAAGAAGTAAAAAATCTAGATCATAGGTCATAATGACGTCATTAACTAACAGTGATTTGTTGACTAGTGATCTGATATTGAGTAGAGCTAATCTTGTGGAGACAGCAGGAGACACTGGTATATTTCGAGGTTGACATGCTATACTTAATAAATTGGCAGATTTACCCTTTTTATTTCTCACCAGTTTAACCATTCTTCTGTTACCTGTCATCACAGGGATTGAGAAGGCTATCTGAACTCCATAGGGCCCTGACTTTTCCTGGGGGAGAACATTATTGGTATCAGTATTGCAGCCTGGACCCGGCACGTATCAGTCCGACTCACAGATTATCTGAGTCAGAGGAGGTGGGGGGGGCTCTGTGACGTTTGGGTGATGGTGTTTTCCAGCGTGGTGGAATGGGAGGGGCTGGACGAGGAGGGGGATTTAGGGGAGAAAAAAATGGGATTTGGGCGTGGTGTGAGTTGGAAATCCAGAAAATGGGGGAATGGGGAATCCGGACTGCGTGGAGAGAATGAAAGGCTGGATGGGGTCCTGGTGGGTGAAAGTTGGGAGTCTCTGGCTGGGGGAGACTCCACTTGTTGGGCTGTTGAGGCCGGGGGAAGCTCCTCGTGTTGGGGTAGGGATGATGACGTTAAAGCCTCTCTCTCGGTGTGCTGTCCTTCATGGTCACTCCTTATCTCAGGCGGTAGCAGTTTTTCTCCAGAAGGCTGTCTTATCTGTTGTTTTGGATCGTCTCGCCTCTTGTCCTTGGCAGGGGCTGCTGGTGACTGACGCAAAAAATCAAAAATGTTGTAGCTCAACAGCTGTACTCCTGACTTGTTAAGGCAAAATCCATCCCTAACCCTAACCCTAACGCAAAGGATTTTTTGTAGTCTGTAAGAAAGGGCTCCCGCCTTTTATTATTTGTATTTATATAATTTTTTGATTCTTCTTATTCGCTAATTGTTATTATTTGATAATTTTTGTGTGTGTGTCTCAGGCACATTATGGGCTTCATCAGCAGGGAGGCCGCAGAGACGCTGCTGCAGGACAAGCCCATGGGGACCTTCCTGCTGCGCTTCAGCGAGAGCATCAAGGAGGGAGCCATCACAATCAGCTGGGGCAACCAACTGTTGTCCGACTCCAAAGGTCCTGCTACTGTCTAACCCCTACCTGCTCCTTAATGACCTGTCTCTGTACTGTCTAACCCCTACCCGCTCCTTAATGACCTGTCTCTGTCCTGTCTAACCCCTACCTGCTCCTTAATGACCTGTCTCTGTACTGTCTAACCCCTACCCGCTCCTTAATGACCTGTCTCTGTCCTGTCTAACCCCTACCTGCTCCTTAATGACCTGTCTCTGTACTGTCTAACCCCTACCTGGATGAAAGTGCTGAACAACTAGTCAGCATCACACCTTTCCTCCCCTTTAGTCCAGGTGCATGCTGTGATGCCCTACACCAAGGAGGAGCTGGCGACCACATCGCTGGCCGACTATATCCGCATCTACCATTGGAAAGGCGCCGGAAGTGAGCTTGTGTCCCCTCTGCTGTACCTGTACCCAGACATCCCCAAGGACCAGGCCTTCCAGCAGTACTACAGCAAACCCGGTAGCATGTTAACTTCTCCATTCTTACCAAAATTAGCTGGGTGCTAAAAGCCAATCCTGGGAACTGAGAAATGTGATCAGCAAAAATCAGGTTTTTTAAGCATTATGTTGCAAAATGTTTTAATAAAGGTCATCTGGTAAAGAAATAGGAACATAAAATACTGTGACGTTATCACATTTTAGTGGCGAATCACAAACAGTTTATGAAGACATCATTTTGTGCCTTTTGGACCGACTATGTACCTGTTTACTAACCTTTGACCTTTTCTCACCACAGTGAAAAGTGAGAATGGCTACGTGAACAGGGATCCCCAACACGTGTCAGAGTAAGTGACATCACCTCTCGTTATAAACCCTGCAGCTAACTGATGGTCCCAGTCCCAGTAGGTTAGCTGTACTGGAGCTGAATGATTACTACAAGGCAAGGGACATCTGCGTAGTAAAACTGCTCGAATAAAAATAATAAACGCTAATGGACTATAGTAAAGGTTGTGTTCTGCTCTGCAGGATCCTTACTCCTCCTCCTACACCTGAGAACACCTCACCACCAGTAGACCTGACCCCTCCTTCCCACAGCGTGCCACCATCAGTAGACCTGACCCCTCCTCCACACAGCGTGCCACCATCAGTAGACCTGACCCCTCCTCCACACAGCGTGCCATCACCAGCAGACCTGACCCCTCCTCCACACAGCGTGCCACCATCAGTAGACATGGCCCCTCCTTCCCACAGCATGCCACCATCAGTAGACATGGCCCCTCCTTCCCACAGCGTGCCATCACCAGCAGACCTGACCCCTCCCACTTCTGATGTGAGACACACATTTCCCAGATGAATAAAGATAACGCGTATTGTTGTTTGCTGCATCGGCACAATTTGACGTCCTGATGGTCTTTGTTTGACTATTGTCCCTAGATGCAGCCTGAGCCCATGGAGCTGTCTGAGATGGAGGCGCTGTTCCCCACCCTGCAGCCCAATTGGAACGGGAAGGACCTGTATGGATGTCCTCTCAACTGATGACCTCATCACCTGCCGACCGTGTGATTGGTCTTCTCAGTCGATACTCTCAGTGGTGCTCGGAGACTTCTTTGCCAATCGTTGGGACTGCTCTTTTTTCACGCTTTATTATAACCCGGCCCAAGGGCGGGATTATGCCTTATGCTCCTCCCCCTTCCGCCTTCTGCCACCAGTGCCCAAGACGGTTGTGATTGGTCGAAGAAATACAAACATACACTGGAACCAAGTGGGCCTCGCTGCGGATCACAAGATCCAGGGGGAGGGGCTGGATCTCGGTCCAGTGGGCGGCGTTACAGAAGTGGGCGGGTTACAGAAGAAACCAGTCGTTGCTATGCGACGGCGGCCGCCGCCACACACTCCTGATCTGATCGGATAACTACACCACACACTCCCACCGCTCTTTTTGAGTAGTAGCTTGCTCTTTTTTAACGTTGAACCATTCATTTCGTAAAAATGCACAAAAAATACTTAATGAGGCCCACACACCCACCACTGCTGCCCAAGCTAGAGGCCTCCTAACCCGGCGGGGACACATGATGCGCCACACTCAGGAACCAGGTGTTTTTAGGGGGTCAGTCTTAGATGTGACAAACTTGTCTGACCGACGAAAAATCTCTTTTAAGTATGTTCAAATTTACGTTTGTTATCGCTGCCCTGCCTGCAGCGCTCCGATCAAACAACACAAAACTCCCCGGAGCACGTAACTCCGCCCCCTGGACCTAGATCCAGCCCCGGATCACGTCACGGCACCCACTGGACCTAGATCCAGCCCCGGAGCACGTAACTACGCCCTCTGGACCTAGATCCAGACCCGGATCACGTAACGCTGCCCTCTGGACCTAGATCCAGCCCCGGAGCACGTAACTCCGCCCTCTGGACCTAGATCCAGCCCCGGAGCACGTAACTCCGCCCTCTGGACCTAGATCCAGCCCCGGAGCACGTAACTCCGCCTTCTGGACCTAGATCCAGCCCCGGATCACGTAACTCCGCCCTCTGGACCTAGATCCAGCCCCGGAGCACGTAACGCTGCCCTCTGGACCTAGATCCAGCCCCGGATCACGTAACGCTGCCCTCTGGACCTAGATCCAGCCCCGGATCACGTAACTCCGCCCTCTGGACCTAGATCCAGCCCCGGAGCACGTAACTCCGCCCTCTGGACCTAGATCCAGCCCCGGAGCACGTAACTCCGCCCCCTGGACCTAGATCCAGCCCCGGATCACGTAACTCCGCCCCCTGGACCTAGATCCAGCCCCGGAGCACGTAACTCCGCCCTCTGGACCTAGATCCAGCCCCGGAGCACGTAACTCCGCCCCCTGGACCTAGATCCAGCCCCGGATCACGTAACTCCGCCCCCTGGACCTAGATCCAGCCCCTCCCCCTGGATCTTGTGTTCCGCAGCGAGGTGCTACTCACTGGAACAGCGAAGTGTGGAGATGGGTGTGGCTGTCAGTGACCACACCCACCACTAGGGGTCTCTGTACGTCCATGAGGAGGAAGACCGTTATACTGCCTACTTTTAAACAAAGCTATTTTTTGAAATGTATATTAGAGATATCGCCTAACCACTATTAGTGGCGATACATATCCATATCCAAGTACTGTCTTCTGCTGCTCGCTTCACTTTATTGCAGGTGAAGTTTTAAATGTGCAATTTCTAAATCCAATCCAGGGTTTCTCAGGATCCTTCAACCTGATCAGATCCGGTTGATTTCTCTGCATTGTTAGTCTACGCTATGGAGAAAAAAAAAAAAAACTGGCAAAGAATTTACTTTTTGTTTATTAAAATAAACGTTGAATATAACATGTCTGTCCCCTTTAATCAGGAACTTACAACAGAGATAATACTGTACATCAAACACTCAGTCTTCTCACTCCATGTTGCGTAATCATCCAAAACTGTCACAAGCCGATTATCAACAATACAAAACATAGTTTTTATTCATCATAAACAAGTCATTTAAAGCTACAAGTTCAAAATAACATTCAGATGTTTCTTTAACGCCACAGATTACATTAAAGAAGTACACTCTATTGGTATGGCTGCACAATATCAATTTTATGGTTAGAACAGAATGCAATTAATGCATTGAATTAGTTTCAATGTAACATTTTGTAATGCATGTAATCACAATTAACACAATAATTGTCATTTTTCTTTATGGTGAATTGAGACTATAAAGTCTCACTGAAGCCCAAACATAACGAAAGCCATTATAACAAATGTAACCGCTATACACATTCCTCAGGTAAACACACAGAGTTGATACAGAGCCACGAGGCCTCATATTGCAGCGTCAGGTTGTCCTTGTAGCCCTTTTTGTTGCGTTTGATTTGCTGAATTTGATCCTGATTCCAGAATTCAGGGGTTTCTTATTGATCTCATCATATTGACCTCTGACCTCTGACCGGCGCATCAGCTCACGCATCAGTCAGCAGAACCCGTCCACACCTCCAGGAAGGAAGGACACAACCAGGAAACATCTTCTAATGTGGTGCCATTCAGTGAGGAGGTTCTCCTCGGGCCGCACAGACACGGCCTCGCATCACAGACACGGCCTCGCATCACAGACACTGACCCGCATGACAGACACGGCCTCGCATCACAGACACTGACCCGCATGACAGACACGGCCTCGCATCACAGACACTGACCCGCATGACAGACACGGCCTCGCATCACAGACACGTCCTCGCATCACAGACACGGCCTCGCATCACAGACACGTCCTCGCATCACAGACACGGCCGGCATTAAGGACACGGCCTCGCATCACAGACAGCCTCACATGACACAGCCTCGCATGACAGACACAGCCTCGCATGACAGACACAGCCTCGCATGACACAGCCTCGCATGACACAGCCTCGCATGACACAGCCTCGCATGACAGCCACTGCCCTGCATGACAGACAGGGCCCCTCATCACAGACACGACCTCGCATCACAGACACGGCCTCGCCTCGCATGACACAGCCTCACATGACAGACATTGCCCCGCATGACAGACACGGCCCCGCATGACAGACACGGCCCCGCATGACAGACACGGCCTCGCATGACACGGCCTCGCATGACAGACCAGCCTCGCATGACAGACACGGCCTCGCATGACAGACACGGCCTCGCATGACACGGCCTCGCATGACACAGCCTCGCATGACAGACACGGCCTCGCATGACACAGCCTCGCATGACACAGCCTCGCATGACACACACAGCCTCGCATGACACAGCCTCGCATGACACACACAGCCTCGCATGACAGACACAGCCTCGCATGACAGACACGGCCCCACATCACAGACACGGCCTCACATGACACAGCCTCGCATGACAGACACGGCCTCGCATGACAGACACACCTTTGGAATGTCAGTTCTACACTAGCAGGCGCCGCTTCAATCTGCTGGCTGCTGTCTGCGGCGCTGCAGCCCACATGGGCTCAGGGATCTGAGCCAACACACAAATACGGTTTTAATTTTGTTCATTACTGCATTAGTTCATTGCATGGCAGTCAACCAAGAAGAGGACGACTGGAGCAGCGGACACAAGGACATCCCACTGCCAACAGAAAGCGGCTTCATCTCGTTGAATGGGAGATAAGCTGCCCATCTAAAGGGCGTCTGTAGTGCGTCTGTAGTGCAGGACAGTGTGTCTGTAGTGCAGGACAGTGTCCACTGAGGACGGCGTCCATCAGACAATCCTCTGGCGCTTCTTATGGGTTCAGTGTGACAAAGCTGCGGTTTAGTTGAGCTACGCTAACACTAAACCGGACCCCGGCCGGATCTCTATAGCATTGATATTTCCGTGGTACAATAACAATATATATATATATATATGTACTAATCTCATATAGTTTCATAATAGTGTACAATTACTTTTTTTAATAGTATTTGTGCATTTCCTTCACTTATAAAAAATATTGTAGAGTTAAAGTTGTCCTCTGAAGCAGAACACATCCAGCTAGCGTTACTTAAAGAGAACTAATGACAAACTACAATGTATACTTTATTTTAACTAAAACGACCAACAACAAACATTAATCCTCACTGAGAGATAAGGGCCATTATACATATTATATGATATTATAATATCATATATATTCTACAGACCCACTCCAGTAACCCCAGAGACTCCTTCAGCCGTTTTAGGGCTGCAACCCAACGTTATTTTAAGTCCATTCATCTAATGATACATTTTTCAATTAATCGATTCATCATTTAGTCTATAAAATGTCATAAATAATAGCAAATGGCATCACACATTTCAGTCCAAAGTGATGTCCTAAAGTTGCTTCATCTGACAAGAAAAAGCCAAGAAAAAAAAGTATTCATGTTATAATGATCCATGAACCAAAACGTTTGAATTTCTGAAGCATCAAGCAGCAAATGTTTGGTATTTGCATTTGATAAATGACCTCAACGACTAATTGAGTATAAAAATGTGATACTATTCATTTCCTGTCAGTCGACTAATCGTTGCAGCCCTAGTCCACCCGAGACCTCCTGGACCCACAGCACTACAACAGGACCGTCCAGGTTCTTCTCGGCGCTGTCCTGGGTGTTGGGGTCGGCTGGCTGGGGGCTGTACTTGTCATGGTAGTCCTTCAGGATGGTGACCACGTCATGGTGGCCGAAGTGCAGCGCCTCGTCCATGGGAGTGTTCCCCCACCTGGAAGATAATGGGAACACCGCTTCCTGAACATGATGCACTATGGGACAGAAGATACTCACATTGGTCCCTTTCACTCGGACCTTTCCTATTCATACCATCCAAATATATCTCAATACTTCATAATCAATGTGAAATATCCCAGCATCATTTTTCTATATTTCACATGTTTCTATATATTTATATTTCCTATTTGACGTATTAGAAGAACCAGAACTGAAGAACCAGAACTGTAGACATGTTTCCTCCCAGCAGGGGGCTGGACAGTTTGACTCCCGACCGACAGGTTCAGGGTTCGAACCCCAGAGTCTGCAGTCTAGCTTTGTACA
>JAOPHQ010002472.1:0-27500 GCA_030340625.1 Merluccius polli | reverse complement strand
ACCACCGTGTCCCCTCAGCTCTCCATCCCATAATACCACCGTGTCCCCTCACTTCTCCATCCCATAATACCAAAATGTCCCCTCAGCTCTCCATCCCATAATACCAAAATGTCCCCTCAGCTCTCCATCCCATAATACCACCATGTCCCCTCACTTCTCCATCCCATAATACCACCATGTCCCCTCAGTTCTCCATCCCATAATACCACCGTGTCCCCTCACTTCTCCATCCCATAATACAAAAATGTCCCCTCAGCTCTCCATCCCATAATACCAAAATGTCCCCTCAGCTCTCCATCCCATAATACCACCATGTCCCCTCATCTCTCCATCCCATAATACCACCGTGTCCCCTCATCTCTCCATCCCATAATACCACCGTGTCCCCTCATCTCTCCATCCCATAATACCACCATGTCCCCTCAGTTCTCCATCCCATAATACCACCGTGTCCCCTCAGTTCTCCATCCCATAATACCACCATGTCCCCTCACTTCTCCATCCCATAATACCACCATGTCCCCTCAGTTCTCCATCCCATAATACCACCGTGTCCCCTCAGCTCTCCATCCCATAATACCACCATGTCCCCTCAGCTCTCCATCCCATAAACCAAAATGTCCCCTCAGCTCTCCATCCCATAATACCACCATGTCCCCTCATCTCTCCATCCCATAATACCACCGTGTCCCCTCATCTCTCCATCCCATAATACCACCATGTCCCCTCAGTTCTCCATCCCATAATACCACCATGTCCCCTCAGCTCTCCATCCCATAATACCACCGTGTCCCCTCACTTCTCCATCCCATAATACCACCATGTCCCCTCAGTTCTCCATCCCATAATACCACCATGTCCCCTCAGCTCTCCATCCCATAATACCACCATGTCCCCTCATCTCTCCATCCCATAATACCACCATGTCCCCTCAGCTCTCCATCCCATAATACCACCGTGTCCCCTCAGCTCTCCATCCCATAATACCACCGTGTCCCCTCACTTCTCCATCCCATAATACCAAAATGTCCCCTCAGCTCTCCATCCCATAATACCAAAATGTCCCCTCAGCTCTCCATCCCATAATACCACCATGTCCCCTCACTTCTCCATCCCATAATACCACCATGTCCCCTCAGTTCTCCATCCCATAATACCACCGTGTCCCCTCAGCTCTCCATCCCATAATACCAAAATGTCCCCTCAGCTCTCCATCCCATAATACCACCATGTCCCCTCAGTTCTCCATCCCATAATACCACCGTGTCCCCTCAGCTCTCCATCCCATAATACCAAAATGTCCCCTCAGCTCTCCATCCCATAATACCAAAATGTCCCCTCAGCTCTCCATCCCATAATACCACCATGTCCCCTCATCTCTCCATCCCATAATACCACCGTGTCCCCTCATCTCTCCATCCCATAATACCACCATGTCCCCTCAGTTCTCCATCCCATAATACCACCATGTCCCCTCAGTTCTCCATCCCATAATACCACCATGTCCCCTCACTTCTCCATCCCATAATACCACCATGTCCCCTCAGTTCTCCATCCCATAATACCACCGTGTCCCCTCAGCTCTCCATCCCATAATACCACCATGTCCCCTCAGCTCTCCATCCCATAATACCAAAATGTCCCCTCAGCTCTCCATCCCATAATACCACCATGTCCCCTCATCTCTCCATCCCATAATACCACCGTGTCCCCTCATCTCTCCATCCCATAATACCACCATGTCCCCTCAGTTCTCCATCCCATAATACCACCATGTCCCCTCAGCTCTCCATCCCATAATACCACCGTGTCCCCTCACTTCTCCATCCCATAATACCACCATGTCCCCTCAGTTCTCCATCCCATAATACCACCATATCCCCTCAGCTCTCCATCCCATAATACCACCGTGTCCCCTCAGTTTAGTGAACACATGGGCTAGAACTGGTTTTTGTTAAGGAGGACCTGCGATTTAATTAAGGTGGAATTATTTTATAATTGTTCATAACCAATATTAAAACATGAACATTTTCCAGAGTCCCCCCTGCAGTCCGTCACAGTACCCCCTAAGGGTCCGCGGACCCCCACTTGAGAAACACTGCTCTAAATCTCCCATGATGCAATCTGACACGACCAGAGGACAGCAGATCCAAACACTGAGCTGGGTTCCCCAAACACTGAAACCAAAGCTAAACAACTTCACTCTCCCTCTCTCTCCCTCTCTCTCTCCCTCTCTCTCTCCCTCTCGCTCTCTCCCTCTCTCTCTCCCTCTCTCTCTTTCTCTCTCTCTCTCTCTCTCTCTCTCTGTGCGCATGCGTGTGTTTGGAGCGAGAATGGAGTGAGGCTGCGGTGCGAGTGAGTATTTCTAACTTTTTTCTGTGTTATTGTGTCCAAAGTGGTGAATTAGAAAGTGTTGTATTGGCTGGTTGGGGGATATTGTCGGGGGGGGATCGTGTCGGGGAGTTTTTGTGACGCTTCAACAGCAGCTGCTGTTCCGTCATGTCGCTCAGCAGGCTGAGCAGGAAACATGGCTTTAAGATCTCGCCAGCGTTTCCTTGTTCAGTGGAGGACTGTAGTTTAGCGGTAGCGAAGGTGGTGGGAGCCGCAAGCATCAAGTCCGCTGCCAGGATGAATGGAGGGGTGGTGATCTTCGTAGACGAAGTAGAGAAAGCTAATGAAGTCACTGTCAGAGGAGTGGTCGTTAAAGACACGCTGGTGGCAGTGACGCCTCTCGCGATGCCGGCGAAGAAGGTGATGCTGGCGAATGTTCCTCCGTTCATCAGCGATGAGCTCATCATCAGAGAGCTGAGTAAATACGGGAGGGTCGTGTCCCCGATAAAGAAACTGTCCTCCGGCTGTAAAGCGCCGGAGTTAAAGCACGTGGTGTCACACAGAAGAACACTGTTCATGATCATGATCAACAGCGATCTGGAGCTGAATCTGAGTATTAAAATGACAGTGGATGGATTTGATTACATCATATATGCAACGACAGAGAATATGAAGTGCTTTGGGTGTGGACAGGAGGGACATCTGATGAGGTTCTGCCCAGGAGAGAGCTCTGGTGCTGGGAGGAGTGATGCTGGGGGAGGGGCTAAGGGGAGGAAGCCATGGGGGGTCAGTACAGTGAGTGATGCTACTGGTAGCAGAGAACAGGTGAGGAAAGGTGTGGAGGGCGCTGTGCAGACACCTGTGCAGACACCTGTGCAGACAGGTGAGATAGAACAGGTAAGGAAAGATGGAGATCAGGTTCAAATAGATGGAAACAAAGGGGTGGAGGAGGCAGAAACTCAAGAACAACATGGGAGTGGTGGGGTAGGTGATGGGGACGTTGCTGTTCTACGGGAAAATGATCCACACATACAGAGCAGTGAAATAAGTGCTATTAATGACATCACAACAACTCAGGAGGACGGCCGTCCTGCTGTGGATCATGTGGCCTCAGGAACACAGGGGACTGGGGGAGGAGTCAGGGTGGAGGAAGGGATGACAGTGGATGTGGATATGGAGGAGGAGGAGAACAGTCTCAAGGTGATGAGGCTGAAAAGAAAGTCAGGGAGAAACACAATGACTGGTTCACAGGCAAAAAAAGTGACTGTAAAAAAAGGTGGAGACAAGAAGCAGAGTCCACAGGAGGGAACAGGGTCAGACTCAGGTTCAGGAGAGGAGTCTGCTGATTGGGACAGTGATGCCTCTTCTGAAATGAAGGCTAAACCGGCCTATGGGATGGCAGAAATGAAACAGTTTTTACAGAAAACAAAAAATAATAAAGGTGTGAAAGTGGAGAAGTTTTTCCCGGAAAAGGCTCGGTTCATTGAGTCAGCCAGATCCAATATGAAGCACAGAGGAGACGGGGGGTTTTCTGAACAGGAGATTTTCAGGATGAAGAAATTTGTGCAAAGAGTCCGACAGGAACTTTACAAGGACGTTGATGGGGAGGAATCAGCATAAGGTTTTAGTTCTGTCGGTGTTGTTAACATGGGTGTTTTTCTCTCTTTATCTAATGAGCAGTCAGTTTAGAGTTGCCACCCTGAATGTGAACGGAGCTAGGGACATGAGGAAAAGGGCTCTGCTATATGAGCTGGCAAAAATGAAAGGCATTGATGTCATGATGATACAGGAGACACACAGTGATGCAGGGAATGAGGCAGATTGGAAGGCAGAATGGGAAGGTGAGGTGTGTCTCAGTTCTCTGACGTCAGTGAGTGGGGGAGTCGCCATCCTTTTCTCTCGTAGTTTTGTTCCAGTCTCATATGAGGTGCAGAGGAAAGTAGAGGGGAGGCTGATGGTTGTTAAAGCCAAGTTCGAACACCATACTTTCGTTTTTATCAATGTTTATGCACCTGTTATTGGTGTCAGTAGAGCAGCACTCTTACACGTGTTGAATGAAACACTGATGGACTGTAGTTCAAATGACTTTTTGTTTCTGGGAGGTGATTTTAATTGTACACAAAATGATCACTTAGACAGGAATCATCCTGAACCTCATATGGAATCACAAAGGCTGCTAAACAAACTCATTGAGACAAATTATCTGGTGGATGTTTGGAGAAGATTACATGATACGAAGAGACAGTACACGTGGGCTCATGTCAGAGAAAATGTGATCTCTTTGGCCAGGCTGGACAGGTTTTATTGTTTTACTCATCACTTTGGGGTCTTTAAGACGTGTCACATGCTGCCTGTAGGTTTTACTGACCATTCTTTGGTTTTAAGTGATGTTTTTGTTGCCAGTGTGAAACCGAGGAGTGCGTATTGGCATTTTAACTCCACATTGCTTTGTGACAGTAATTTTAAAGAGGCTGTTAAATTTTTTTGGAATAGTTTTAGAGACGAAAAACAGAACTTTAAGTCACTGAGGCTGTGGTGGGACTGTGGTAAAGTGAAAATAAAACAATTGTGTCAGCAGTACACTCTCAATGTCACACGGGACATTACAAGGTCAATGAGTGATCTGGAGATTGAGATGGTGGAACTTCAGAATGCTGTTGAGTCCACAGGAGATCGAGGACATTTTGAAGTCCTCAAATCCAAAAAAAACATGCTTGAAGACCTGCTGGGTATAAGAGCACAGGGAGCTTTGGTTCGGTCGAGGTTTCAGAGCGCCAACCTGATGGATGCACCGTCCAGTTTCTTTTTTGGGCTGGAGAAAAGAAGTGGGCAAAGCAAGTTTGTCCATACTTTACGCTCAGCTGATGGACACGAGATTACAGAGACTGCAGAGATTCGGCGTGAAGCGGTGAGCTTTTATTCTGGGCTTTACAGGAGTGAATACAGGGAGAATGAGCAGCTGTTTACTTCCCTGTGTGATGGTCTTCCAAAGATCGCTGCTGAGGAGAATCCTAACCTAGGGGAGCCTCTGACGATGAGGGAACTGTGCACTGCTTTGCAGAGCATGAAGGGAGGAAAGGCTCCCGGGATCGACGGGCTAACCGTCGACTTCTATAAGGCTTTCTGGGAAGAGTTGGGCGAGGATTTTCTGTCTGTGGTGAATGAGAGTTTTAAAGAGAAGACATTGCCGTACAGTTGCAGGAGAGCTGCTATTACTCTGTTGCCTAAAAAAGGGGATTTACAAGATATTAAGAACTGGAGGCCGGTCTCTCTCCTCTGTACTGACTATAAGATCCTGTCGAAAGCCCTGGCTAACAGACTGAGGGAGGTGCTAGAGCAGGTTATTCACCAGGACCAGACTTACTGTGTGCCCAGCAGGTCTATTGTAGACAATGTGTCTTTAATTCGGGATGTTTTGGACGTCTCTAGTTCTTTGGGTCTAGATGTTGGTTTTATTTCTATGGACCAAGAAAAAGCTTTTGACAGGGTTGAGCACCTTTACCTCTGGAAGATCATGGAGTGGTTTGGTCTCAACCCAGGTCTCATAGCTATGATCAAAGTATTGTACCAAGACATTGAGAGTGTGCTGAAGATTAATGGTGGTCTGAGTGCCCCATTTATAGTAAGCAGAGGGGTCCGTCAAGGTTGTTCTCTGTCTGGCATGTTGTACGCTGTATCCATTGAGCCTTTACTCCACAGGATAAGGTCTGTTGTTCATGGTCTCATTTTACCAGGGTTTAAAAAGGCACATGTTTTATCTGCATATGCAGACGATGTTTTAGTCCTGGTTACTAACCAGAAGGAGGTGGGTTTTCTTTGGGAAAGTGTGAATGATTTTGGGTTGTTAACAAATGCCAAAGTAAACTGGAAGAAGAGTGAGGCCTTGGCAGTGGGGAGGTGGCCTGGAGGGTTGCCATCTTTACCTGGAGGGTTGGTTTGGAAGAAAGGTGGCATTAAATATCTGGGCATTCACCTGGGTGATGAAATGACAGAAAAAAAGAACTGGGAAGGCCTGGTAGAAAAAATACAGGGAAGGTTAAATAAATGGAAATGGTTGTTGCCAAAAATGTCCTTTAGAGGAAGGACGTTGGTGATAAATAATCTGGTAGCCTCTTCATTGTGGCACCGTTTATGCTGCATGGAGCCACCTGGTGGACTGATTAAAAAGTTGCAGGCCATCCTGGTGGATTTTTTTTGGGATAGGTTGCACTGGGTACCGCAGGCTGTTCTGTTTTTACCAAAGGAAGAAGGGGGGCAAGGTTTAATACACCTTGAGAGTCGAATGGCAGCTTTTCGGGTACAATTCACACAGAGGTTTCTCACAACTTCAGGAGATTTTCTGGTGTGGAAAGATGTTGCAAGTGTAATTCTAAGGAGGGTAAGTGGGTTTGGTTTTGATGCTGCCTTGTTCTTAATGGATGGCAAGGGTCTTAACTTGTCCAAACTGTCTCCATTTTATAAAGGAGTTTTTAAAGCGTGGAATCTTTTTAAGGTGAAAGTGTTGGAGCCTGCTGCTTCTCTGTACTGGCTGTTGGAGGAACCTCTTGTTGGTGGGGCTAGAATGGACATTCAAGACAGTTCAACACCGAGCCTCACTCATACACTGTGCACCACTGGACTAACGACTCTAAGGAGACTGGTAGATGCAGCTGGGCCGGGACTTATGGACGTACACGCTGTGGCTGCGCTGATGGGTCTCAAGTCAGTCCGACACATGGAGTACATTCTAAAACGATGGTCTGAAAGACTGTCTGTGGAGGACTTTGAACTATTGAGGATTTATTGGGAAGGGGAGGAAAACCCGGATGCAGAGGATCCTTTTCCGGACTTGGAACTGTACATTGACTTTGACGGCTGTTCTGGACTTCTATTGGATACTACGAATGAAAACGGGGTTGATTTATACACTGTAGGTGGTAAGTTGCTGTATAAGTGCTGTGTTAAAGCTCTTAATGCCAGTAAGCTTCATGGAAGAGAAGATTCAGTTTGGAGAAACAAACTGAATGTGACTTGTGACCATAGACCAGGATGGAGGGTACTGTATAAACACCCCTCTAAGAAAAGAACTGGTGACTTACAGTGGAGGATTCTTCACGGAGCCATTGCTGTAAATGCGCTCGTGTCTGTAATGAACCCCACTGTCTCTGATAAATGTCCTTTCTGTGGGAGCGTGGAAACTGTTTTTCATTGTTTTTTAGAGTGTGAAAGGTGTAAGGTTTTATTTGATGTCTTGGAGACATTGTTCTTGTCGTTTAATGAGGAATGGTCTGCAGCTGCTTTCATATTTGGTGCAGGTTACAGGAGAAGTGACGCTGTTAAGTGGCAGCTGCTAAACTTCCTGTTGGGTGAAGCGAAGATGGCGTTGTATCTTACACGGAGAAACAAAATAAAAAACGAGGTGATGCAGGATGTGGTTAGTGTGTTCATAGCACTGGTGAAAGCGAGTCAGGATTGATTTCAGGTTTTATAAAGGAATGAAAAACTTGAGTACTTTTGTTGAGCACTGGTGTTATAATGAGGTCATCTGTTCAGTGATGGAGGAGGAGCTGATGTTCAGTGTTGCTTTCATGTAAAAGCCTTTACAATGACAATCACATGTGTTTTTACTGTGATTTTTAATTTTATTTTAATTAAGACAAAGAGTCCTTGAAGTGTTTTTGTGAAAATAAAAGTTTTTTATAAAAATCAAAAAAATCTCTCTCTCTCTCTCTCTCTCTCTCCCCCTATCTCCCTCTCTCTCTCCCTCTCGCTCTCTCCCTCTCTCTCTCTCTCCCCCTATCTCCCTCTCTCTCTCCCTATCTGCCTCTCTCTCTCCCTATCTCTCTCTCTTTCTCTCCCTCTCTCTCTCTCCCTATCTCCCTCTCTCTCCCCCTATCTCCCCCTATCTCCCTCTGTCTCCCTATCTCCCTCTCGCTCGCTCTCTCTCTGTCTCTCTCTCTCTCCCTATCTCCCTATCTCTCTCTCTCTCTCCCTCTCTCTCTCCCTATCTCCCCCCCTATCTCCCCCTATCTCCCTCTCTCTCTCTCTCTCTCTCTCTCTCTCTCTATCTCCCTCTCTCTCTCTCTCTCTCCCTATCTCCCTCTCTCTCCCCCTATCTCCCCCTATCTCCCTCTCGCTCTCTCTCTCTCTCTCCCTCTCCCTCTCCCTCTCTCTCTCTCTCTCTCTCTCTCTCTCCCTATCTCCCTCTCTCTCCTTAGTTAGTGTGTGCTGTGTGTAGTTAGCATGTTGTGTTAGCGTGTGCTGTGTGTAGTTAGCATGTTATGTTAGCGTGTGCTGTGTGTAGTTAGCATGTTATGTTAGCGTGTGCTGTGTGTAGTTAGCATGTTATGTTAGCGTGTGCTGTGTGCAGTTAGCATGTTATGTTAGCGTGTGCTGTGTGCAGTTAGCATGTTATGTTAGCGTGTGCTGTGTGTAGTTAGCATGTTATGTTAGCGTGTGCTGTGTGTAGTTAGCATGTTATGTTAGCGTGTGCTGTGTGTAGTTAGCATGTTATGTTAGCGTGTGCTGTGTGTAGTTAGCATGTTATGTTAGCGTGTGCTGTGTGCAGTTAGCATGTTATGTTAGCGTGTGCTGTGTGTAGTTAGCATGTTATGTTAGCGTGTGCTGTGTGTAGTTAGCATGTTATGTTAGCGTGTGCTGTGTGTAGTTAGCATGTTATGTTAGCGTGTGCTGTGTGTAGTTAGCATGTTATGTTAGCGTGTGCTGTGTGTAGTTAGCATGTTATGTTAGCGTGTGCTGTGTGTAGTTAGCATGTTATGTTAGCGTGTGCTGTGTGTAGTTAGCATGTTATGTTAGCGTGTGCTGTGTGTAGTTAGCATGTTATGTTAGCGTGTTCTTCCTGTGTTCCCGTGGGCTCTGCTGGGGACTCAAACTGACGACGGGTTCTTTTCCTGAGAAATTGCTGAATTTACGAAACTGGAACTGCTGAATGTACGTCTGGGTTACCGTGGTTATTATAGACATCATATCTTCAACCCACTCCCTGGTTTTAGTTAGTCTGGATCGGACTAGACCGGACCAGACCGGACCACACTAACTGTTTGTCTAATAATATAATCATTTAAAAAGTGATTTATAGATTCTCAAAGACACAAAGGAAATAAAATACAGGAGTAAGAAATCAGTAGAAAGAATAGCAGGGACAGCGGCACCTCGGCCAAACCAGACCAAACTAGACCAGTCCAAACCAGACCAAACTAGACCAGTCCAAACCAGACCAGTCCAAACCAGACCAGACTAAACCAGACCAGACTAAACCAGTCCAAACCAGACCAGACTAAACCAGTCCAAACCAGACCAGACTAAACCAGTCCAAACCAGACCAAACTAGACCAGTCCAAACTAGACCAGTCCAAACTAGACCAGTCCAAACCAGACCAGACTAAACCAGACCAGACTAAACCAGTCCAAACCAGACCAGACTAAACCAGTCCAAACCAGACCAGTCCAAACCAGACCAGACTAAACCAGATCAAAATTGACCAAACTAGACCAGTCCAAACCAGACCAAACTAGACCAGTCCAAACCAGACCAAACTAGACCAGTCCAAACCAGACCAAACTAGACCAGTCCAAACCAAACCAGACTAAACCAGACCAAACTAGACCAGTCCAAACCAGACCAAACTAGACCAGTCCAAACCAGACCAAACTAGACCAGTCCAAACCAGACCAAACTAGACCAGTCCAAACCAGACCAAACTAGACCAGTCCAAACCAGACCAGACTAAACCAGTCCAAACCAAACCAAACTAGACCAGTCCAAACCAGACCAGTCCAAACCAGACTAAACCAAACCAAACTAGACCAGTCCAAACCAGACCAAACTAGACCAGTCCAAACCAGACCAAACTAGACCAGTCCAGACTGAACCAGACCAAACTAGCCCAGCCCAGTTTGGAGCAACAGGTACCAACATGGCCCCTACCTTGCGGGGAGAGCGGGACCTCTATGGGAACCGGGACGACCTGGGCCAGAAGGCAGCCGTAGAAGGACGTCATGAAGGCTGCTGGGTCGTTGTTTGGGAAAACCAGCGCCACCTGTGGATGGGAGGAGAAAATACATGCAAAATATAATAATAATAATAATAATAATAATAATAATTATTATTATTATTATTATTATTATTATTATTATTTATTATAATAATAATAATTATTATTATTATTATTATTATTGTAAAAATATGAACATAATAATCACCAATATCAATAAAAAGTCACATTAAAACATTTAAAAGCATCCAAATTAAGCAGCATAAAGAGGGCCATTCAGATATTCACAGAGAAGATGCTCAGGAAAGATGCTGTTGTACATCCCAAACACCAAGATGGATCCATTTAACACACACACACACACACACACACACACACACACCACACAGACACACGCAAAAATATATACGCCAATACATACACACATACATAAATACATACATACACACATTCACACTTCCACTCAGAGACACACTCCCACTAATATACACACAACCACATTCATATATATATATATATATATATATATATATATATATATATATATATATATATATCCCACCTGGTAGAACGTTCCAGTCCTGAGTGACAGGTTTGGTTTTTAGCGTGTCTGATGCTTCATGAGCTCTAATGTATTTAATAACTGATTTAATAAACACTCCTGTCAAGTTTCATTCCCTCCCTCGATAAAACATCAAATCATGACTGGAACCGAGGAGCCGCGACGCAGGAGAAAACATAAATACACAAAAACACAAACAAACATGATCCTCCCTGAGGGTCCCTCCTCACAGCAGGAGGAGGGAGGAGACAGGTTAGTCTAGGGTGTACTCCCTGAGGGTCCCTCCTCACAGCAGGAGGAGGGAGGAGACAGGTTAGTCTAGGGTGTACTCCCTGAGGGTCCCTCCTCACAGCAGGAGGAGGGAGGAGGCAGGTTAGTCTCGGGTGTACTCCCTGAGGGTCCCTCCTCACAGCAGGAGGAGGGAGGAGGCAGGTTAGTCTAGGGTGTACTCCCTGAGGGTCCCTCCTCACAGCAGGAGGAGGGAGGAGACAGGTTAGTCTAGGGTGTACTCCCTGAGGGTCCCTCCTCACAGCAGGAGGAGCGAGGAGACAGGTTAGTCTAGGGTGTACTCCCTGAGGGTCCCTCCTCACAGCAGGAGGAGCGAGGAGACAGGTTAGTCTAGGGTGTACTCCCTGAGGGTCCCTCCTCACAGCAGGAGGAGGGAGGAGACAGGTTAGTCTAGGGTGTACTCCCTGAGGTTCCCTCCTCACAGCAGGAGGAGGGAGGAGACAGGTTAGTCTAGTAGGGTGTTGGACTCCCAGCCAAAAGGTTCTGGCTTCGATCCCCAATGTCCTCAGTCTACTTGTAGGCATCCTAGAGCAAGATGACCCCTAACCCCTACCTGCTCCTTCATGATATGTGTGTGTGTGTGTGTGTGTGTGTGTGTGTGTGTGTGTGTGTGTGTGTGTGTGTGTGTGTGTGTGTGTGTGTGTGTACTCACTCTGTCTCCTGGGTGGACCAGGGGTTCCTGTTTAGAGCCTAGTTTGTGCAGAAGGTTGTAGGCTACCTTCACACTCCTGGACCACAGCTTACCTGTAGAGAACACACACACACACACACACACACACACACACACACACACACAGATAAACACACACACACACACACACACAACACTGATACGATGAACTACAAATAAAACATTGAAGTGCCTACATTACCCACGATGCATTAAATGCCTACATTACCCACGATGGATGAAGTGCCTACATTACCCATGATGCATTAAGTGCCTACATTATCCACGATGGATGAAGTGCCTACATTACCCATGATGCATTAAGTGCCTACATTATCCATGATGCATTAAGTGCCTACATGACCCATGATGGATGAAGTGCCTACATTATCCATGATGCATTAAGTGCCTACATTATCCACGATGGATGAAGTGCCTACATTACCCATGATGCATTAAGTGCCTACATGACCCATGATGGATGAAGTGCCTACATTACCCATGATGGATGAAGTGCCTACATTACCCATGATGGATGAAGTGCCTACATTACCCATGATGGATGAAGTGCCTACATTACCCATGATGCATTAAGTGCCTACATTACCCATGATGGATGAAGTGCCTACATTACCCATGATGCATTAAGTGCCTACATTACCCATGATGGATGAAGTGTCTACATTACCCATGATGCATTAAGTGCCTACATTACCCATGATGGATGAAGTGCCTACATTACCCATGTACCTACATGACACATGATGGATGAAGTGCCTACATTACCCATGATGCATTAAGTGCCTACATTACCCATGATGCATTAAGTGCCTACATTACCCATGATGGATGAAGTGCCTACATTACCCATGATGGATGAAGTGCCTACATTACCCATGATGCATTAAGTGCCTACATTACCCATGATGCATTAAGTGCCTACATTACCCATGATGGATGAAGTGCCTACATTACCCATGATGGATGAAGTGCCTACATTACCCATGATGCATTAAGTGCCTACATTACCCATGATGTCGGCACCCGTATTCTACTTTAGTTTGACTCGTTCTGTTTTTGGACCATTTTAATCTGTTTTTTCACCTTTCACCATTTTGAGGAACTCATGACACTTTTTACGCCAAACCAACTTCGAACCGTCCGTCTCCTGACAAGAGCAACTCTTCCTAAAGTTATCTCAGAAGGAACGAAACAAATCGCTCCAGTGGGAGTACAATAGAGAACAATGAAGTCATTTGCATATTTAGCTGCTAATTATAATAATAATATTATCAGCATAATAGATTATCACACTCCAGCATCGAGGTTCATTGTCTTGAGCTGCTGTATGCACAACTCTGAACAATAGAGGCTGGAAGTCATTAGGAGACGTTTCTCTCCCTTTAAAAACCTTCAAAGCCCCCAAACCTGACGAGCGGCGCTGACAGCAGGCATGACCAGCCGAGCGCCGAGTCCTTATCGCTCTCCCGGTCCTCCGGGTGCTTTTGTTGCTCTGTTTGTTATTGTGAGTTAATATATCATATCGCAAACAAACATCCCGAACACGTCCGCCTCAACACTTTTAAAACTTTTAAATCGCGCCTCGCAACGTTTTTGGCCGCCGCAGCCTTTTATTAAAATGTATTATCTTGTTATTTCACCTTCTTATACTTTTCCTTTTTAAATGATTGTTTTTTATTGTTATTTGATTGTCCTTTCAAATTTGTAAATGTGATAAATGTGTTAAAATGTGATTTCTGCCCTATATAGCACAGCAGCATTGTAATGTTAGTTAATGTGTTGGTAGTTGTGGTTTTTCGGTCATTGTTTAGTAACTAATCATGAAATTATTTGTCACTATGACAAACATTATGTGTTTGAAACCGCCGCAGTGTTTCTCATGCGAGACGCGGCGAAACAAAGTCTCCATGAGCCGAGCTTACGGTATATTTACGTTAAATTGATTTAGGATTTTACAGAACTACAACTCTCTGGAGTCCTCTCAATATGGCGGGCGGCGTATCTGCAACCAAAACTCCCATGATGCATTCTGATGTACAAGTCTTATTGGACCTTGTGTTTGAAAAAGTGCAGTATCAATAAAGTTTCCCTGAGCTTCACCAGCAGGTTAAATGGATTGGGGGACAGTTGCTGATTGAATCCTGCATAGCAACCATCTGCTGTAACTCTCCAACGAAGGGCTCCTATTGGTTGAGTGGAGAGTGGAAAATTCCCGGTCATGAAAGTCAGAATGGGTAAACCGCAACCATACATTTGGTAAACCTTGCAAACTATCATTTGATCAAATTACCAATTATCTCATGACAACACTGCATGCGCGTAGAAATATAGCGTTGACATTTAGATGAAAATATTCTGTGGTTTGGTAAACGTTGGTAATGCCTGGCGGTTCTCTCTGCATATGAAGACTGTGTTTCCATGGGGTTGTAAATAACGTTTTATGAGGTGAATAAAGTCGAGAAGTTCCTCCACCGCCAGTAGAGAACAGAGCTGCCGTTTTAATAAGCGCTTGTATATTGTTCTGTCCCTAGTCTGGACCCTGGTCTGTGTGTCTGTTCATCCATCCATCCATCCACAATCCACTGTCCTGTCTCTCTCTACTGTCCTGTCTCTCTCTACTGTCCTCTCTCATCACTGTCCTGTCTCTCTCTACTGTCCTGTCTCTCTCCACTGTCCTCTCTCTTCACTGTCCTGTCTCTCTCTACTGTCCTGTCTCTCTCTACTGTCCTGTCTCTCTCCACTGTCCTCTCTCATCACTGTCCTGTCTCTCTTCACCATCCTGTCCATGAATACAAAACAAAGGCTGTGTAATATACTTGAAATGGGGGTGAAAAGGTCCAGGACTGATGAGCAGTATTGTAACACGCTGCATGTGTGTACTCCTGGTCATCTGCTCCGGTACAGGCAGCCCCCCCCCCCACTGGCCTGTTGGCCGTTCAGGCCGTGGGTTCAATGCCGCGGCGTGAAAACCAGGAACCACGGGGTCACATGGTACCGGGCTGCCAGAGGAACTGAGGCGAGACGCGGTCGCCGTGCCAACCACTGCACAGCCTCCGCCCCCCCCCCGCGCGCGTGCGCCTGCCCGCCCGCCAACATCCCATAATAACACACTCTGAGGTTCCTGGGCATCAGGAATAGTGGTTATTAAAGAGGCTGGAGTGTGTGTGTTTGTGTGTGTCCTCATAAGATCACATCAAAGAGACGCCAGGAGCGACAGATAGAGAGAGAGAGAGAGAGAGAGAGAGACAGAAGACGGGTAAACAGAAAGAACAGGAAGAAAAAGCAGAAGAAATGGAGGAACAAAGAAAGAGTGAGCGAGAGAGAGAGAGAGAGCGAGGAGAGAGAGAGAGAGAGAGAGCGAGAGAGAGAGAGAGAGTATGCTGGGTACAGAGAGATGGAGATTGAGATTTAGATTAGACCCTCACACACACTCTGGGTGAAGGCTGAAGACATTTCACAGTCTGCTGAGTTCTATGTTACCTCATCATCACAAAACACACTGTCAGACAAAGCTTGTGTGTGTGCGTGTGTGTGTGCGTGTGTGTGTGTGTGTGTGTGCGTAAATACACAACAACCTTACATTTTGGGAGAGAGTGAAGTTGTATATTTCCGTTTGACATTTAGCCGCTCAAAGTGTTCGATAGCTAATGCAGCGGTCCTTGAGGATTGGCTAGATGTTGTGTGATATCATATTTCATATTCCTGAAAGGTTACACTGAAAGTTGTTCCTGTTCACAAAATAATTTGTACTATTTATGACTTGCTCCATTGTTGGTACATTTTTCCACGTTATGCAAGTTGTTGCTTCATTTCAATACATATTCATGACAAAATGTCATGAATTTTTCCGAACCTGAATCCCTGTGATGAAATAAGGTGAAATGTGCCTTTAATAACCGAGAAATAATAACCTAGATATAATAACCTAGAAACATCCCCAGCCACCATCACCGCAGCGATCCTGCCCTTCCTCACGATGTAAATGTAAATATAATAATGTATATAATAATAATAGTAATAATAGTAATAATAATAATAATAATAATAATAATAATAATAATATCCTATTAATAATGTGTAGTAATAACATTTTTTGTAATCATTCCCTACAACTTTAAGTGGATGGGAAATTCTACTTATGGGGCTTATGGGGGCTGGAGGCGGGGCTTGCAGTGTGTGTGGGGGGTGGGGAGTATTGTGGGCGGGGCTTACCGTAGGTAAGGACATGCAGCAGCTTCCCGTTGGGGTCCATGCAGGTGAGGCAGGGGGCTTTGGGGGAGATAGTTCCCCACCTCTGGAGGCCCGCCTCCAGGGAGGAGGGCCAGTTAGTGACCACGCCCAGCGGCTCCCCCTCCTCCACCCCCATGGGACCCCCCTCTGCCTTGGGCTGGTTGGGCCCCGGGTGCTGCACTGTGGGGGGAGGGGGGGGGGGGGGGGGGAGAGGTCATGTGTAGGTCATGTGTAGGTGATATAGAGGTCATGTGTAGGTCATGTGTAGGTCATATAGAGGTCATGTGTAGGTTATATATAGTTCATGTGTAGGTCATGTGTAGGTTATATAGAGTTCATGTGTAGGTCATGTGTAGGTCATGTGTAGGTTATATAGAGTTCATGTGTAGGTCATGTGTAGGTTATATAGAGTTCATGTGTAGGTCATGTGTAGGTTATATAGAGGTCATGTGTAGGTTATATATAGTTCATGTGTAGGTCATGTGTAGGTCATGTGTAGGTTATATAGAGTTCATGTGTAGGTCATGTGTAGGTTATATAGAGTTCATGTGTAGGTCATGTGTAGGTTATATAGAGTTCATGTGTAGGTCATGTGTAGGTCATGTGTAGGTTATATAGAGTTCATGTGTAGGTCATATAGGTCATGTGTAGGTCATATAGAGGTCATGTGTAGGTCATGTGTAGGTCATGTGTAGGTCATATAGAGGTCATGTGTAGGTCATGTGTAGGTCGCTCCTCACCCTCCAGCAGCTCCTCGAAGTCGTCTACGAAGAACTCGGTGAGCGGAGGTCTCTTGGGTCTCTTCAGAGTGTTCACCAGCTGCTGGATCTTAGCAGACACACGACTGCTCACTGGCACACCTGGAGAGAACAGAACCATCAACACCTGGAGAGAACAGAACCATCAACACCTGGAGAGAACAGAACCATCAACACCTGGAGAGAACAGAACCATCAACACCTGGAGAGACCAGAACCATCAACACCTGGAGACAACAGAACCATCAACACCTGGAGAGACCAGAACCATCAACACCTGGAGAGAACAGAACCATCAACACCTGGAGAGAACAGAACCATCAACACCTGGAGAGAACAGAACCATCAACACCTGGAGACAACAGAACCATCAACACCTGGAGAGAACAGAACCATCAACACCTGGGGAGAACAGAACCATCAAAATCTTGAGAGAAGAGAACCATCAACACCTGGAGAGAACAGAACCATCAACACCTGGATACAGAGCGCTATGAACACCTGAATATAGACAGACAGGGGGACAGGCAGGAGATGGAGACAGGCAGAGAGACTGGCAGGAGATGGAGACAGACAGACAGAGAGAGACAGGCAGGAGGTGGAGACAGACAGAGAGCCAGAGACAGGTAGGAGATGGAGACAGACAGAGAGACAGACAGGAGACAGAGACAGACAGACAGAGAGACCGGCAGGAGATGGAGACAGACAGACAGACAGACAGGAGATGGAGACAGACAGACAGACAGAGACTGACAGGAGATGGAGACAGACAGACAGACAGACAGACAGACTGACAGAGAGACAGAGAGACAGGCAGGAGATGGAGACAGACAGGCAGGAGATGGGAGAGAGACAGAGGGACAGACAGACATTCTATCTCCTTCCCCCTCTTTGCCTCCCTCTCTCATTCCTTTCCTCCCTCCCCGTTTTTTCTCCCCCACACCTTCTCCCCCCCACCCCCCCCCGCACCTTCTCCCCCTCCCCCTCCCCTCTCCTCACCGTCTCCGGTCTCCATCAGTTCTGCGTTGCCGTACTTGGGGGTCTGTCTCTGAGCCGAGGGCCCCAGGGAACCCAGGGGCCCCAGAGGCCGGTCGCCCCCCAGGGGCCGCTCCTGGCCCTGGGCCGGGCCGCCGGAGTTAGGGGTGTAGCCTGTGACGTCTGGAGGGGGCCGAGTGGTTCTCTAGAGACACACACACACACACACACACGCACACACACACACACACACACACACACACACACACACACACACACACACACAGAAAGTTAGCCAGTTTGCAATCTAGCATTTAGCTACCAGGCAACAGAAGTTAGTAAAACAATGGTGATGAATATGATGATAATACATAAACTGATAATACATGAACCTCATGAACCTTGGTCAAAATATGGACCAATTAACCCTATTATTGTTAACGAAAACTAACGAAATGGAAAAACTGTGTGAACAAAACATTTTCATTAACTGAAATAAAAATAAATACACGATAACTACCTGAAAACTGAAACTGTATTGTGTGTTTACAAAACTAACTAAAATAAACTAAATCTTTCATGTTTTTGATTGACTCCGAGACTCCTGGCTGCCAAGCACTGTATCTCATGTGTGTCTCATGAATGGGTTAACACATGCTGTTCATGTGTGTCTCATGAATGGGTTAACACATGCTGTTCATGTGTCTCATGAATGGGTTAACACATGCTGTTCATGTGTGTCTCATGAATGGGTTAACACATGCTGTTCATGTGTGTCTCATGAATGGGTTAACACATGCTGTTCATGTGTCTCATGAATGGGTTAAAACATGCTGTTCATGTGTCTCATGAATGGGTTAATACATGCTGTTCATGTGTCTCATGAATGGGTTGATACATGCTGTTCATGTGTGTCTGGTGAATGGGTTAATTCATGCTGTTCATGTGTGTCTGGTGAATGGGTTAATTCATGCTGTTCATGTGTGTCTGGTGAATGGGTTAATTCATGCTGTTCATGTGTCTGGTGAATGGGTTAATACATGCTGTTCATGTGTCTCATGAATGGGTTAATACATGCTGTTCATGTGTCTCATGAATGGGTTAATACATGCTGTTCATGTATGTCTCATGAATGGGTTAATACATGCTGTTCATGTGTCTGGTGAATGGGTTAATACATGCTGTTCATGTGTCTCATGAATGGGTTAACACATGCTGTTCATGTGTCTCATGAATGGGTTAGCACATGCTGTTCATGTGTCTCATGAATGGGTTAATACATGCTGTTCATGTGTCTCATGAATGGGTTAATACATGTTGTTCATGTGTCTAGGCCTCCTAGAACAAGATGCTCCCTAACCCCTACCTGTAGGCCTCCTAGAGCAAGAAGCTCCCTAACCCCATACCTGTAGGCCTCCTAGAGCAAGATGCTCCCTAACCCCTACAGGTATGGGGTTAGGGAGCATCTTGCTCTAGGAGGCCTCCTAGAGCAAGATGCTCCCTAACCTCTACCTGTAGGCCTCCTAGAGCAAGAAGTGCCCTAACCTCTACCTGTAGGCCTCCTAGAACAAGATGCTCCCTAACACCTACCTGTAGGCCTCCTAGAGCAAGATGCTCCCTAACCCCTACCTGTAGGCCTCCTAGAGCAAGAAGCTCCCTAACCCCTACCTGTAGGCCTCCTAGAGCAAGATACTCCCTAACCACTACCTGCAGGCCTCCTAAAGCAAGATGCTCCCTAACCCCTACCTGTAGGCCTCCTAGAGCAAGATGCTCCCTAACCCCTACCTGTAGGCCTCCTAGAGCAAGATGCTCCCTAACCCCTACCTGTAGGCCTCCTAGAGCAAGATGCTCCCTAACCCCTACCTGTAGGCCTCCTAGAGCAAGAAGTGCCCTAACCTCTACCTGTAGGCCTCCTAGAACAAGATGCTCCCTAACCCCTACCTGTAGGCCTCCTAGAACAAGATGCTCCCTAACTCCTACCTGTAGGCCTCCTAGAACAAGATGCTCCCTAACTCCTACCTGTAGGCCTCCTAGAACAAGATGCTCCCTAACCCCTACCTGTAGGCCTCCTAGAACAAGATGCTCCCTAACTCCTACCTGTAGGCCTCCTAGAACAAGATGCTCCCTAACTCCTACCTGTAGGCCTCCTAGAACAAGATGCTCCCTAACCCCTACCTGTAGGCCTCCTAGAACAAGATGCTCCCTAACCCCTACCTGTAGGCCTCCTAGAACAAGATGCTCCCTAACTCCTACCTGTAGGCCTCCTAGAACAAGATGCTCCCTAACTCCTACCTGTAGGCCTCCTAGAACAAGATACTCCCTAACCCCTACCTGTAGGCCTCCTAGAACAAGCTGCTCCCTAACCCCTACCTGTAGGCCTCCTAGAACAAGATGCTCCCTAACCCCTACCTGAAGGCCTCCTAGAGCAAGATGCTCCCTAACCCCTACCTGTAGGCCTCCGAGAACAAGATGCTCCCTAACCCCTACCTGTAGGCCTCCTAGAGCAAGATGCTCCCTAACTCCTACCTGTAGGCCTCCTAGAGCAAGATGCTTAAGCAAGATAGTTTAATAGCAGCAGAGTCTAGCTGGAACACATAGTGTGTGTTGAGGATAGTGTGGTTGTGTCCTTTGGACTAAATGAGAGACATGTTCTCTTGTGTATTGAGTTCATCTCTTATGTAACGCATATACAAATGTGGACCTCAGTGTGTTAGCGGTTAGCAAAGTTAGCTCGAGGCGTGGTCAGCTGACCACCCTGATGACCATGTGATCATCTGGTTGATCATCTCTGGCACCATGGTAACGCCAGCAGGACAGATACCAGTGTTGTTTGGTGTGTGTGTGTGTGTGTGTGTGTGTGTGTTCGGAGGTGTGTGTGTGTGTGTGTGTGTTTGTTTGGTGTGTGTGTGTGTGTGTGTGTTTGTGTATGCGTGAGTGTACGATGTGAGGAAGAGGAGGATGAGTCCTGACTGAGGAAGATGACGTCTCCTTCACAAATAACCTGCTGGAATACCAATCAGACTGGCCGAGAGACATACAGCCACACAGAGGAGAGAGAGAGACAGAGAGAGGGAGAGAGAGAGAGAGACAGAGAGACAGAGAGACAGAGAGAGAGAGAGAGAGAGAGACAGAGAGAGAGGGAGAGAGAGAGACAGAGAGACAGAGAGACAGAGGCAGAGAGACAGAGGGAGAGAGAGAGACAGAGAGACAGAGGCAGAGAGACAGAGAGAGGGACAGAGAGAGAGAGAGAGAGAGAGAGAGAGAGAGAGAGAGAGAGAGAGGGAGGGAGGGGAGGGAGGCAGGGAGAGAGAGAGGGAGAGAGAGAGAGCTGCCAGATTGATGCTCGCTAAGAGCTCTTAAATCTTTCTCTCGTTCTCTAAATACCTTCTGTTGTTTTTGGTTTCCAGTAAAAGGTCCAGTCTAGCGTACCAAAGACAGATGAGTCCATCAGAAGCGCGACAGGAAGGGAGCGCTAAAGGATTCAAATCCTCATCCTGTTCACATTCATGAGCTCCAGAAGGGAACGTCCTCTGTATCCTTCAAACACAACACGGCGGAAAAATGAGATGATTTGAAGAATAACTTGTTTGGCTTATTCCCCCAAACGTGTTGACTCCAGTCAACACGTAGTTGTGGTACTCAACACACGGTGCTGGTTTGGTGTTTGCCACACAAGTATGATTCCGACCAATGGGGACACGAGTTGGGTCTTGACCATAGATCATATCCCCAGATTGGTGAACCTGAGTTTCAGATCAACTCAAGACTACATCTGACTGATTTTCACTATGAACTTCATTAACAACAAAACTGTGATTGTGTCCGGCTAAGCAAACTGCAAACAGACATGACACACACTTATCCAGACCAGACCAATGGACTCAATAGATTCAGAGAAATCCATTGAGGTAGCATCACAGAGCTAGCATCACAGGGTGACCTTGAATGAGGGAATAGTTTGAGTTCCTGTTTCGACCCCTTTAAGGAATTGTTGATTATTAACAAATACAACTTTCTGAGATGCATTACAACACAATATTGAGTCATGCAACCATAATAATCAACAACAAATGCTATTCTTAAGTTAGCATTGTTTTCCTTTGCCGCCACACAAGCTTAGCTAGCGTGCTAGTTAGCTAGCTAATTAGCCGGCCGGTTAGCATAACCACGGCTATGACGACGGGCGGCGGTAAAGGATGCAGGGTGGACGCGGGTCGTTGGGGACATCCCATGTCGCATGCTGCTAGGTAGCAGGACACGGACCCGGATCTCTGCTAGCGTTAGCACCATGCTAACGTTCTGCACTCACCGCGGCGGTGCGGACCAGAGGTGCCGTTGTCTAACCTCGGCACCGGCCTCGGCTTCAAGGTGAGCTGCGTTAGTCGGCCTGCGTGTAACAAACACAGAGAAGTCTTTAAACCGACACCACCTGCAGATCGGTTTGCATTGTAGACGACTCCCTCTCTCTCTATGCATGCATATCCTCTGATTGGCTGATAGGGTCACCTGATAGGGTCACCTGGTCACCTGATAGGGTCACCTGGTCACCTGATAGGGTCACCTGGTCACCTGATAGGGTCACCTGGTCACCTGATAGGGTCACCAGGTCACCTGATAGGGTCACCAGGTCACCTGATAGGGTCACCTGGTCACCTGATAGGGTCACCTGGTCACCTGATAGGGTCACCTGGTCACCTGGTCACCTGCTGATTAAGCGCTGATGCGACACACCTGTCCACACCTGGCTTATTGAATGGTGATTTGAAGGAAATGAACAAAGTGGTGATGGGTGGAGATGATGGTGGGTGGAGGTGATGGTGATGGAGGTGGTGGTGGGTGGAGGTGATGATGGTGGAGGTGATGGTGATGGAGGTGGTGGTGGGTGGAGGTGATGATGGAGGTGGAGGTGATGGTGATGGAGGTGGTGGTGGAGGTGGAGGTAGAGGTGGTGATGGAGGTGATGGAGGTGGTGATGGAGGTGGTGGTGGTGTGGGTGGTAGTGGTGGTTGACTAACCTGTCTTATGGTGGTGGTGGTGTGGGGGGGGTTCTGATGGAGATGTGGGCCTGCTGGGTCAGAACCTCCGCCAGCCGTCCAGCACCCCTCCCCCCCCTCCCCGCTGCCTCCGCTGCGGGTGGAGGAGGAAGAGGAGGAGCCTGTGGAGGAAGTGGTGGTGCTGGAGGTGGTGTGCAGCGCACGACTGATCCACGTCTCCGTGACGACACTCCCCTCGCGGCTCGACGAAGCCCCTCCCCCTCCTCCCCCGCCGACTCTGCCCTCCTCCCCGTCCTCTTCATCATCTCCCACGGCAACCTCGTCTCCCTCCGAGCCCGAAGAGGTGTCTGGAGAGAGAGACAGAGACAGCGAGAGGGAGATATTTATTTATAGATTTATAGATATTTATGCTTATTCACTCTATTTACATGACATTTAGTCCATAATAAATATACTTCAGACATCAAATAAAATAAAAGATGGAATTAAATTATAATGTTGGACGAGAACAATGACGTGTGTGTGAGAGTGTGTGTGTGTGTGTGTGACCATCTATCAACTGCCATCCCATAATAGAAGGCTTAATGGGAGCCCAGATAGCAGATTAGCGTGTAGTGGATCTGATCCTAATGTGAGGGAGACGCCTGGCAGCCATGTCAGCAGCATGCACATTAATATAGAATAAACAAATAAATACATCCACAAATAAATGCATGTTTGTGAATGAGGTCATACATCTGTTTGTCTGCAGGACGGACGGAGAGAGAGAGAGAGAGAGAGAGAGAGAGAGAGAGAGAGGAGAGAGAGAGAGAGAGAGAGAGAGAGAGAGAGAGAGAGAGAGCGAGAGAGAGAGACAGAGAGAGAGAGAGACAGAGAGAGAGACAGAGAGAGAGAGAGAGAGAGAGAGAGAGAGACAGAGGCAGAGACAGAGACAGAGAGAGTGACACAGAGAGAGACAGAGAGAGAGAGAGAGAGAGACAGCGACAGAGAGACACAGAGAGACAGAGAGAGAGAGAGAGAGAGACAGAGAGACACAGAGAGACAGCGAGAGACAGCGAGAGAGAGAGAGACAGCGAGAGAGAGAGATTTGAGCATCTATCTGTCGTTAGTCAGACACCTGAACAGGAGAACGGTGTCTCTCAGGACGTCGGCAGTAAGAAAACACATAATGGTGTTGGCCGTGTCCCCACAAGTCTCCAGTGTCCTCATTAAGCAGGCCATAAAAACAGCCACTTCTGTCTACATCCAATGTCTTCCACTCAAAATGTCCTCACTAGTCTGGTCCTACTCAATGGAAACATGTCCTCACATTTCTGTTCCATCTCAGTTAACACAGGTCCTCTAAAGACCAGAGGACATACATGTGAACTGTCATGTGTCACCAAATCACACACATGATCAACTCCAGGACAAACAGAAGACCCAACATGTATGTTAGACAGCACCAAACTAGCGAGACGTAGCATCTTAACCAATAGCAGGGCAGGATAGTCTAGTGGTCAGGGTGTTGAACCCCCAACCCAAAATTACTGGGTTCCCCAATGTCTCTGTACTGTCTAACCCCTACCTGCTCCTTAATGACCTCTCTGTACTGTCTAACCCCTACCTGCTCCTTAATGACATGTCTCTGTACTGTCTAACCCCTACCTGCTCCTTAATGACCTCTCTGTACTGTCTAACCCCTACCTGCTCCTTGATGACCTGTCTCTGTACTGTCTAACCCCTGCCTGCTCCTTAATGACCTGTCTCTGTACTGTCTAACCCCTACCTGCTCCTTAATGACATGTCTCTGTACTGTCTAACCCCTACCTGCTCCTTAATGACCTGTCTCTGTACTGTCTAACCCCCTACCTGCTCCTTAATGACCTGTCTCTGTACTGTCTAACCCCTGCATGCTCCTTAATGACCTGTATCTGTACTGTCTAACCCCTGCCTGCTCCTTAATGACCTGTCTCTGTACTGTCTAACCCCTACCTGCTCCTTAATGACCTGTCTCTGTACTGTCTAACACCTACCTGTCTCTGTATTGTCTGACTGGCTAACTAATAATGACACCACCCATGGTCACATGGATCCACTCTGAAAGGAGGGCAGTTGGTTATATTCCGCTGTCAATCAAATCACCGTGAAAGAGCCAATCACATTTCATCATCGTTTCTTGCCCTCTAAAAGTGTTTAAGGTGGAAGGACATTACAGTGTTCAGCAGTGGGAAATTTATGACGTTTTTATGGCAAAGAATATCACCTGACTGAAACACGTTAGAGCGGCGCACAAGGACATCGTAACTAAGCACTGCTTCGTCCCCCAGCCGCCATATTAACAGCTTGAAGCGATGGCCGCCGCTTTTAGTCTCGCCCATCGACTTATCATTTAAGAGCACATGGGGAGTACAGCGCCGTTCGGCTAGCTCTGTAAGCTAATAGCCTGCTAGCAAAAAGCGCTGCCTATCGAAAGCTACGCTCACCTCACGCTGGAAAGTGAAACATCTGCAATTTATTTGCGGTTATGTATGATTGACACCTAGACGTACTCTGGTCTAGATTGAGATCTATACATGTTTGTGGGACTTCATAGACTTTATACATATTTAGATACTTGACTCAAGCAGTTCAGACTAATTAACAAATGATCCATCATTTCCACAACAGTACGTATTGCATGGCGGACATCAAGCAGCAGGCCCCCGGCAGAATGGAGGATTCTGGGAAATAAGTGGGGGCGGGTGAATCTTTGTGTGGTTGTGGTCAGTGTTGTGGGGGCGGGGCCAATGTTTGCAGGGGGGGCGGGGGGGGGGGGTGGGGGGGGGGGGGGTCAGTATTTTCGGGCGCGCGGCCTCACCTAGGCGGGTGTGTATGGCGTCCACAGACGGTCTGGGGACCACCAGCGATTCAGCGCTTGGAGGGCATGGGGCACGGCCATTTTCCTTTTCTTTATATGCTTCGCCAACGCGGGCCTGAACAGCCTCTGTATGCACATCTGGACCTTGGAGGTAGAGAGACAGGTAGAGAGACAGGTAGAGAGACAGGTAGAGAGAGAGAACAGGTGTAGAGATAGAAAGGCAGGCAGAGGCAGACATGTTTTAGTTGAAGCTGAGACAAGGATTAACGTAAATGTAACTATCGTTTCAGACAAAAGAATGATATATAAAAGTTTATACTAGTTTATTTAACAGACAGCCACATGAGTCAAAACTACCTTAGCTTACCGGTCCAGCCACAGTGTGTGAGTGTGTGTGTATCCATGTGTGTGTGGTGTGTGTGTGTGTGTGTGTTGTGCCAGTAAAACAGCCCCGGGTGTGTGTGTAATGTCGAGACAACGTGTCAACATTTTCAGACTTTCTGCTTGAGCGGCAGCTGTTCCCCTGAGCCGTTGCTGCGTGTCAGCCAGGGTTTAGCTGCAGGTCGTGTTGAGCTGCTTCCTGTTACAGCTACAGCCAGGGTTTAGCTGCTTCCTGTTACAGCTACAGGCAGGGTTGAGCTGCTTCCTGTTACAGCTACAGATCATGTTGAGCTGCTTCCTGTTAAAGCTACAAGTTGGGTTTAGCTGCTTCCTGTTACAACTACAGGCAGGGTTTAGCTGCTTCCTGTTAGAGCTACAGGCAGGGTTTAGCTGCTTCCTGTTAAAGCTACAGGCAGGGTTGAGCTGCTCCTGTTACAGCTACAGGCAGGGTTTAGCTGCTTCCTGTTACAGCTACAGGTTGTGTTGAGCTGCTTCCTGTTACAGCTACAAGTTGGGTTTAGCTGCTTCCTGTTACAGCTACAGATCGTGTTGAGCTGCTTCCTGTTAGAGCTACAGGCAGGGTTTAGCTGCTTCCTGTTAGAGCTACAGGCAGGGTTTAGCTGCTTCCTGTTACAGCTACAGCCAGGGTTTAGCTGCTTCCTGTTACAGCTACAGGCAGGGTTTTAGCTGCTTCCTGTTACAGCTACAGGCAGGGTTTAGCTGCTTCCTGTTACAGCTACAGGTCGTGTTGAGCTGCTTCCTGTTACAGCTACAGGCAGGTTGAGCTGCTTCCTGTTACAGCTACAGGCAGGGTTTAGCTGCTTCCTGTTAGAGCTACAGGCAGGTTTAGCTGCTTCCTGTTACAGCTACAGGCAGTTGAGCTGCTTCCTGTTAAGCTACAAGTTGGGTTTAGCTGCTTCCTGTTACAGCTACAGGTTGTGTTTAGCTGCTTCCTGTTACAGCTACAGTTGGGTTTAGCTGCTTCCTGTTAGAGCTACAGGCAGGGTTTAGCTGCTTCCTGTTAAAGCTACAAGTTGGGTTTAGCTGCTTCCTGTTAAAGCTACAGGCGTGTTGAGCTGCTTCCTGTTAAAGCTACAAGTTGGGTTTAGCTGCTTCCTGTTAGAGCTACAGGTCATGTTGAGCTGCTTCCTGTTAAAGCTACAAGTTGGTTTAGCTGCTTCCTGTTAGAGCTACAGGCAGTTTAGCTGCTTCCTGTTAAAGCTACAAGTTGGGTTTAGCTGCTTCCTGTTAGAGCTACAGGTCATGTTGAGCTGCTTCCTGTTAAAGCTACAAGTTGGGTTTAGCTGCTTCCTGTTAGAGCTACAGGCAGTTAGCTGTTCATGTTAAAGCTACAAGTTGGGTTTAGCTGCTTCCTGTTAAGCTACAAGGGTTTAGCTGCTTCATGTTAAAGCTACAAGTTGGGTTTAGCTGCTCCTGTTAAAGCTACATGGTTGTGT
>JAOPHQ010002471.1:0-23355 GCA_030340625.1 Merluccius polli | reverse complement strand
CCCCCTCCTGCACAAAGTTAAACTTGAGTCAAAGAATGCAACAAATGCCAACAGGCTGTTGGGTGCATCTGTGAAGCGAGTCTCCTGCACACGCATGTGTAGCTCTACATGTGTGTGATAAGCATTAATTGTCTGCTTGGATAACTGCAGATGCCTGGATCTCTCTCTCTCTCTCTCTCTCCCTCCCTCTCCCTCTCTCTCTCCCTCTCTCTCTCTCTCAGGTCATTGCGTACGCCCTCATTACCCCAGCGAGCAGAAAGACATGCAAATATCACAGACTCTTCTGCGCGCAGATCGAGAGAGACGTGGAGGTGAGTGGTTTCTACCTACCGATGTTCCCCCCCACTTCGTAGATGGCACAGTCCGGATAGGCAGTGGAGCCGTTCCTATGGAGATGGGATATTATTATCATCATTATTATTATTATTATTATTATTATTATTATTATTATTATTATTATTATTATTATTATTATTATTATTATTATTTCATTCATATATCATATTTCTTAAATTATTTGTTGGGAATGGTTTTGGTCAGGCATGCTATGTGAAAGTCCTTAAAAAAGTACACACACTAATAATATAAAATAGTTTTTGTAAAGTGGATGCACTTAATCTTACATTTTGTCCAGAAAGGTGCTCTCCTAGTTCCAGGAGAACATTGTGAGACTCATTCTAGTTGGGATGCAGCCCAGGTTCTGTCTCTCTTGACTTTCTAATATGTCTCATGTAATGCGGACGCAACCACACAACAGTTAACATAGGATTTCTAAATCTCTTATCACTGCACTGTTTCAGAGGCATGCGCACAACTGGACTATTTAAGGCGGCACCATTTTGTATTGTTTTGTAGTGTCTGAAATGTGAGTGAATCTGGTACCCTACAATGCACTACTTAATACCCATAATGCACCGTGAAATAACGTCACACCGATGGATTCTGTGGCGCATTATTACAGTAGTGTCCGAATTCCCCCTATACTTATTCCCTAAATAGTGCACTGTGGTATGGGTTGAAAACGAGGGTACTGCAGGCGGTACGGGGATTTTATTCTTGAAATAGACATTTACAAGAATTTGTTTTTTACAAATATTGTTCAGTAAATATACTATTATGGCTTGTCATTATTTCAAAAATAGTGTCACTTTGTGCATTCCATCATAATGTTTCCATGGTAATGGTTTCCATTGATGCTTTGTGTTAATTTTCGTTTGCTAAATAAACACACTGGGAGCATTAGCAGCGTTCCTGACTTCCTGTCTTTCCACTGTTTCCCACTGGCAGTAATAATGGTGTATAAAGGAGGCGCTGGCACTCTCTGCTCAGCCACTGCATGTTCATCTATTATCTACCGTTTGCATATGAGGTGGTCCGCGAAAGGTCTTGATTATTGAGTGTTCACTATGTAGGGAGTAGGGAATAGGGAATGAGGGAGCAAGTGAGCCAAACGGACCGCCCTAGTCTTATGAACCAGACCTCTACAGGGAGGGGGGGGGGGGGGGGGGGGGGGGTCCTTACCGGCGCAGCTTGCCCTTGCTCTTGTCCGGGCTGCGGAGGAACTGCCGGTGGAACTGGGCCAGCAGGTCGGAGGCCCTGGAGGTGATGGTCACCTGGACCTCCATGGTGCTGCTCACCAGGTCCCCCACCTGCACCTTCACCGTCCGGCACGGCTGCACCGCCGGGGAGGACACGCGGTTATGTATCACTCAAGGCACATGTGATGTTTAAACAGCATGAGTAAACGACATAAACTCACAAGCCAATCAATTATGATGCTTTACAGAATCGATTGTAACAGAAGATGATTTCGTGAGAGCACACTTGGACTCTCTTTCTTAAAGAGAGTCCATACTGTCGTAAGAAATAAATTCCTGTGTGGAACTAGGATACGCCCTAGGATAGGTCATCATGTTAAGACTTGAGGACGGACCTCGGATGTGTTTTTGTCGGGCTTCTCTCTGGTGTCGGCGTGGATCTTCCTCAGCAGGTTCTTGATGCGCCGGTCGTAGAACTGGTAGCGGCGGTTGCTGTTCTCGTTCATCTTACGCACCTGGCTCATCAGGAAGTTAGGGATCTGAGGTGAAAAAACAAACAAAACCCAAATAAATACATTTATTTTGGCCCGAAACTTATAGCAATTATAGATATTATTATATATATTATTAATTATAGATAGATATTGCGATATATAAATACTAACGTTGTGTCTGTGTATCTATTACTATTATCTAATCCAATCCAATCTAAATGTATTTATAAAGCACATTTAAAAAAAACAACAACAACCCAAATAAAACACAAAGACCACAAAAGACAGAAGGAAATGATCAGAAGGCAAAAAGACACAATGATCCCGATCATCAAATCATTCCTCCATATCAAACTCAGCATTTCCGTGGGACCCGACCGCACACTCTGGTCAAGCGTAGACCGACCTCCGACACGGCGGCGAGCCGTAGCTTAAGACGCCCTGCAGGAAGCAGAGCGAAAGGATGGACAGACTGACCGTCCAGAGCGAAAGGAAGGACAGACTGACCGTCCAGAGCGAAAGGAAGGACAGACTGACCGTCCAGAGAGAAAGGAAGGACAGACTGACCGTCCAGAGCGAAAGGAAGGACAGACTGACCGTCCAGAGCGAAAGGAAGGACAGACTGACCGTCCAGAGAGAAAGGAAGGACAGACTGACCGTCCAGAGAGAAAGGAAGGACAGACTGACCGTCCAGAGAGAAAGGAAGGACAGACTGACCGTCCAGAGAGAAAGGAAGGACAGACTGACCGTCCAGAGAGAAAGGAAGGACAGACTGACCGTCCAGAGAGAAAGGAAGGACAGACTGACCGTCCAGAGAGAAAGGAAGGACAGACTGACCGTCCAGAGCGAAAGGAAGGACAGACTGACCGTCCAGAGAGAAAGGAAGGACAGACTGACCGTCCAGAGCGAAAGGAAGGACAGACTGACCGTCCAGAGCGAAAGGAAGGACAGACTGACCGTCCAGAGAGAAAGGAAGGACAGACTGACCGTCCAGAGAGAAAGGAAGGACAGACTGACCGTCCAGAGAGAAAGGAAGGACAGACTGACCGTCCAGAGCGAAAGGAAGGACAGACTGACCGTCCAGAGCGAAAGGAAGGACAGACTGACCGTCCAGAGAGAAAGGATGGACAGACTGACCGTCCAGAGCGAAAGGAAGGACAGACTGACCGTCCAGAGAGAAAGGAAGGACAGACTGACCGTCCAGAGAGAAAGGAAGGACAGACTGACCGTCCAGAGCGAAAGGAAGGACAGACTGACCGTCCAGAGAGAAAGGAAGGACAGACTGACCGTCCAGAGCGAAAGGAAGGACAGACTGACCGTCCAGAGCGAAAGGAAGGACAGACTGACCGTCCAGAGAGAAAGGAAGGACAGACTGACCGTCCAGAGCGAAAGGAAGGACAGACTGACCGTCCAGAGCGAAAGGAAGGACAGACTGACCGTCCAGAGCGAAAGGAAGGACAGACTGACCGTCCAGAGAGAAAGGATGGACAGACTGACCGTCCAGAGCGAAAGGAAGGACAGACTGACCGTCCAGAGAGAAAGGAAGGACAGACTGACCGTCCAGAGAGAAAGGAAGGACAGACTGACCGTCCAGAGCGAAAGGAAGGACAGACTGACCGTCCAGAGCGAAAGGAAGGACAGACTGACCGTCCAGAGCGAAAGGAAGGACAGACTGACCGTCCAGAGAGAAAGGATGGACAGACTGACCGTCCAGAGCGAAAGGAAGGACAGACTGACCGTCCAGAGAGAAAGGATGGACAGACTGACCGTCCAGAGAGAAAGGAAGGACAGACTGACCGTCCAGAGAGAAAGGAAGGACAGACTGACCGTCCAGAGAGAAAGGAAGGACAGACTGACCGTCCAGAGCGAAAGTAAGGACAGACTGACCGTCCAGAGCGAAAGGAAGGACAGACTGACCGTCCAGAGAGAAAGGAAGGACAGACTGACCGTCCAGAGCGAAAGGAAGGACAGACTGACCGTCCAGAGAGAAAGGAAGGACAGACTGACCGTCCAGAGCGAAAGGAAGGACAGACTGACCGTCCAGAGAGAAAGGAAGGACAGACTGACCGTCCAGAGCGAAAGGAAGGACAGACTGACCGTCCAGAGAGAAAGGAAGGACAGACTGACCGTCCAGAGAGAAAGGAAGGACAGACTGACCGTCCAGAGCGAAAGGAAGGACAGACTGACCGTCCAGAGCGAAAGGAAGGACAGACTGACCGTCCGGAGAGAAAGGAAGGACAGACTGACCGTCCGGAGAGAAAGGAAGGACAGACTGACCGTCCAGAGAGAAAGGAAGGACAGACTGACCGTCCAGAGAGAAAGGAAGGACAGACTGACCGTCCAGAGAGAAAGGAAGGACAGACTGACCGTCCAGAGAGAAAGGAATGACAGACTGACCGTCCAGAGAGAAAGGAAGGACAGACTGACCGTCCAGAGAGAAAGGAAGGACAGACTGACCGTCCAGAGAGAAAGGAAGGACAGACTGACCGTCCAGAGAGAAAGGAAGGACAGACTGACCGTCCAGAGCGAAAGGAAGGACAGACTGACCGTCCAGAGAGAAAGGAAGGACAGACTGACCGTCCAGAGCGAAAGGAAGGACAGACTGACCGTCCAGAGCGAAAGGAAGGACAGACTGACCGTCCAGAGAGAAAGGAAGGACAGACTGACCGTCCAGAGAGAAAGGAAGGACAGACTGACCGTCCAGAGAGAAAGGAAGGACAGACTGACCGTCCAGAGAGAAAGGAAGGACAGACTGACCGTCCAGAGAGAAAGGAAGGACAGACTGACCGTCCGGAGAGAAAGGAAGGACAGACTGACCGTCCAGAGCGAAAGGAAGGACAGACTGACCGTCCAGAGAGAAAGGAAGGACAGACTGACCGTCCAGAGAGAAAGGAAGGACAGACTGACCGTCCAGAGCGAAAGGAAGGACAGACTGACCGTCCAGAGAGAAAGGAAGGACAGACTGACCGTCCAGAGAGAAAGGAAGGACAGACTGACCGTCCAGAGAGAAAGGAAGGACAGACTGACCGTCCGGAGCGAAAGGAAGGACAGACTGACCGTCCAGAGCGAAAGGAAGGACAGACTGACCGTCCGGAGAGAAAGGAAGGACAGACTGACCGTCCAGAGCGAAAGGAAGGACAGACTGACCGTCCGGAGCGAAAGGAAGGACAGACTGACCGTCCGGAGCGAAAGGAAGGACAGACTGACCGTCCGGAGAGAAAGGAAGGACAGACTGACCGTCCAGAGCGAAAGGAAGGACAGACTGACCGTCCAGAGCGAAAGGAAGGACAGACTGACCGTCCAGAGAGAAAGGAAGGACAGACTGACCGTCCAGAGCGAAAGGAAGGACAGACTGACCGTCCAGAGAGAAAGGAAGGACAGACTGACCGTCCAGAGAGAAAGGAAGGACAGACTGACCGTCCAGAGCGAAAGGAAGGACAGACTGACCGTCCAGAGCGAAAGGAAGGACAGACTGACCGTCCAGAGAGAAAGGAAGGACAGACTGACCGTCCAGAGCGAAAGGAAGGACAGACTGACCGTCCAGAGAGAAAGAAAGGACAGACTGACCGTCCAGAGAGAAAGGAAGGACAGACTGACCGTCCAGAGCGAAAGGAAGGACAGACTGACCGTCCAGAGCGAAAGGAAGGACAGACTGACCGTCCAGAGCGAAAGGAAGGACAGACTGACCGTCCAGAGAGAAAGGAAGGACAGACTGACCGTCCAGAGCGAAAGGAAGGACAGACTGACCGTCCAGAGCGAAAGGAAGGACAGACTGACCGTCCAGAGAGAAAGGATGGACAGACTGACCGTCCAGAGAGAAAGGAAGGACAGACTGACCGTCCAGAGCGAAAGGAAGGACAGACTGACCGTCCAGAGAGAAAGGAAGGACAGACTGACCGTCCAGAGCGAAAGGAAGGACAGACTGACCGTCCAGAGAGAAAGGAAGGACAGACTGACCGTCCAGAGAGAAAGGAAGGACATACTGACCGTCCAGAGAGAAAGGAAGGACAGACTGACCGTCCAGAGCGAAAGGAAGGACAGACTGACCGTCCAGAGCAGGTCCTGGTAGCAGATCAGCAGCCTCATGATGTCGGCCGCCTTCTCCGCGTGGCCCTTCTCCGCGCCGCCGTCCGTCAGCCGGCTCGGCACGGCCTTGTGCAGGAACAGGTTGGGCGCCATGATGGTGGCCACCGCCCACAGGTTCATCCGGTTCGTCTTCTCCTTCGACACCACCTTGCGGAGGAACTCCAGCAGAGCCTGGCGGGAGGAGGCGGGAGGAGGAGGTGGGAGGAGGAGGTGGGAGGAGGAGGCGGAGAGGGGGAGTACATGAAGTCACGCGAGCGGAGCGCAGATATGCAGAAAGACAGCACCGCATGGAAGTAGTCATGCAAGCCTGTGTGTGTGTGTGTGTGTGTGTGTGTGTGCAGGCATGCGTACATGCAGGCCTGCGAGCGTTTGAACACAGACTGGCAAAGCATACAGGCAATGCGTCGTGTGTGTGTGTGTGTATGGGGTTGGTGTGTGTGTGTGTGTGTGTGTGTGTATGGGGTTGGTGTGTGTGTGTATTAGTGTGTATGGGGTTGGTGTGTGTGTGTGTGTGTGTGTGTATGGGGTTGGTGTGTGTGTGTGTGTATTAGTGTGTATGGGGTTGGTGTGTGTGTGTGTGTGTGTGTGTGTGTGTGTGTGCATGCGTGTGCGTATACCTTAAGCGTGTTTCTGTTGGGCTCCGGCAGCAGCAGGATCAGCAGGTTCAACATGTGGAGCTTCTGTTTCAGCTCTGTGATGTCTGAAGGGAAAGACGAGCGGAGAACATGTATCATAATAACAAGAGATTGTGAGTGTGTACACACACACACACACACACACACACACACAGTACTCATTTCCTCTCGGTTTGGCCCCAGAATAATGGGATGTGTAAAAGATTAATGGCGGTGTGACAGGCGGCCGTTAGGATTTTGTAAGCGCACGTCTCGGTGGTCACACACATCATTCATCACCTGCGACTCACAAACCCGCTCATTTCCCATCGCTATGTACACCGCAGCCCCCAACTCTAACCCTCCAGTATGCTGCCTTCTTGTTCCAGAGACTCATTTTTAAGTTCAAGTCGTTACGTTGAACCTCTCGGGTTGTGGACACACAGATTACCGTTCCGCTGTTTTGACCTAGCGGCCGTATCGCTTCGTTGGGAAAACCTTCCGGACTCTTTGGGGGGAAACCATGCGAGGGTCGCATGCATGTAGTAGTATGCGTATCCATTGAGTTGTCATGGTTTCCCCAAAGGGTCTAGAAGCCCCCCCACCCACCACCACCCACCACCAACCCTCCAACTCACCAATTTGGCCGCTAGGTGAAAAAAAGTGTCTCTATTGGCTGATGATTTCCAGCCAATCGGGAGCCGGCCAGTGTCTGAGGGGCGGACCCCCCTTCCCTCACCTCTGACGGCGCTGAAGGTGTTGAGGTGTTCGGCGGTCAGCAGCGGGGAGGGGAGCTCCCGGATGAACTTCTTGAGCAGCGCCGCCGCGTCGTTGGGGCTCACGCCGTCCCAGTCCACCGCTCCGGAGTAGAAGGTGGTCTCCAGGGTCTGCTGCAGGAGCTGGCACGCACACACACACACACACACGCACACACACACACAAACACACACACACACACACACACGCACGCACACACACACACACACACACACACACACACACACACACACACAGAAGATGCGTTAGCAACGTGTTGTATGTAGAGGACCAGAGACACTGAAGCTGTAGCTTTGTTTCACTTTTCTTGCTCAGGCTACACGGTTTGTGTTAGTGTGGAAGAAACCGTAGTCTGGTTGCCAAGAGTCAGGAAACACACAGATAAGACCCCCCCCCCCCCCACACACACACACACACACACACCTGTATACTGCTGATGTTTTCTAATCATGTTCCAGAGACAACAAACCTTTCAGAGACAATATGGGTAAATATCCAATTGGCAAGTACATGAATTATACACCTATGGCTCCTGCCAGTGCTAAACAGTGCCCTCTGCTGGTGGCTATAATGAGCTTAATGAACATTTAAACTATATCATTGGTATATCATTGGTTTGACAGTCCCTGCTAGATTCAAGGGCACTGCTACCCTACTTCTGCTATGTTTTCTAGAGAGGGACAGGTCGTTCACCTTGATTCTGGACTGAGACCCCGGCACCCGCAGGATCCCCTCCGACTCGACGCCTTTCTTCTCCAGAAATGACAGTAACTGCAGAAAATGAAAAAAATGAATGGGACAAAAAATGGAGCAAAAAAGGAACAAAGAACACACAATAAAGAGAGCAGTAAAGAAAGAAGCAAAGGAGCTATAAAGACAGTAATTAACAGTGTCAATAGATATGTAGCTCTTGGCTGCCCCCGCTGGTTATACGTGGTAACTGCAGCCACAGCCAGGGTGTGGCCCAGATGCAGATATTCTTACTTAATTATACTATTCTATTCTATTTAACGGTAAAAACAAAAAAATGTATATGTTGTGGGAAAAAAAACATCAATTATTGCTATTAATTCTGAACTAGATAAATAAGTAGGCCTAATACTGAAGCTAACAGCATTAAAATAAAAGACAATGAGGTAAACTTGAATGAATGAACTGAATGCTTGCTTTCATATGCTTCATACTCCAAAACCACTCATTCATCACTCATTCATCATCACAACACAACTGTGACCGTATAGCTCGCGTGTGATTGGTGCTCACCGCCTGCAGGAGGAGAGGTGTGGCGGTGTTGGGCTTGACTTTCTGGTCGTTCTCCAGCAGCGTTGCCAGGGGTACGCCGAACAGAGCGCTCTCTGAAGGATGGAGAAGTGGTGGGCTGTTACAGCTCTGTCAACCTTATGTTCACCTTCAACACCCCCTCTGCCTGACTACATGTGCATCTGAACAACCAACAGGGCTCAGCGCTGCCCTCTGGTGGCCCACACGCATGTGTGCACGCGTGTGTGTGTCTTTGTGGACCGTGTGTACAGCTGCTGTGTACATGGATGTTTTTTTTTGTATTGTGAGTTTTAAAATTGCTGTTCAAAGCTGTGTGCATCGGTTTGTTTGTGTATGTATGTGTGTGTGTCTGTCTTTCTTGTCAGTGTCTTTTGTAAATGGGTGTATGTCTGTCTTTGATTTATGTGTGTGTGTGTGTGCCTGTCTTTTGTATATATTACATATATATATATATATATATATATATATATATATATAGATATATAGATATATATAGATATGTGTGTGTGTGTGTGTATGTATGTGTGTGTGTGTCTGTCTTTCTTGTCTGTGTCTTTTGTAAATGGGTGTATGTCTGTCTTTGATGTATGTGTGTGTGTGTGTGTGTACGGGTATGTGGCCTGTCTTTTGTATATATTAAATATATATATATATATATATATATATATATATATATATATATATATGTGTGTGTGTGTGTGTGTGTGTGTGTGTACGGGTGTGTGTGCCTGTCTTTTATATATATTATATATATATATGTGTGTGCGTGCGTGCGTGTGTGTGTGTGTGTGTGTACGGGTGTGTGTGCCTGTCTTTTATATATATTATATATACATGTGTGTGTGTGTGTGTGTGTGTGTGTGTGTGTGCGTGTGTGCGTGTGTGTGTGCGTGCGTGCGTGTGTGTCTACTACGGTCCGCAGCAGCAGCAGCAGCCTACCTGCTATCTTCCTCTTGGCCATCTTCTGCCTCTTGACCTCCAGCTCCAGCAGGTCGCTGAGCGCCGTCATGTCGATGAGGGCCAGCTGGCGCACCTTCTTCAGGTCCCCGGCGGACAGGTCCTGCACCCGCGTCACGCCCAGGCGACACTGGGGGCAGATCACCTTCTGAGAGGCGGAGAGAGAGAGAGAGAGAGAGAGAGAGAGAGAGAGAGAGAGAGAGAGGAAGGGAGAGAGATGTACAGAGAGCGATAGGAGAGAGTTTAAAATGACCTTCAAAAATGATTTGCAGATTTTTGAAGTTTTAGGAAATAAGGACACATGACGCGCTCTTGAGACTTATGCCCAAAGCGCTCAGACGGACGCAAAATCATGTTTTAAAATGTTTCACGTCCAAAATAGACTTGAGTCCTAAACGAAGCAACGTGAGGGAGGAACAGAACCAGATGGAGAAGGGAAGAGAGAGGGAGAAACCAAGATAAAAGGTGGAAATACGTCAGAGAGGGGAGAGAATATGTTGAATTGGGTTGGGAGAGATACAGCGCAAATACATTTTCCTCTTTACTGAAGAAAAAACGTGGCATTTGTTTGAGGAAGAGAACGGAGCGAGTGAATGCGAATGTAAACGACATTAGGAAACATTAGTGTGTTGTACACCTTAATCCATTTCCATTTCATGTCTGATGGCTAATATCAATAACTTTCTGCACTGTGACGTCTTGTTTATGTCCTCCTCCCACAAAAATGTGTTCAGAGCAGAGCTGATGACAAGGGGATTTCACATACAAATCAAATGTTGCTGCTTTTTGGTGAGCTGCACACACACACACACACACACACACACACACACACACACACACACACACACACACACACACACACACACACACACACACACACACACACACACACACACACTCCCTTTGTGCTGAGCTAAGACCCCTCATTCATCTACTCTGTTCATCCCTGTTATCTAACAAACTACAGCCAGCTCATTAGAAGTGGATTCAATCATAAAGTATGTGTGCTCATTATAGACCGTCCACAATGGCTGTAATATGGCCAAAACAACGCTGAAGTCCAAACACAAAGTCCACTCTGATTCAGGGTCTCGTTCGTTTAGTTTGAAAGCTTGTTTTGTAGAATACACCTCAGAAGAAATGCTTTGAGTCAAATCCACTGTGCAACCTGCTTTTTTATATTTTGTTTGCTTTCATAATCCACAGCATTTACTGCCCCAAAACACCAAAAACACACAGAAATGCCATCTGAACAATTGACCATAATGGTGTTACACACTCTTGAATGTTTTAGAGACATTTCTGAGGTTTCCCCATATGAAATACTCCATGGATTATCTGCCTAGCAACAGAGTCACTCAGTACACATTCCAAACTTCCTCAATGTGTGTGTGTGTGTGTGTGTGTGTGTGTGTGTGTGTGTGTGTGTGTGTGTGTGTGTGTGTGTGTGTGTGTGTGTGTGTGTGTGTGTGTGTGTGTGTGGCCTTACAGGCAGCGTTCCCTCTTCTTTCCTGCCGTTGCCTTGGGGCAGCTTGGTCTGCTTCAGGAAGATGGCGGCTTGCTCGCAGTACGCCACATCCGTGATGAAGATCTCCTCTTTTAGACCGATCTGCTGCTGCTCTGGATGAGCCACTGGTGGGACACACACACACACACACACACACACACACACACAGATCACCTATTAGTCCCAATACATTCCCAATATGTTCTGTGTTTGACTCCACTCAAAATGTTACTTGTTGCACTGCAACATGCAGATGATTAGTATTGCTATCTAAGGAAGCGATGGCATCATGGAAAACGTATTATGCTTCCTTTAGCCATCAGAGAGTACAAACGCTTCAGACAAACGCTTTAATAAATACATTTCATTATAACTAAATAAAATAATATGTATTTTAAAAAATAGAAATGTATAAATACAAAAATATTATTATAATTATTATCTTTTTTCAATAATTGGAATATAGCAATCGTTAGGTTGTGGCCCCTTGAGTGCTGGTTTTATGTTTATGACTTCCTACATACTATGAGTAAAAGCTCAATATCAACAATACCATTGTAAGGACAGGACTAAAGTAAAGCCTGAACTATAAGCTGCAGCCTGGTTTAGTGGCATCATAATCTCATCATAATCTACATCAATATAAACCCATAATCCAACATTATCGGTGGTCTGATCTGGACAGGCAAGGATTAACATAATCTAGCCAATCAATTCATCTGACATCTGACAACCAAACTGGAGTCCATTGCACAATGTGCGCTTTGCTGTTTCTTGTTTTGCTGTTGTTGTCCTGTGGGCTCTTACCTGACAACAGCGGTGATTTGGACGCCATACTGTCCTTCGCGAGGTCTTCACTGTGCTGAGACCCGGGCATAAAAGTCTAGAGGAGGGGAAAAAAATACACATTTACGATAGTCTAAATATACATGGGAACCGCGGTACAGTTTTGAAATGATAATTACAAATAACCTTTTTACACCGCTGGGAACACAGGTTAGAGTTTATCGATAGTAGATAATACATATTTTTTTCTTGTGCAGATGACAATCGGAGGAAGGTCTGCTTCCCTCGCAGGACCGCTCAGACGGACAGGACAAAGCGCGGCATTTACACCCGTCAGCCCTCTTTGTCCCCGCGAGTCGGGGGCCACAGAGGGAACATGACAGGTGAACCCACACACACACACACACACACACACACACACACAGGCAGGGGCTGACAGCATGTCACAGCGCTGGCCACCACTACTGCCAGGGGAACGGACCGCTAACCGCACTGTCGTTCTGCAACAATGACATCTTTATCATCCCCCCAAAAAAACAAACGCAATGCGTGTTGGTGGGGGGGGGGGGGGGGGGGGGCTGTATGTGTGTGTTTTGTAGATGTGTGTGTCACACTGTGTCTAGATCCAGATTATGGTGCGTACTTCTGATATCTACTGTAGTAAGACTGATATCCCATAACCATCAGAAACAACAACAGGGAATAAATGGACTATCTAGCAGCTAAAACAGCTCAATCATAACAGCATTTCAATCATTTAAATGATCTATGAATGCGTGAGCATGTGAGATGTAGCCAGCGAAGGAAACGAAGACGCATGACATATGGACTCTATTACACTGTAACCACCAACTATTTGGCAACACTCAAAGTCTATTCGGTTTCTATTATGTTCCTACGAAACAAATGAAATGAAAAAACAGTTTGAAAAGAGTTTCCCTTATAGGAAAATAACTGGAACAGCGACACGAGGGCAAACGCTCGCGATTAAATAAAGAGACGAGGAGTTTTCCCGGCGGTGTCGGACCTGAGCGATGGGCGAGTTGAAGATGTCCCGGACGTCGCGGGGCGGCGGCTTGTTCCTCTTGCGGAGGGACAGCGTGTAGGAGTCGAGGCGCCGCTGGACGGCCTCGGCCTGCGTGCGCGTCAGCGTGGACAGCAGCACGGCGTTCTCCACATCTTCTGCCGCGCCCTCGCTGACCAGCAGGTTGGACAGACCCGCATCGGCCAGCCACTGCTCCTCCTGCTCCCCCTCTGGCGCACACACACACACCAAAACACACACACACACACACATATACAGAGAGACACATGTATGAGTATGTACAGAGACACACATATTGTAAACATCAGATAAACGCACACACACATACGTAGATTAAACCTTTCATGGGCAGCAGCAACAGAGACGACTGTGGGCACACATTAAAGCATGGCATGCACACACACACACACACACACACACACACACACACACATATATACACACGCAACAAAAAATACATCATATACTTATAAATGATATAGTATAATATACAGGATATCACTGATGAATACTTATATACTTGCAATCATAACATTGAGACAAACTGGCTACTACGTATTTCAAGTATGTGAGTGAAGAATCATTGCACATACGAAATACATACATAGATATACAGTACATATATAATACAGAGTATCCCATGGCAACAATATGATATTTGAGTGTTGGCATGGTTAACGCACACGGCCATCATAACCCTGGCTGTTAAACCAGACTAAATTATTCAACTTCATGTGGGATGGCAGCAGCGGTTGAACTTGTTGTCCATTTTTCACGCATCGCCTCCCTTTCCTCTCTCTCTCTCACACACTCAGACCCTGCACTGTGACAATATGCTACGAGCTAACCCGCTAAGTGCAGAAAGGAGCAATCGCACACTACAACAACAACAACAACAACAACAACAAGGTGGTTGTCCGTGTCCGGTGTCTCTCTCACCTTCGGACTGTCTGGAGTCCCGCCTGGCGCGCTCGTCCAGCAGGTCCGCTTCGTAGCCGCTCCCCTGGCGGATGGTCTCCACCTCGCTCCAGAAGGAGTCGAGACACAGCTTGTCAGGCTGCTCCTGCTGCTCCTGGTGATGCTGATGCTGCTGCTGCTGATGCTGATGCTGATGCTGCTGATGCTGATGCTGAGGATATTGCTGCTCTGTTGCCGACGGCGACGCGCTCTCCTCCCGCGGCTGCTGTGTGTGTTCAGGGGCGGCCGGGTCCTGTTTGCTGCTGGCCCAGGGCTCCCCGTTCATCTCGAAGGGGCAGGGATCTCTGTCGAAAAAACAACACACACACACACACATGCATGCAATGTGAGTAATTAATCACCCACACACATACAGAGGAACTAACACACACCCACAATGTCATTAAACCTGGAAGGAAATGTTAAAAAAATAAATAAATGAAACATACACATACACACTTGAGCACTGAAGAAAAAAGGGTTGAAGACGACAGGCAGACGCAGACTGATTGAATGGGAGGAGGAAGGGAAAAAAAAAAGGGCAAGTCCAGGTTGAAGGAGAGACAAAAGGAGCGGGACGGAGGGAGGGATGGTGCGAGGAGAGTGAAACGGAGAAGGCGAGTGTGCACACAAAGAGGGGGGGCGTCTATTGTTCGTGCAAAATGCGGCCGCCAGGCATCAGTACCGCCGCTGACCGCTAGGGGGCGGCGGCGGTACCGATGCCACCGTTTGGCCACTAGGGGGCGCCGCGGTGCCGTACACAAAGTGCTTCGTTTCCACAAGGGCGTCACACACACACACACGTGACACACACACCCATAAACACACACACACACACACACACATCAAAATGTAGCGCCACGGCCGTGTCCGATGTCACACACACACAACGTAAACTGACTTCAACCAGTCGTTAAACTAAACCCGCTGCGTTTTTTTTCTCTCTCGTGTTTATTAACCGTCGCCAGTGAAGTCAGTCTTTCCACAGTGGACCGTATCGCGTCCGGGTGGTCCAGGTCCGGGTCCGGGTCCGGACGGGGACAAAGAGACCCGCAGTGGGGACGGCATGATCAGCCTCCAGCCAGTAGACGTGACCCCCGCGTTTGATTTTAGTGGATTTGCCACATTTTACATTGTCAGCCATTTCTCAATGCAGTTTTGAAGGCTTGGTGACACAGCAGCTCCTCCTGCTCCAAAAATATATCCAATTTATTTATTTATTTTAAATTTTTAATTAAATTTTTTGTGTCTTTGTTAGTTAAACCACATGCTTGTTGGCTGTGGGCCACGTGTATGCTGGACCACATGCCATGCAACTGCAACAAGCAGCATCTTAAAATATTACAAACGAGTTGAGCAGCTCCATAAAAATTAAATGTGTCTTTTGTTTTGTCCAACATAACTAAAGCGCATAGGAGCTGCCCTGGGGTCCGTTTCACAAAGCAGGTTTAGTGAAAACCCTGCGTTTATTAACCCTGAACTGAGGGAAACTCTGCGATTTCCGTTTCACAAAGGGAGATAACTCAAACCAGAGAAAGAGGGGCAACTCTAACCTGTTTCACAGAGAGAGGTAACTTACGCTCTCGGTCAGTTACCGTAGTAACAGACTCTATGAACCTAACCTGGTCGGGACCAGGTTTTACTCAATGGATCAATGTGTCTCCGCCCTCTTTCAGCCACACACGCCATTTGATTTCCTCATTCATTCAGTCAGCGAGTTTTGGCGTAGCCGTCTGTCAAAAATCATTTAACAAAATCAGAGTCAGTGCTATTTCAGAAGTCCATTAGGCAGTAGGAGGCGACTTTTTCACGAACATGTCCTTTTGACCAGCGCTCGAAGTGGAAAAAAATAAGTGCCGGTACTCCCTTACTCATATATATATATATATATATATATATATATATATATATATATATATATATATATATATATATATATATATATATATATATATATATATATAAGCGCTTTGGGTGTCTTGAAAAGCGCTATATAAATGCAATTAATTATTATTATATAATTATTATTTACTGCGCAGAGAATTAAATATTCGTCGGGAGAGGGTTATCAGACCATAGATGTAGGCTAGCCTTTCCAGACAATTATCATTTCCAGACAATTATCTTTTTCAGCGGTACCGTTTCACGTCACAGTCCATCATTTACATACGCAACCTAATCCGTCCTTACATGTGCAACATTACCAACCGTAGTCTCTCACATCCCAGCAGATATTGTGTGTTGCACTGCGTTTCTTTGCAAATGTTTTTTGTACAATGTCTGAGATGTAGAGGCAACTGTATACAGTCAAATAGCCACTTAATATTTACTTTACAGTGTAAAACATGATCAAAATGATCATGCCGAGGTCTTATCCGTTTGAATAATGTAATCTTAAGCTGCTGTCAAGTGCGCTTCTCCCCCGCGGGATTGCACCTAAATGAAATAAATAGTTACCATTCAAGCAGTTTTCCTCTGTAATATTATTGTGATCGCAAAGGACTCCATTTAAACTTACGCAGCATGTGTTGCACTTCTTTCTAAAAACGTGTTGAAACTCGCCATATGAGCGCATTAGTAGTAGGTATATTAAGTATTTCCAATCGAGGTTGGTGACTTCCCCGTTGCCATGGTGACTCGTCGAATCGGGGCTCCATTGATGCTGGCTTTTTATAGTTGTGGTGCACGCGCTCAACCCTAGGTGGAACTCCTCTGAGTTGATCAACTTAACTCAAAACCGGTGTTGTGGAACCGAAATCCCAGAGTTTTCTATCTCAGTGGAGATCAACTCAGCGTTTAGGATTAAACTCAGAGGTTGTTAAACCTGCTTTGTGAAACGGACCCCAGGTGAGGTAGTTTCCTCCAATACACAAGTTTTGATTCTGTGTTTACATGCTCACAGACTTAACAATAAGTAATAACTCAGAGTGAAGATGGTGGCTTACTGAGTGTTAGTCAGTTTTAACATCATGTCTGACCTCTGAGTGCAGAGCAACGTCTCAATAGGTCACAAGGTCAAGTGGGAGGGAGGGTTTCTTAACTGATGGAAAGGCAGCCTAAGCATTTACTTATGAGTCAAAAGTGCTCAGTTCCCGGTTGTATGAATGTACGCAGAAGGAGACTGTTGTCAACTGAACACCAGTTTCCCCTTTTCCCCACCAGCCGGTCCTAGCTATCCCTCTCCGCCCGTCTGATTCAGACATTGTGAAATGAGGGAATTGCTGAATTGTTAATACAGCGTTCGGTTGGTGGCCTAACCATACAGCAGTGGGCGTGTAAACACACAGAACAGAAAATGTTGTTTTTTTAAACTGTGGTTTTGTTTGTTTGTTTGTGGTCACTATCGGAGAGAACGACCTCGCCAGGGCAGCTCGTATTCGCTGAGTTATGTTGGACAAAACAAAGACACAGATATGGAGCTGCTCAACACTGGTTTGGAGGAGGATGGATGTCAACGCAATGTGGATGTGTGCAAAATCCGGATCACATTTACACTGCAACAGGGGGTGAGTTGAATACCCCCCCCCCCAAAAAAAGGTGTTTATTGTATATATTAGTGATACGGTCGCACAAAACTATCAGAGCAGCAGACAGCTTCTTTAGTCTGAATAGAGAATCGTAACAAAAACATATATAGGGGTCCTCCTCATTGTCCCAGTCCACCAAGGGGTCCACCAGGGGGTCCCTGGGCTGAAAGAGGTTGAGGACAACTGGTCTAAACAAATATGACAAGAAAGAAAAAGAAACGCCCAGTTCAGCCATGTTCAGCTATCCATGTGAGACTAGCCAGGACCAGCAGGCCCGGCCCTGGGCATGTTGGTGTTCATGTCCAGGCTGGGCCTGCTGGTCCTGGAAATGTTGGTGTTCATGTCCAGTGTACTGCAGTCTTCTACACCAACATGTCCAGGCTGGGCCTGCTGGGCCTGCTAGACCAGGCTGATTGGCCTGCAGCAGGAACCCAAGTGTTACCCTGTGCTACAGCTGCTGTTGGTTCCATCTGACTCAACATAAGTAATAATGGTACAATAATGATTGGACACCTATTAGATGTGACCATCCTGTAGACTGATATATGTAAGGGATAATCCACGACGAGGTGTGCATGTATCGAAAAATAATGCATGAAGTGCATTATTTTTCGATACATGCACACCTGGGGTAGATTATCCCGCTTATAGGTGGCCACTTAGGAATCAATATTCTCAAAATTATAACTTTTAGCTTGCACTACTTTTTGTGTTGCTGAAAACAAACGGCACATGACAGGAGAAATATATGGGTCTGAGTAATGCCTGGAACGCAATCAGTGAACATGAGATTCAGAGACGATCTTAGTAACGACATGGTAACGTTACCCAATTACTCCAGTAAATAGAGACGATCTTAGTAACGACATGGCAACGTTACCTTATTACTCCGGTAAATAGAGACGACCATAGTAACGACATGGTGTAACGTTACCCTATTAGGCTACTCCGGTAAATAGAGACGACCTTAGTAACGACATGGCAACGTTACCTTATTACTCCGGTAAATAGAGACGATCTTAGTAACGACATGGCAACGTTACCTTATTACTCCGGTAAATAGAGACGATTAGTAACGACATGGCAACGTTACCTAATTACTCCAGTAAATAGAGATGATCTTAGTAACGACATGGCAACGTTACCTTATTACTCCGGTAAATAGAGACGATCTTAGTAATGACATGGCAACGTTACCTTATTACTCCGGTACATAGAGACGATCTTAGTAACGACATGGCGACGGGTCCCATCCGAGTCCTGTCCAAGTTTACATTACTTTTTAGACCGGTGATTAGACTGCTTATGTCACGACACGTCATAACCGTGCAGTTATTGACAAATGATCACCTCTCCAGCCAATCAGAATCGAGTATTCACCCGGGCCATGGTATAATAGATGATAATATAACAATACTACTCTAATAGAAATCTTTATACTAATAACCATCATGCTCTTTTGAACATAAAACCAATGAATGTAACTATTCACTACTGATTGTGTGGAAGACAAACTAAAGAACAGATCATTCATTAACGGTTGTCTCAACTCATCAGACACATTAGACCTTAAGGTTAAACAATGACGCACTTTCATCACGTCCTGCTGCATGTGAATGGTTGGAAATGCGGGAGAAGAAAGACCAAAGAACAGCTCAAAAGAAGTGGATCAGCTTCTCAAGCAAATCCACCCAAACCCCCTGACCTCATCTGGTCTGTTTGTAAGGGAGTTTCAACACAGTGTCCCAGTTCTGGAGGTCGCTTTCTGTGTAATACATATATAAATATATGAATATAAATCATGTGATAGATCAATTGTGTATTAATGTCTTACTACATATTGTGCTTACAATGCATTCAGGCTACAGGGCCAACATTGTGTTTCTGTAAGTAATGAAACACTTTTCAAAACGCTGTACTTGACTTGAAGCTGAAGTAAGCTCATGCATGCATGGCTGTATGAAAAATGAACTGTAGACGATATTATGTCAAACATGGAAACTATGCAAGAACTTTCTCAAGTCAGGCAGAACCAGAGTCTCAGTCCGGCTCTGTGCACCGTGTCTGTCAACATGGAGGAGTGAGGGAGGGGAGGGAGTCCTAACCGCCGGCCACAAAACCCATGGAAACGTCCCAGCGCTCAGAGCACAGAGCTGTACGTTATATTGATTATTGATCATGAGGATACTAACAAGACATTTGTGTCTCACTATTATAAAACCATCGCAGCAGGTTGACATTCCAAAGACTAATTACTAATTACTAATAATTGCTTCTCAAATAATGATCTCTTCCCTGCACCACCGAGTGAAGGCTTTAGTTTCTTCCAAAAACACCGAACACATCCAACAACAGTTATGGGTCAAAATAAATACTGCAAATGAGCTGTTGCCGGTCTACAAGTCTGTCCTCCTACCTGCTACAGGGCTTCCTGCTCCTGCGGACGGGCAGACCGCGACCGGCGCGCATCCGAAACCGACCGAGTCTCTGGAGAGAGGACTGAATGGCGGGCGCCATCGCCACCGCTTCCCCCCCCACCATGGCAACGCAGGTGACAGAGTCTATAATAGTCCGGCTGTAGTGTTGCTGTGCTCTCAGGATATGTCCTCCTCTACCTCCGCTGGTCCTCAGTGCGCCTGTGTGTGTGTGTGTGTGTGTGTGGGGAGGGAGGGGGGTCATAAGACCAACTGACAGCAAATTAGGTTTTTTGCTGTCAATTTTTGCTCTCCAGGGGCCCTTAGGCGGCGGCTGCGTGACATGCTTCTGAGCTGAAAAAGCTCTTAGAGGAATTTGAAGTGAGAGGAAGGGTGGAGAGAGGGGCGGGAAAAGGGGGGAGGCGGCAGGACGGAGAGGGCAGTGAGCCGTCAACGTCATTTACACGTAATTCTTGTTGCTCAGCACGGCAGACACGCCCGGCCATTCACTTCCTCAAACTTCATGAAATTCGTGGCATTCTCCAAACCTGTAACACTTTCACCTCAAACACTTCCAAGGCCTTCAGCCCACCCCTCTCTAAAACCTCATGGGAGGTTTGGGTTTACTGAAACAAAATATCGCAAATGAATGACACATTTGCCTTAAGTTGCACAACTATGGGCTGAAACCCAATGGAGACCCGCCGCTATGAACCCTCTTCAGGCCCGCGTGACGCCTCGCCCTTTTATATACATGTGGGGCCTTACGGCCGTTATCAATCCACTCAATCAGGCGCACTTTGTGAGGACGCAGTTTCTGTCACACAAATGATTCAACATAATGTTATCTGAGGATTCATCGAAGGATGTCTCCTAATCCGCACCTTTCAGACCGACACTCGACGCTGTCACACTTCACGCTGTGACGGTTCAAGCCGACGGCGGCGTCCAAACAAAACATAAAATCACACCGTATATGGGAATGAGAGCAGTGGCAACCGCTGGCTACACAGACATACTTGTGGTTTTAAGATCGAGCTTTACCTCATACCTGAGCAGTGACCAAGGCGGGAGTTATGTTTGAAATCCCATTCAGTCACGTTAGTTTTGCGCGCAGCAAAACGCTGAATGTTTTGCTGCGTTGCTTTTCTGCTCTGTAGGCCATGTGAGCGTTCAGAGAAAAAAATACACACAGTCACAGTCACAAGAGAGAGAGAGAGAGAGAGGGACAGAGAGAGGGACAGAGAGGGGGGGGGCAGAGAGAGGGACAGATATAGAGAGAGAGAGACAGAGAGAGAGAGAGACAGAGAGAGGGACAGAGAGAGGGAGAGGGAGAGGGAGAGGGGGGACAGAGGGACAGAGAGAGAGACAGAGAGAGAGAGAGAGAGAGAGAGAGAGGGAGAGGGAGAGGGGGGACAGAGGGACAGAGAGAGGGACAGAGAGAGATCCTCTGGTTCCTCAAGTGAAACAGGCTTGTCAACAATACCATCCCTGCCATGGCCGGGTTTTGGGGTATCAGGGGTTTGATATTGGGGTGTAAGGGGTTTGATATTGGGGTGTAAGGGGTTTGGTTTTGGGGTATAAGGGGTTTGATGCCAGGGCTTTGCTGATGTCTGTGTGTGTGTCTAGTGGTCTAACAGCAGTCCAGTACAGAGTACAAACAATGGGATGCAAAAACAAAGAACAACTTGCAACTATATTAACCACAATGCTGTGCTTCAAGCAAGAACAAAAAGATCCCCTGGATGACCTAAATAACAAAAACACAAAGTTCTTGTGTTGCGGCGGTGTGACCACATCCCAGAATATCTCTGCAGGCGGAGGTCGGAGAACAAGGATAGTTCAGAATCTGCTAATACAACCACTAATAAAAAAAATACATCCCTTGCAAATATCATTAAGATGCCAGAATGCACACATAAACACGCCATTGTTGCTACAAACGAAGGAGGCTAAAAAAAAATGTCACGGCGACGACGAGATTAGTCCTGGGCGAATAGGCCGCACAGTAACGCAAACAATATCAACAGGAAACAAACCGCCGGCCGAAAAGAATGAAAGGAGAATGTCAGCCCCGTGTCTTTAATTAAACACTATGGGGAATAACAACACAAAGTCACCCTGCTCACAAACACCCTTAATCCGCCGGGCCGGCGCTGGTAAGACGACGCAGAAATGCAACAGAAAGTCTTTAATCTCATGGGGCCGAATTCCCTTTCAAGCCTCTTAACTTGCAGAGAATTCCCCAGTTGGGATGTGTGCAGCCATGCAGGTGAGATCTTTTATTCAGGTGGTCCGTCCAATATGCAGGAATAACTTAAAACACGGCAAAAGTTTGTCCTGGAATTGGATACTAAAGAAATGCACGACTAATAGCCTATTTAAAATGAATGAAGAGTGAAAGTTCTTAACAATTAGCATTCAACTGAACAGCAGAGACCATTGACCCATTGATCCCAGACCACCACCATCTAAAGGTCCAGCGGTCCACAGTCTAATGGTCCAGCGGTCCACAGTCTAAAGGTCCAGCGGTCCACAGTCTAAAGGTCCAGTGGTCCACAGTCTAAAGGTCCAGTGGTCCACAGTCTAAAGGTCCAGTGGTCCACAGTCTAAAGGTCCAGCGGTCCACAGTCTAAAGGTCCAGCGGTCCACAGTCTAAAGGTCCAGTGGTCCACAGTCTAAAGGTCCAGCGGAAGAGATTCAGGGTGGGTGTGATCCTACCTGATCTTGACCCGGCTGTTGGCTCTGCCCAAGAGAATATGCCGGGCCGCCAGTCTCCTTCTCCCGAAAGGCATCCTGCGGCCGTTGTCTGTCTCCCCCCCCACCCCCCCCCACCCACCCACCCACCCACCACCACCACCCGCGACCACCACCACCTCTGGAGAAAGGGAAGAGCTGTTGCGGCGCGGCGTATAGGAAGGTCGGTCCGGCAGGCGGTTCCCTTGCAGTCTCCTCTCCTCGGCCCCCGCAAACACATTGAACATTGAAGGACACTGCTGGCCAGCGCTGCTGCTGCTGCGTCACCACAGCATAGCGTTGCATCCTGGGGCAGGAAGGGAGCCTGAGGGCCGGTGGCGTGTGTGTGTGTGTGTGTGTGTGTGTTTGTGCGCGTGTGTATACAAGTGAGTGGGGAGTGTGTGTGTGTGTTGGGGGGGGTGGGGGTGGGGGTGGGGGGGGGCAGGAGTGACTGACTGGCTAGATGGCTGGCAGAGAGCTGGGGCGTGAGGCAAGGAGGTATGAGTCTGGGACAGCTGCGGGGGGGGGGGGGGGGGTAGGGGAGGGATGGGGAGGGGGGGCGACAACAGCTGCATTCGCCGGCCGGGCGGTTTGGTCTCGCCCACCAGGGCTTCATGCGACGCGATATCCCCTTCG
>JAOPHQ010002470.1:7500-33889 GCA_030340625.1 Merluccius polli | reverse complement strand
ACACAGCAAAATGGTTGCCAAGCAACACAGGCTAGCATACAGGCTTTAGCGAACAGGCGCAATAATAAACAAATAATAATAATTGCTATGCAGTGCACAGGTGTGCGTTTATCGTAGTATTTTACAACGGCCTCGAGCCAATCGGAGTCAAGGACCGGAAATATCCATTTAATAAAATGGCAATACAGCACTTTCATCTCAGGGACTCAATGTGCGTCGGTCAATACGGAGTTGGTGGACAACATAACCATATCGCCACAGCAGTGCACAAAAGTAGGCTACTATTGATTACATGCGTAAATGCTCGGCACATGAATCGGCACGACAAAGTGATTTTGTCAAATTGTATTGTTTTACGGATGTTTAAGTGAAGCCAGGAGAGACGGTTACCATGGTTTCAGGTACCGGTATTGTCCTTTAAAGTTGAATGCATCCGTCCATCCATCGGTCGGCCGGTCGGTACTGTATCTAAACGGTTGCCCTCTGGCATGGGTCCGCCTCTCTCGCAGCACTTAGTTACAACGCATGGCACGTCCTCTCCCCCGTCTCCCCCGTCTCCCCCATCTCCCTCCCCCCTTGTACCCAAAACCCATCTGAACAGCAGTGACCCCATCCCACTCCCTGCCTGCCATACCATGCAGAGATACATACATCTACATATAGGCTATATATATATATATACAGTATATATATATATATATGTATATTCCTTATACATACATACTGTATATACATACATTTGCATGTAAATCTACATGAAGTTTCGGGACAGGGGAGTGGTTTCCTGAGCACTGCAGCAGGGTTGCAGGTACAGGGGCGAGTTGGGCTGTAATGGCCGTCCTTGTGCGTTACCTTGGGAAGACAGCGGTCCACAACAGGAGGTAATGTGCTGAGGCAAAGGGAAGATTAGAGCGTTGGAGAGGGTGGGGACAGAAGTACAAGGAAGGAAGACAGGAAGGAAGGCAGGAAGGAAGGAAGGAAGGAAGGAAGGAAGGAAGGAAGGAAGGGTGAAAGAAAGAAAGCACGAGAGGACAAAAGCACAAATGAAAGCAAGAAAGAAAGAAAGTTAATAAAAACGTAGTGCAGATGAAGTATGACAGAATGATAGAAAGAACACATGAACGATATTATAGAAATATAGAAATAAAGAGAATACAATTAAATAAACAGTAAGCCGGGGGGGGGGGCAGTCTTCACTGTAGGGGGAGAGCAGAACAGACATGAGTATCCACAGCTGTGTTGGTCCCCGTGATTGAGGCTTGTTTTGCAGCCAACGCCAATTCACATCCCCCTTCCCGCCACTGTGTCTTTTAATTCTAACCAATCACAGGTTTTCATTAAATCCCCCCCTTCCCCCCCCTTTTCCTCCACGAATTACATCATGAACCTAACATGTTATGACGGATAGGTTTCATTTTCAACCCCCCTGACGCCCCCCCCCCCCCCCACCGGACCACTTCCAACCACCGCCCCCCCCCCCAATCCGACACGACTAAACCCTCCCTCCCTCCCTCCCTCCCTCCCTCCTAATATCGGGGCCACGGCCCCCGCGCGTCTCATAACATGCCACTTCCTGTCTCATCATAATTCAATAAGGCTGACACGCCAGACGTGCCGTGGCTGGCCAGTCACTCACTCTCACTCCCCCGCCTCCCCCCCAACCCTCCCACCCTCCCATGCACCCCCCCCCCCCTCCTCATTGGGCAGATAAGAGGTGGTGATTGCACTCTGTCACTTTTACCTTCCTGCCTGTGTGGAGGACAGAGATGGACTGGGGTGGGGGGGGGGGGGGGGGGAGAGGGGATGTCTGCTGCCTGATCAAATCAGACCTCACACACTACCGACCACCCTCCCCCCCCCCTCCCCCCCCTCCCCCCCCCACCCACTCTCTCTCTCCCACTGTCACCACCGTCATCCCCCGCGTGCCCGCCGGCATTTTCAGATGTGACACGCGACTCCTTGTCTGGGTTCGTGATGAAGACAAGTGAGGAGGCTATGCTGGTGTGAAAATGGTGGCATTTCATGGGCGGCGGTGAACATCTCCCCCCTTTCCCTTTCCCTCTCCTCCCCCCCCTCCCTCCCTCCCTCCCTCCTCGGAGCGTCTCTCTATTTAGTGGGATGGTTTCCTGGGGAGGAGTAAGAAGTGCAATCCATCCAGATCTCTTGTTTACCCCCCCCCACCAAAACATGATACTCACCCACACACACACTCTCTTCCTCAGCCTCCCTCAGTGAGCACACACTGCGGTCGGCTGATGAAATGCATTCAAGGCGTTGTTTGAACAGGTTTCGTTGAGTTGTGTGTGTGTGTGTGTGTGTGTGCCTCGACCATCCAGTGTGCGGACAGGTCAGCCTCCTGGCTATCACCCCCCTGCAAAATTCCCTGGAGACCAAGACCTCCAGCCGTGACCTTTTCACCCCCCCCCCCCCCCCCCCACCCAGGGGTTGTACTCTGGAGGAAACACAGCCTGGCTGAGGCTAAGTCCCAGAGCAGCTAATGATCCGACGTGTGCGTGTCCATGTGTGCGTGTATATGTGAATGTGTGTGCACGTGTGTGTGTGTGTACATGTGTGTGTGTGTTCACATGACCTAAAGAAAGATAGCGGATCTGCTAGCTGGCTTAGAAGCTTCCAAAGATATCCTGCAGCACAGATATAATGACCTGTTGGACACACACACACACACACGCACACACGCATGCGCACACACACACACACACACTCACTAGTAAGAACCAATAGTCAAAGTGAAACGCTTGGTCACCTTCGGTCCATTTCTATTTGCCTTCACCATGTGACAGTTTCAATTAAGCGGAGGCTAAGCGAGCCGCGGGCTAACCGCCCTCATTAAGTACACTCACATACAGATTAGAGTTCGGCTCCGAATCAGTGGATCACATGACCTTTTGGCCCCTTCATATTCATCCCTGGCTGGTAGATATTACACACACACACACACTCAGATTGTTTTAGGGCCCTGGAGAGATCTACATCTGGGGCATGTTTCTGACACGCAACAGACAAACTGTCTGTCGTTTATATGTTACGCGTTCAACGGAATTCATTATGCCCACAATCACATTTTCGGTTTTATATTTGTATAGCGCAACCCAAATAAAAATAAATAGGAGTAGGAGCGAAGCATGCGCAGCGGGGATGCAGCGGGGCTGCGTTTGCTTTCGCTCGCCGCGTGTTACACTCAAGCCTATTTTGCGATGGGAACCGTTTAAAAACGACTACTGTGCGTGAGTCCCAACTCGGCGCAGGTGCTTTGGGCTTTACAACTCATTACGACTCAATTAGCCCCGTTTGTCCCTCAAGTGGCGATTTAAGGCAGGTGGTTATGCAAACAAGAACGTAACACGGTCGTATCACAATATCAACCGAACGCGCGGAAGACGATACGAAGGTGAGCGAGACTAGAGTCGGTAGCGGATGTGGGTCAGGGGTTGTGTCAGCTCTCTGGAGATGTGCCCCCCCCACACACACACACACACACACACACACACACACACCAGACATATTGGCTTGTGGTCTTGTGTGTGACCTTTCCTTCACTGAGCATTTGGTGTCTCTCTTTATTTCCATCTCTCTCTCTCTCTCTCTCTCTCTCGCTCGATTTCTCTCTGTCTTTGTCTCCCACTCACTCTCTCTGTCTTACAGATGTCTGTCTTCCTGTCAGGCTGTCAATGTTTAGCTTAATAGTCGGCTCCATATTCACAAAACGTTTGTCTGCCACCTGTTTGCCTCCGATCAACGCAGCGTTTCGTTTATTATTATTTTGTAATTTTTGGGGCAAACAGATGTACAAGGATTGGTATTTTCCATTGAATTCACAATTCATCCACACGCCGGTGATCGTGACCATCAAAGCAGATCATCATATAATTCAATATTCACCCGGGGTTTTGTACTTTTCCATTGTCTTGTCGCCGACTTGTTTTTTGCACCGGCTTTAAATAAACTCAAGTGCAGCGCATTCCCCGCATGTGGCCGCCGTCCGTCCGGCGATCCCTGTGATGTAATATCACCGGTGAGCCATATAAGATATAGATGGACCAGGTGGGGCCAGAAGCCACCGGGATCATCGACACCATCTTGACGAACGACCTCCACAGGACCGTAAAGACCGACGTATACGTGATAGAGATGGACCATCAGCTGACACGCTACAGCCGTATTTCATGACCGTAGGATGGTTACCTTATTTTAATGGGGCTCATAAATGTTACATTTTAATAACCGGCCCGCGCAAAAGCACGATGGTGTCATAGTGATGTAAGTGTCTTATAGATATAATAGCCTAGCTTGACGTCGGTGTACTGCGATGTACCAGCTGCTGAATTCCTGAACAATACAACTTTCTTCTGAAGACGTTTGAATAAAGTGAAATTGTGCGTTAAGAATGGTTATCGCAGCAACAGATGAACTGCCATATATTTAATACAAAGTAGAATATCAAATATAAGCATCTGGTGTAATAATTATTTTCTGAAGCAGCGTTCAAGTGAATCACTTTTGACGATAATTTAACAACACCATCTGACTAAATAAGGCATGTAAATATGAATGTAAGGGGAAAATCGGTTTTAAACTTTTGTTTGTCGATTCAGATTTCGTCTGTTGATTGATACACCAAAATGTTTTTTTATTCATCGTCGACGCCTTGCAATACATCGTCGAAAGCTGAAATAGCATCCTTTTTTTTTACATGAAAATGTTAGAACATATTATAAGAATAACTGCGATGTCATTCTGTGCTGTATTTTACATTTATATCTGGGGCATTATGTCCTGAATATGGATAACAAAAATTTTGATTGACAGGGCAGGTCAGCAGTTTCCAGGAACACAAAAAGTAGTGCGAGCTAAAAGTTGTACTTTTGAGACAGAATTACCCCAAAATACAAATCAACACCCTTATATTTTTAACGATTCGCAAGTGGCCATGGTATAAGTGGGCTATCGAAAAATAATGCACTTCGCTGAGGGTGCACTTCGCGAACTTCTTAGCCCCCGCGTCGTGCATTATTTTTCGATACATGCACATCTCGTCGTGGATTATCCCTTACTTATTATTTAAAATACAAGAAGAGTAACAGCAAACTTAAAAACAACAAAAACAAAAGACAAAGAAAAACAAGTGTTATCTTAGTAAATGTCACTGGCAATGTCAGTCACTGGCAAGGACTATTTTATTATGCTCATTCTTGGCATAACATCGCCTTGAAAACAAATTATGCTCTGCGGAAAATACAAAATCTACGAAAAGATAACATCAACTCTCTCCACACAACAACAATGCCGTTTGTCTGGCGTTTCTAGGCTATGCTTTACTCCCCCATAGCAATTAGCGTAATTTCAAATAGAAATTGCGTCATTTTCAAATATAAAAAAATATATAAAAAAACGTATTTTAACACCACTCATGTCTCATTACATTTCATTATGCAACATAACCGTATGAAACAATTATCATCGATTAAAATGCATTAAAATGAGCATTCAGGTCAGACAACATTAATCTACCCTCGTGTCACCTTGAGGAAGAGAGCGCTGAGTTGAAGATGAATGATGAGATTGAGAGTTTTAATTACACCAACTTCTGTGACGCCACAAGGAACATTTGACATGACAAGCGCACTGGAACCTATTCCATGTGACCGCCGCCATAAAAACACAAGGCTGGCGCAGTTATGCATTATTTGTATCGCACATGATTAATTGAACCGTAATTTTAATTGTCCTAAAAAAAAAAGGAATCAGTGTTAAATGATGGCAGATGAGATAAGATAAACTCGTCCCAAAGGAAAATCGTTTGAGACGTTTGAAGAGACCACGGTCCAGACAGTAAGAAAACAGCATTCAAAACAAACCGATTAATAAAATTGGGCTTGTGTGTGTTTGTATGCATGCATGCATTGTGTGTGCGTGCGTAAGTGAGTTCAGCATCTCGCGCCTGCGTGTCTAGACTAGTGCACTGTGGTAAACTTGTATAGGGAGAGATATGATGCATGGACACCATCGTATTAATTTCGTGCGGATTGGATTCAGCCGGCCCATGAGGCGAACACAGCGTCCCTGCGGCGTGTTTTAAATGTGCTTTTGTACGACACAACAATGGCCAGTCTAGATCAGAGTCTACCTGCTATTCACCAGGCACACACTACTAAAAACAAGGTCACTTTCTTTGTGGATGTCGGGAGTAAGAAAACACAATTACCCCGGCCTTGTGCTATATCTCTTTGTGGTTCTCTCTTTTTTTCCCCCAGAATGCAATATGAGCAGAAGGCACAGCAGGTAGGGCTGCCCTCCTCAGGCTCATGGGAGGACATGGATCACACCTCCTTAAGCCCCCCCCCCCCTGCGTTTCAAGCACACTATTTGTTTTATAAAAGACCCCCTTCTGTCCAGCCTCTCAGACTGATGTATTCAGACATAGAAATACATTTTCCTAAACAGGAATTTATATAACTGCACTCAGAAAAAGTGAATTGAATGGAATTGAATTGTTGAATTGAAACTGGATGTCGATAATGTATAACCAAAGTCCTTCTAGGCAAGTCCTCTCACTCGCGGCCATCTTGGCCACGCCTTTCGGGAGTATGTAAATGTATAGGGGGAGAGCTGTATCTCCATTTTCCGAGGTTTTGGTGGTTTTGTATCAAATTAACGTTTTTAAAGCCCTTTTTCTTACAGGTAATGTTGGACTGCGCATGCGCAATGCTTCACGACACAGTTTTCATGCGCATGCGAGGAGACTTTACGCGTATGGACCTGCAAAATGATTGGAGCAACGGCACTGGAAGAGGCGGGACATGTGCAAACAACTGCCATCTTGGCGTTACGAAGTTTCCCCGTGCATTTCAATGGGTGATTTTTTCTGTGATTGTGTCTCCTCCTTCTATAGTGTCTCTGGTAGAACTGGATTATTGCAATACCACTACCACTACTACAACTAATAACGATGATAATTGCAGTAGTACTAGTATGTGCACATGGGCAGACCAACAGAGGAAGAGAACAGGCGGAGGAATCTGCAACCTCTTTAACGTGACTCACTTGATGTGACTCATTTGCTCAGACTCACATCCAGAAACCAAAACCCCCCCCCCCCCCCCACAAAACAAAACACGAAGAACGCACAGACGGAAAGAGAGAGTCAACCCACCCCCCCCCCCCCCCCCTCCCAACTTAACATACAGCACCTCAACGACGCCGGGACGCAGAAGAAGAGCAAACCTGTCGTCAGGCGGTTTCATGAATGCCAAGCAGCAGCAGCAGTCGAGGTAGACGTCTTGCCCTCGCCGAACCCGACCCCCATCAAACGCTCCCCAGGAGGCCGTGGGGGGGGGGGGGGGGGGGGGGGGGGGGGGGGGGACGATGGCTCTGGCCTTGGGCGCAGGCCCTCTCCCTTTCTCCCTCTCTCAGGTCCCCCCCTCCCGATGTTTAACCTCTGTCTCATTCTGACAGGTTTCAGCTTTCCCCCCAATGTGGAAGTGATCACACAACGGTCTGGCGTGATCCCCCCCCCCCGGCCAACCACCACTAACCCCCCCCCCCCCCCCACGCACACACACACACACACACACACATGCACACACACCTCGTCCAGCGGGGAAAAATTAACGGCTTCAAAATGAGCCGCTGGAGGAAGAGGGAGGAGGGGGCGAGGTAGACGGCGAGAGAGTGGGAGATGAAGAGTGAGAGAGAGAGAGAGAGAGAGAGAGAGAGAGAGAGTGAGAGATGAAGAAAGAAAAATAGAGACTCATATTTAATTCACCAGCACAGAAGCTGCACCCAAGGGTGCATTGGTTAACTAGTTTTTATCTTTTCTTTGTAAAACATGAAGAATTTAAATTGCCACGTATACCCCAAACTGAATACTCTGTTAAAGAGAGGGGTGGGTTGAGCAGCGCCGCGTAACCTACTTTCTGGAGGGGGTGGGGGTTGTACAATGTCGGAAATTTTAATGACATGACAAAGAAGGGTTTTTAAATTGTGAATAGGAGCTGGGGCTTTTATTGCGGCGTTTCAGCTGCGTGGTCTTTCTTACGTTCGACTCTTCCTGTTGTAACTTTTGAAAAGTTTCACGTGGATGAAAAAAGTCGCAGTCATGATAAAGTCACCGATGTATGTCAAGCCCAACCTAGTTTTATTTTTTTGTTGGCCTCCTGTAGGCGCCACACCGCTTCAAAAGCGCTCCTTCTCCTTTTATTGGTATTTTTTGAGGGTGAAAATCCATAACACAGCACAAATGAATCATGCTAAATACGGTGTCTTACCAAAGGTACATTAGTCTATTTCACTACAAACACTTCAATTGTGTACCATCAGGCTATAGTTGGTATTGCCAATATTTCACATCCAAACCAAACTGGAGGGAATATTTTTACGACCGAAGGGGTTTCCAACAGCCTCCAAAAAATACTCCATTATTATTTGGCTCTGATCTCGGTGAAGTGTTTGTCTCTCCAACGCAACATAATCCGCTTCGCGTGTTTGTGGGCCACATGTTTGTGAAATTTGTGAACGATGAGACCATTGCTCGTTCAGAAAATGATTACATAAATGTATCACAAACCCCCGCCGCCCCCCCGCCCGCCGCCCGCCACCCCATCACTTTAGCAACAATAATCAGTGTTTTCAGAGCATGTGGAGAAACATTAGGAGCATTGTTGCTGTTTTCCTGCATAAAGATGCTAAGCGTCCGCGCCCACACAGAAATTAATAACTAATGTTCTCAGTGTGTCTCTAACCTACAGGTGCTGCCAGGCTAAAGAGTCTGTGTTTATGAGAGTGGGAGAGATGCACAGCCCACCGGCGTAGCTGGCTGTTATTTTCAGAAAGCACGGGATTTGATGATTTTAATGGAGCCAACATTCACAACAACAACACCGACTTACGCACAGACAGAGAGAGTGGCTGAAAACACGCTTTGAAAAAAATAGAAGAATTAAAAAGCCCGTCAACTAACCATTAAAGCGAGAGAGAGAGAGACAGACAGACAGACAGACAGACAGACAGAGAAACACTGATAAACAAAATAACCTAATAGTCCGATTCCCAGGTCCCTCTAAAAACAACACATGTGTTACGTTTCAAGGCAAACAACACACATGTACGTTTCCAGACCAAGCGACCCATAATTACATCCATGCGTTACTCACCCCGGGTGCATAACTACTTATGGTTTGGGTTAGAAAGCAACTTTATACATGTCTATGTTTGAACATATAAACAGTTGTTAATTCCTTCAGCCTCCACCTTTGCTCCGCAGGGGGTCCACAGTACATAGGCCTACAAAATACCAATAATGAAAAAAAAAAAAGTGAGGGGTTTAAATAATTCGTTTTTCGAATTTCTAACGTGTGTTTTGTTGTACACTTGGGTGGATGGGAAATTTAGCCATCAACAAAGTTACATGATTTCAACAGTATAGACTGAGCAGCCGTATAACGGATACCCGTTGGAAACCGGTGACGTTGAAGAAACGTATTCATTTAACAAACATATATATGGACGTAAGTATTCCTGCGTAACTGGGTGCGTAATAGTACGTAACTCATGGACGTAATTATAGGCCGTTTTGGTCTGGAAATGTACATGTATGGTGTATTAGGTCATTATTAGAACTATTAGGTCATTTTGCTGGTTTACCAGGAGAGGGGAGTGAGGGGATGGAGAGAAAGAGAAGGAAGTGAAAGAGAGAGAAAATGTGAGAGGGGAGAGAGGGAGAGAGCAGGTTGAGAGGGGGAGGAGAGAGAGTGAGAGAGAAGGAAGAAAGAGTGAGAGATGGAGGTCAGAGGGGGAGAGCGAGGGAAGGAAGTGAGAGAAGGAAGAGAGAGAGCGAGGGAAGGAAGTGAGAGGGGAGGGCGAGGGGAGGAAGTGAGAGAAGGAAGAGAGAGAGCGAGGGAAGGAAGTGAGAGGAGAGGCCGAGGGAAGGAAGTGAGAGAAGGAAGAGAGCGCGAGGGAAGGAAGTGAGAGAAGGAAGAGAGAGAGCGAGGGAAGGAATTGAGAGGGGAGGGTGAGGGGAGGAAGTGAGAGAAGGAAGAGAGAGTGCGAGGGAAGGAAGTGAGAGAAGGAAGAGAGAGCGCGAGGGAAGGAAGTGAGAGGGGAGGGCGAGGGGAAGGAAGTGAGAGAAGGAAGAAAGAGAGCGAGGAAGGGGGGAGAGAGACAGCGAGGGAGAGGAGGGAGGGAGAGAAGGAGAGAGAGAGAGAGAGAGAGAGAGATAGAGGGAGAGGGTAAATTGAATTCCGTGAGTGAGGAAGCGGAGCGGAGATGCGAGGAGACAACGGCGGAGGTCTGCAGAGATGAGCACAAATGTTCGCCCAACTTCCTGCCGTTTTATTGCACACTTCCAAAGAGCAATAACAGAGGAGTCTAGGGGTAGAGAATAGCATTACGGTGTCAGTGATACGACACATGGCGTGGCGGGTTGATGTAGCTCCTGTGTATGTGTGTGTGTGTGTGTGTGTGCGTTGGCTTGCATGTTGGGGGGGGGGGGGGGCAGATGATGGCGGTAGAAAACATCCTTTCAGGCAGTATTGCATTCCAAACATTGAAAAACGAGCGCGCATTCAAAAACTATACACACCAATCTGAAGACACACACACATACACACACACACACACACACACACACACACACACACACCAGACCATTATGGTAAGCAATGATACGTCTCCACCACCACCGTGAAAAGTGTATGGTCTCTTGGAGGGCTCTCCGAGAGGCAGGGGGAGGAAACAAAAAATGGAGATGAGAGAGTCTCCTAATGTTTAGGTTATGAACGTCCCTTCGCAGCGCTCTGCCGCTTTTACACAGCTGACATAAATCCGCGAGGGAACGGTCCCTTTTCCTCCACATAGCGAGCTGATGTGTATTCATATTGTGCATGAGGTTGGCTACGTGAATTCCCCCCCCCCCCCCCCACTGCGATTGTTGAGCAACACATAATTAGTAATCAAGAAGATGGCAGGCTAAATAACATCTTCGAAACAATGCATTATTCTGAACAAAAGAGGGCCAATAAGACACACTGCGAAAAGGGGCCAAGCACAATGCCTATGGGGAGATTAAAGCAGGCAGACATTAGGGGCACAATGCATTGTGGGAAGGTTCCAGAAACAGACCGAAGGGCATCAATCTAGGAGTTCGGTCCATTAAGGCTTTAACTGAACTCAGATGATAAACCTTTTTCAAACTATATGACCGAGGACAATAAGGACAAATATGGAAAAAAGGAAGAAGACAAATGGGATTTTTGTCCCGCCAACTATTAATTCATAACAAACAAGACACTTTTCTTTCATCATTTTAGTGGCCTGCACGATACCAACATTGAAAAATAGGAACAGGATGCAGGATATTTTAGTGGTTGAGGTTGTAAGGTTCTGGGTTCGATTCCCAGTGTCCACAGTGCACCTGTAGGCATCCTTGGGCAAGACGCTAAACCGCTCCTTCGTGCATCTGAATTCACCGCAAGTCTTCTGAAATAAAAGCGTCTGCTAAACCAAAATGGCAGAACTGCACAAAGCTCATGGACAACGTTGGTTATAGCGGCTGCAGGTGAGAGACACAGCGTGCGAGACCGGGTTAGCGTTCAGCGCTATACGACGCGCCATTACTTCTAGCTGCTTCTTCAACCCGCTGACAAACTCAAATTCGCCGCCGTCGTCCGCCTAACACGCTGGGAGACACTGAAATGCGTCGCCGGCCCGTAAGGCAGGCGTTGCTCTATTCGAAGGAATATTGTAATCAATCCTGGGGATTTAAGGCTGGAGATCACTAGCGAGAGTTGTTGCTAAGGCCTACAACCCTGGACTAAGCCGGTCGGATCCGGATACTGAATAATCGCCGCACAAGACAACATGGCGGCGGCGGCGAAGGAAGGAAGCACTTCATAGTTTATGAAGTGTTCAGCTCATCAAACAAGAATTAGCGGGGAGTTATTAGCGGTTTGCTACGCGTGGCGTGCAGAGCTTTTCAATATATAACGACTTTGAGTATTAAGGTGTGTGTGTGTGTGTGTGTGTGTGTGTCTGTGTGTGTGTGTGGAGCAGGTATGCAAGTTTAGATCCGTCCTTAGATACGATTGTGTGTGCGCACGCATGCGTGTGTATTTTTAGCATGCGTACGTGGCCTTGGAAGCATCATCACAACATGACAACTCGGGTCACGTTGATAAAAAAACAATGTCAAAAATGTTGGCCACGCTGTCACGGTTACCTCTCTGCTGACAGGTGTGTGCGCGTGTGTGCGTGTGCGTGCGCGTGTGCGGGGGTGGGGGGGGGGCTGACAGCTGGGCGGGGCTTGGCGTCACGTGAGCTGCTCCCAGCTCTGACGTGACCACAAGCGACAGCTGAGGCGGCGTGTTTTTGCTTCTCCAACTCTGGTCATCGCTCAATAACCCTGTCTGTTGCCATGGCGTCTGGTGGCGGACGGCGCGGCGCTCGCCCCGCAGGGACGGGGTGTGATTTGGCGCGGTACGTGTGCGTGTGCAATGACAACGGCAGCGGGGTGTTGACGGTGGATGTCTCTCTCTCGCTCTCTCTCTCTCTCGCTCTCTCTCTCTAAGACGGCAGCTTACAGATAAGACACAAACACAAACACGGCAGCCATGATTTCCTGGGCAACGGCAGAAACTTCTGGCGTCTGTGTGTCGTCTTGCTTGCTGACGGCCAATAGTGAAACAGACACAGCATAAGACGGCGCGTCTCTGATCATGTCATCGTATGGTCATCGGGGTGAGGTCGGTCGGCGCAGCCCAAATATAGGCTTCCTGCTCTAAAACAACACGACTGCAGGAAATATGTATACGTTTTTTGTGGATATTGCATTGCATTATGGGTAAAATAGTTGCTAGGTCATGTGCATGTACAGTCCTGGAATGAAATGTAGCTATGAAACAGAAAAGTTGTAGCTTCAGTAGTAGCTGTAGTTCTGCTTCAAACCCGCAACACTTTATTTATCTTCGTGTGCGAGGCTGAAGCTAAAGTTTAACTCATATCTTCAATTCGAGGAAAACACAAAAAAAGTACAACCCACTTCTGCATCAGCATCTTTTCTTGTTCCTCGAGGCCACGAGAATAACTTTAATGTCACTTTTTCCCCCCTCTCGGTTCTATATGCTGACTGTATTGCTGTTTTGTCATGGCTTTACATGGCCACAGTGGCGAGACAGATCACACTGCCTTCACATTGCTCTTATTGGGTTCAAGGAGCTTATTCTCTCTCCGCTGGGGGAATCCAGCCCAAACGCCCTCCAAGATAGCAGCGGTCCTCTGAAGAACCAGCAGCGGTGGCGGTACCAACGCGGGCACCGCAGGCCAGCCAATCTGTGCGCCACAGTGACTTAAAGAGACCACATCACCGCTCTGGGGCCTGTGCTGTCATCTTCAGCAGCATCCCATGATGCTGCTGCTGCTGCTGCTGTTGTTGCTGTGAGTGTGTGTGTGTGTGTGTGTGTGAGTGTGTCCTCTAATTGGTGCTTTTTTTAGCACTGCATTGATGAGTCACAATACAAAATCCAAATGTTCGAAACCCAGTAGTTTCCATTTAAACATGACCTATGTTAAACACAGTTTTACCATTTAAAAAAAACCTGTCAAAAGTCACCCAGTCATGGGTGTATGGAGGTCGTTGGGATATAGAGGTTTTAAGGGTATAGAGGTTGTTATGGTATGAAGGTCGTTAGGATATAGAGGTCGTTAGGGTATGAAGGTCGTTGGGATATAGAGGTTGTTAGGGTATAGTGGTCGTTAGGGTATGGAGATCATTACGGTATAGAGGTCATTAGGGTACAGAGGTTGTTAGGGTATGGAGGTCGTTAGGGTATAGAGGTCATTACAATATAGAGGTCGTTAGGATACCCAGGTCGTTAGGGTATGAATGTCATTACAATATCGAGGTCGTTAGGGTATAGAGGTCGTTAGGGTATAGAGGTCGTTAGGGTATGGAGGTCGTTAGGGTATAGAGGTTGTTAGGGTATGGAGGTCGTTAGGGTATGGAGGTCATTAGGGTATAGAGATCGTTAAGGTATGGAGGTCATTAGTGTACAGAGGTTGTTAGGGTATTTAAGTTATTAGGGTATAGAGATCGTTAGGGTAAAGCAGTCATTAAGGTATAGAGGTCAGGTTGTTAGGGTATCGAGGTCATTAGGGTATAGAGGTTGTCAGGTCGTTGGGGTATAGAGGTTGTCAGCTCGTTAGGGTATAGAGGTCATTAGGGTATAGAGGTCACTAGGGTATAGAGGCCACTAGGGTATAGAGGTCACTAGGGTATAGAAGTCATTAGGGTATAGAGGTTGTCAGGTTATGGAGGTCGTTAGGGTATAGAAGTCGTTAGGGTATAGAAGTCATTAGGGTATAGAAGTCATTAGGGTATAGAGGTCGTTAGAGTATAGAGGTCATTAGGGTATAGAAGTCATTAGGGTATAGAGGTCATTATGGTATAGAAGTCATTAGGGTATAGAAGTCATTAGGGTATAGAAGTCATTAGGGTATAGAGGTCACTAGGGTATAGAAGTCATTAGGGTATAGAAATCATTAGGGTATAGAGGTCGTTAGGGTATAGAAGTCATTAGGGTATAGAAGTTTAAGGGTATAGAGGTCATTAGGGTATAGAAGTCATTAGGGTATAGAGGTCATTAGGGTATAGAGGTCATTAGGGTATAGAAGTCATTAGGGTATAGAGGTCACTAGGGTATAGAAGTCATTAGGGTATAGAAGTTTAAGGGTATAGAGGTCGTTAGGGTATAGAAGTCATTAGGGTATAGAAGTTTAAGGGTATAGAGGTCATTAGGGTATAGAAGTCATTAGGGTATAGAGGTCATTAGGGTATAGAAGTCATTAGGGTATAGAGGTCACTAGGGTATAGAAGTCATTAGGGTATAGAAGTCATTAGGGTATAGAGGTCATTAGGGTATAGAAGTTTAAGGGTATAGAGGTCGCTAGGGTAAAGCGGTCGTTGGGGTATAGAGGTCATTAGGGTATAGAAGTCTTAAGGGTATAGAGGTCGTTAGGGTAAAGCGGTCATTGCGGTATACAGGTTGAAAGGGTTATAGCGGGCATTAGGGTATAGAAGACGTTGGGTTATGAAGGTCCGTAGGGTACAGAGGTCCAAAGGCCTATTGGGGTCGTTAGAGGTCCTTCAGGTTTGGTCCATCAACATGGTAACAGCAGATATGACCGTACCGTGTAAACCAGACTCCCATGATGCATCAGAAGCCTGGCAGATCTTCATAGCGGGCTAATAAGGACGGCGGGTGTAATTGACAGGAGGCAGCGGCGAGACGACATGCATTTAATCATGATTTCAAGCTAGTCTCCCTACTTCTGGGCCTGGGAGCGCGGCATGGGAATAATTAAGCCAAAAGTTGACGGGAGAAAAAACATTTAAGTGTGACCTTTGACCCGCGAGCCAACTGGAAGTAACGACCCTCAAATCCCAGTGGAGGCTTCCTGTTTAAATAAAGTTTCAATTGTAAGAGTAAATAAACAGAGGCAGGGATTTCTGTGGTTAGGAAAAGGTGCCGCATGCCACAAGGGCTGTAAAATACGGAGACCTACAACCCCACACACACACACACACACAAGAACACACACACACACCTATGTGCAGACACACACACACATGCATATGCATACACACACAGACCCCCCATGTGCATGTACACACACATTCTGGAATGAGCACACACAACACTTACAGCTCAAACTTACGCAACACACTGGAAATGTTGCATTCAAACCACATGCAGGAATAATGACTCGGTTTTGACATACTTTCCCAAACAAGACTCGCACACAGAAATGCACACAAAAAGACAACTTTGCACACAGAAGTCAGCGAAAACAAATAGTCAAGTATAAACACAAAGGTCACATAACCATAAACACAGACATGCCCTTAAACACTCACCGACCTGCGAGGAAATAATGTTGGAGTCGATACGATGTGTGCATTAATACGGAGACGCGCACGCACACACGCCAACCGCACACACACGCGCCAACCGCACACACGCCAACCGCACACGCACACCAACCGCACGCACGCCAACCGCACGCACACCAACCGCACACGCTGGCATCACCTTTTTTCCGGAAACTATTTTCCTGAAGATACATTTTGAAACGTCGAAACTGGATATTAATTTCTACTCACTGACACACACACATACACAAACACACACACACACACACACACACACACACTTAATCCCCCCCTGCAGTCAGGTCCCATTAGAGGGAGGGAGGTGAGGGCAGTGGGGGTGAACAGACCCATGCTGCTGGTGAATAGCTTCATATAATGAAGAACATCTGCTTCAGTGGTGTGTGTGCATTGCTTATGAGTGTATGTGTGTGCATTGCGTGTGCTCATGTGTGTGTGTGTGTTCATGTGTGTGTGTGTGTGTGTGTGTTCATGTGTGCGTGTGTGTGTGTGCATGCGTGTGCGCTAGGTAGTCGATTTCCAGAAACACTAGGCCGATAGAATCCAGCCAAAAAAAATATGCAAAGTCTTGCGTGTGTGTGAGAGAAAATATGAAATTATTGAAAGTTCCCCCCCCCCCCCCCACTCCCCCCACCCCCCCCAAATGCCATCTCTCTCTTCCACACGCCGTGAGATGGAAAACAAGCACCAACACCGACGCCGTGTTATCAAACCGAACCGTCTTGGGTTCACGAACTCGAGGGGAGCGCCGGGTTCTCGTCGAAAGTTTCTCAATGCATAATACATAGCCGGGCTTTGTTACACACACACACACACACACACACTGGACCGGCGAGGAAGAACCACCGCATGCTTCAAAAGCCGGACCCCCGTTCCAACAATAAGGTCGCTGCGTTCGTCGTAGAGGAAAACGGGCAGCAAAACGCAGCAAAACAGGAAAAAGTAGCGCAGGGGTCGGTCGGCCGCCGGGACCGCGGTTATGAGAAGAAGCAGTTATGTGCAGCTTGGCGCAGGAAAATCATGTTTTCGCTAAACGCAGAGATCTTGAAACAATCAAGTGCGACGCATACCGCAACAACACAACCATTCTCTCTCTCTCTCTTTCTCTCTTTCTCTCTCTCTCTCTCTCTCTCTCCCCATCTCTTGCTCTCTCTCTCTCTCTCTTTCTCTCTCTCTTCCTCTCTCTCCATCTCTTGCTCTCTCTCTCCCTTGTTGTCTCTCTCTCTCTCCATCTCTTGCTCCCTCTCTCCTGCTCTCTCCTTCTCTCTCTCCCTTGTTGTCTTTCTCTCTCTCTCTCCCTCTCTTGCTCCCTCTCTCCTGCTCTCTCCCTCTCTCTCTCTCCCTTGCTGTCTTTCTCTCTCTCTCTCCCTCTCTTGCTCCCTCTCTCCTGCTCTCTCTCTCTCTCTCTCTCCCTTGCTGTCTTTCTCTCTCTCTCGCTCTCTCAGAACAAAGCAGTCGCACACATGAAAGACCGAAGGGGGCGGCGGGGAGGTCACTGCAGTGATTAGATGCTGACAGAAATAAACACACGCCGCCCCTTCCCCTCCGCGGCGGCGAACATCCAGAATGAAAACCAAAGCGAGGCCAGATGAACGCACAACACGTATCTGTTTGGCGGCCGCGCCGCGCCGCTGTAATTTGTAGCGTCGTACGAACGCGGGTCAGAGATGCGGAGTTATGGAGTCGCCGCACGCGCAGATGGAAACCGCAGAAATGTATCGTGTTTCGCGAAAAGGCAAAACAAAAACAAAAACGCGTTTGTGATTGGCTTACGTTAGTGATTTCGCCTGAGACAGTAAGTAAAAAAAATACGCGACCCCTCGACTCGACATCCGCCAGCCAATCAGAGGCGGCCGTCGGAATAAGCTCCCCCATCGCCAGATATGGGGCCGCTTCTGCGGTTTGAATTATTTTTGTACAACTTTTCTCTAAAAGAAACGTCAGATAGAAGAGGACAGCAGAAGCATACAGAATATATATTTTTTTGTTTTTTTGGGGGGGGATTTTGCTTGTTTGTTGACTTTATCTGCAAAATGGCTTTCGATGAGCTGCGGGTATTGGACCTGACAGTGAAACAAAGCCCTGCATGGGTTTACACCCAGACTAGACCTGAAGGTTTCAGCACCTCATGAGATGTAGACAATTATATTCAGGATGTGGATTTAAACCCCGGGATTACTGTCAATTTCAAATGGAAATGCATTAACGAAGTATGAATTGGAACGTGACATCCTGCGTCCTAAAATCCTCCAACTGACACAAGGAGACACCGGGTCTCCTGTCATGGCGTCCGTACCCTGCGACGTCCCGCTCCCTAGATGTCTTCTGGGGCCTGTGAGAATTTACTCACTCATTTAAGACAGCTAAATTATTCATGGCAAATAATGCGCGCTGTTATCGGCGGTAACGATCGGACTAACAACTCCCTGCTACGCGGTTGAGATAATGTTTTCTGAGGCCGACGTTTTCACTCTTCCATCGATTCGTATTTTTTACCTTCTTTATTTGCTCCTTTCTTGATTTGCTTTGTTAATGTGGTCTGTGTGTGTGGCGGTCCGTTGTCTTCTCCCGTCTTCATCATAGAACAGCACAAAACCGAACGCCGAGGAGAGTTTGATTGAACTCAACGTTAATATTGCGTTAAATATCCTTTTTTTTCAGAACAACCAACCGTTCAGAACTCTCCGACTTGATCAAGGAAAGCCTGAGGGAGACAGTGGAGCAGATTTGTGGGCTTTAACAGAAACTCACGGGACGCTTATACTCATACTCAGTACATTTCTACATTTATTTGATATTTGGTATTTCACACGACACTTTGTGAACCAGATAAGGTCCCAATTTAAGCTCGGATTCCCGTTGGAAATACGAGTCAAACTCACAACATCACATTTCTATGCACTTTGTCAGCTGTCAAAGGTGGGCTGGGATGTGTCTATTTATTCAAACGTATCTCTGTCTGTTCCCGCTCCCGTCCTTAGAGAACGGTGGCCCTGAAGTGTCAACCAATCATAACACAACAATGCGCTGATTTCATCTAATCGCAAATTAAAAGCCAACCGAAAACGCACGAAACGCGGTGAATGGATGGTGAATAACACAAACGGAATGCACACGCACACGCACACACACAAAGATTAATTTGATATAACTTATTTTCGGTGAAAATAAGTTACATCAAATATAAACTTAAAATAAACTTTGGATAATTGCTTCTAATGTCAGTTAATCTGTGGCATGCAGGTCAGGTGGCTCGGGTGTTTGAAAGGCACTGGGTTCGATACCCGATGTCCCCAGCCTACCTGTGAGCAACATGCCTAACCCCTACCTGCTCCTTAATATTATCTTCATCTAAAGGCACTGGGTTCGATTCCCGATGTCCACAGCATACCTGTGAGCAACATGCCTAACCCCTACCTGCTCCTTAATATTATCTCTATCTAAAGGCACTGGGTTTGATTCCTGATGTCCACAGCCTACCTGTGAGCAACATGCCTAACCCCTACCTGCTCCTTAACATTATCTCTATCTAAAGGCACTGGGTTCGATTACCGATGTCCACAGCCTGCCTGTGAGCAACATGTCTAACCCCTACATGCTCCTTAACATTATCTCTATCTAAAGGCACTGCAAGTTGCTTTGGGAAAAAAACAATCTGGTAATGACTAAATATTAAACCACTGAACCAAATCAATATTATACAGTTATTGCATGCGAATGTGGACCAGCTAACCGTGAATGTGGTTCAACAGTGTCACGGCGCTAGCATAGCGTCCGCATCCCAAGTAGCTCCTTCCTCACAAGACGATGTTTCTGTGTTGACAACATGATTGTTTACGTCAATCACATACCACAAAAAAAGACACATTGTAAAAGGACACATATGAATATAAATATATATATATATATTTATATATATATATACACAAAGTTCAGCTGACATTTCTTTGAAGGCGCTCGTGTTTTCTGGCGGGAACCAAGGTCAAAGCGAGAGGACGCCGCCGCCGCCGCCGCTCGCCTCGTCACTCTGTGACAGCTAAATAAAACTCCCGGCGCACCTGTACCCCTCCGCCGCCGCCCCTTCCTGTGTGAGGGCCCTGTCACGTCCGCAGCCTCCGCCTTCCTCTCCGCTTTCTAATGCATACGCGATAAGGCTGGCGTGTGTTCGCGTCTGTGATAACACGTGCGCACGCCCAAAAGCTCCCAGCCACAGACAGTGACACGCTGGATTTAGAACAAACCAAAAGCAGTGTTTGTCTTTTCTGTTTGTTTGTGTTTCCTGTGTGTGTGTGTGTGTGTGTGTGTTTTCTCTGTGCATGTGTGTGTGTGTGTGTGTGTGTTCTCTGTGTTTTCTTTGGGCGTGTGTGTTCCCTTTTTTATATTTTTCTTTCTGTTTTCTGTACGCATTATCCGTGTGTGTGTGTGGGTGTGTGTTTTCTGTATGTGTTTTCTGTGTCTTCTTCTGTTCTGTTTGTTTGTGTTTCCTGTGTGTGTGTGTGTTTTCTCTCTGTGCATGTGTGTGTGTGTGTTCTCTGTGTTTTCTTTGGGCGTGTGTTCCCTTTTTTATATTTTTCTTTCTCTGTTTTCTGTACGCATTATCCGTGTGTGTGTGTGTGTGTGGGTGTGTGTTTTCTGTATGTGTTTTCTGTGTCTGTATGTGTGTGTGTGTATGTCTGCTTGTAAATGAATGCATTACGAATCAGGGGTAATGTATGTAGTAAAAAAAAAATGCATGTATGTGTGATTGTGTATGTGTGGCTTTGTGTCCTTCTCTGCATGCACATCGGTATGATTTTGCACACGTCGGAGTGTGTGTGTGTGTGTGTGTGTGTGTGTATGTGTGTATGTGTGTGTGTGTGTGTGTGTGATCTCTGACTGTTAATATAATAAAATGAACCTTGGTGGAAACACTATCTTTACCCAAGGACAATGTGAGATGACATTCAGAGCGTGTCTTACTACTTACTGTAACATGTGATTTGATTCCTCTGGATGTGATTGGATTGCGCAAAAGTGACAAAAAACCCACCAGCAGTGTGCGACTCTGTTCTGATTGGTTGCTTGCTGATGTCTTCATGGCGTCGTCCACATGAAATATTTCTGGCTGTAGAGGAAGTGGATTAGGTTTAGTTGTAAATGAACCAATACAATCTTTTCCATTATGTTTTGCTTACATTTTTAACTACCTTCGCTACTTTCAATTTTGATTAATCATTAGTTTGGTTTACTTTATGCCTTCAATCTTGCACACAAAGTTGACCCTTACCTTGTGGAAACTAGAAACTAGAACTTGCGTTATCCTGCACGTCTGGTAATACAACACTTTTACTTTGAAACCGACTGTTGCTTCACATTTTGTTTAATAGGTGAATAATGCGTTGATGAAAATGAACTTACGCGGTTCAAAAGAAAGTTGAGTTTCATTTCTTTGTCGTTAAGGAAGCAAAAAGGCCTGACTCTTATCTCTCCTATTGCCGTACCTCATCATATCTCCATTTTCTCTGAAACGCCATTATATATCCCGGACGCGGATTCATACACCGGGCCGTCAGTGATCATCCTAGAAGAGGCTTTTAGGTGCCTCTTCCACTTCCTGGATATATAGTTTTTTCTTTTTTCTTTTCCACAATCCAGTAAAGTAGTCTTAGTGGAAATATGCTGGCACAGTCTGCCATTATTACTGTCGTCGCCGCCACTTAAAGATCCCCTCCCAGTCTGAAAAGGGCTCTCAAGAGTTTTATTCCCTCTTCGGAGGCATCGCTATGCGTATCCAGGCGGGATTATTTTAATGTGGGGAGTGTGGGGGACGTAATTATCTCCACCAGAACGGTTCTGTGCGGTTCTGTGTCACTTCCCCAGATACCATCATGTCCGACGTAACGCAGACCGACTTTTGTTTCCGATGTCGGCGACAAAGAAAGCATCTCTTTACTGCTTCGCTACTATAAAACGATTGTGGTATATAAAACTGCCGTTTTATTGTCGTAAAAAAATAAAAAAAAAAATACCACAGAAAACCAACCTCATTAAAATGCTGGTTACTGGTTCATTCTCCAGCTGCTTCCTATGAGTCAGCACTTTGCCTCTTTTCTGTGTTGTTTTGTTCTTGTTGTACACGGGGATCTCAAACTTAATGCCGTCATTCGGCGCATTAAATCGGATAACGTGCGCTGAAAGAGGCCTTTTGAGTTTGTTTCCCTGCCTCGACTGGACGTGGACAGATGCACTGCAGGGAGGCTCTGCGTCTTACTGCGAATCAATCAAACACAAAGTTGTCCCTGGAAACATTTCCTCGCTTTTCTTGAAGCTTACAGGCGCTAAATTAAATTTCCATCCGTGAGATGGAAAGCGATGTGGATTTGATTTGTTGTTTTTGAAAATTGGACTTTTCCACTGGTAAATAAATCACCTTACAATGTTTTTCCCCCTGTATTTAAAGGTGAAGTGCTTTATTACATGAGTAGCAGTCGCTGCGAAAAGGAAATTGGACATTGCACTGATTGGCAGAATCTGAGATGTTCCCTATGACTAATGCTAGCTCTCTAGCTAACAGCTACCAGATATCTGAAATGAAAAACAGGGACATTTGTGGTTTGGTGGTCCGTATATCAACAAAATATCTGACATTATTATTTCTGAAATAAAAAAAGGGGACATATTTTCATTTTGCTTATTCTCATCACGGTAAATGACTGTTGTAAAAGACGAGGCAGTACATGCCCAGTGGTTTATTATGACGTGTTTTAAGCATTGGTAAACCAGCCAACAAACAAGCTAAAGTAGGCTACAGGAATAGGGAGTCGTTGATATCGTATTGATAGCCTATTGTTTATCATCAGTTATGCTGCTTATGGTATAAAGTCGATAGATAGACCCCCCTACAGCCAGGTTGCCGTTTACCAAAGTAGATAAAGTGTTTTGTTTTTACAGTAGTCAATAATGAAAAAAATAGTTGTTGAGCATTGCATATACTGCGAGAGTTTAAAATACAACCTCACATCTTTGAACGCGGCCGCAGCGCTCCTCGCGGCGCGTCTCTTCCCTGCTTCCCCAGCGGTTACCCGGACGCCGCTAGGCTGTATTCAGTCCTGTAAACTAAAGAAGAGTCCTCCTTCGCTGTTATTGTCGGCTCGTGTTTTCAATCATCCTCCTCTGAGGAGTCACACCTCTGTGATCGCGCCGGCGGCACCGGCAGATTCCTCTGATTAACGACAAGATGGAAACGGATCGCAATCACAAATTCACGTGCGACATTGTCGAGAGGGGCTGTACAATTCAAGTGCTATGTGTGTGTGTGTGTGTGTGTGTGTGTGTGTACATGAAGGCAGGGCTGTGCTTTATTTTTTATAGTGTACTACTATTTTATAAGCATTCAAAGACGTATGGGATACAACACATTGTTGTATTAGTAAATAAAAAGTACATTTTTATTTGGTGAATATATTGCATCGTGCAATTCAAGGCGGCCGATAAGGGGAGCATTATGACCAGACCCTTCCTCTGCAAATGAAAAAGTAAGTCTATAAAGTGAAAAAGCAATCTGCATATTACTGCCGGTCAGTGGTGAATCATTTCGAAGCCGGTTTTACTACTATTTCTTCTTTTGAAGTGATATTTTATATTTTAAGTTTGTTGACACCAACTTCTCTTGTCACACACATCATAAAACTGGAATATATGGGATGCACTGTATTGTTGTCGTACGATATTTTTGAAATAATATCTTGGTAAAAGTCACCCAAGTAAACCGCATCTAACCTCGTCCCCGTCTCATAGCCACACAGAATATAACCAGAATACAGCCATGAAGTTGAATTCAGTTAAAAAGCAGCTAACATGTAGCGTAGCAATGCAACGCGTAACTAGCTAACTTTGTTTCGTTGTGTTGTACAACTCTGAAACCATATTGTCCTCAGCTACAGCAGCATAGCGGCAAACATGTGTTTTTAATGAACCTGTTTGTAGTCCTGATGCGCGGGTTTGACACGACCCCATTAAGGGCCTTATATGTTTAGCGGTTTACCGCCACGCTAATGCTTTCGGGTTCAGATAAACAGCCGCTGTTGTTTTACAAACCTGCGCACATTCCTACGTGCGCACAAACAAGGTCACTATTGTGCAAGAGGTGGTCGCACGCCCGACCTTGTTGATCAAGTTATGGGGCGGCAACGGTGAAGCAAACAGCACAACAAAAAAGCAGAGGAGGTGACAATTCAATTATGGTCGTTGGGAGCAGTTGAGTAAAACATGTCTTCATCGAAGCTGTAATTGCACATCATTGATGTGTGCAGAGAAGGACATGCTGACTGAGCCCATGCTTTATTTATGATGATAAAAAACAGAATATTTAATCCCCCTCACTCTGTCAGATGACAAAGTCATCCTGGTATAATTCAAATGAACACCCCGGAGTTCATAGTAGTAATATATAATAATAATAATAATAATAATAATAATAATAATAATAATAATTAATCAAACTAATTGTATTAATATACTGCTCTTCTAAATACCCAAAGGCACCTAATAAGGCATAAAATACAAAGCTTACAAATTAAGAGGCAGAAAGAGGCAAGGAGAAGGGATGAGGAGGTAAATGGTGCGTTTTGAGTGAAAGAAAGAGAGGCGAGAGCTCGAGTCCCGGATCTGTTGGGGGGGAAGGGGGCAGCGATGGAGTCGGCCCTGTCACCCCAGGTTTGGTAGTAAGCTCTAGTCACTAGGATGGTGAGGAGAGGAGGTAGGAAGCTCTAGTCACTAGGACACTGAGGAGAGGAGATAGGAAGCTCTAGTCACTAGGACGCTGAGGAGAGGAGGTAGGAAGCTCTAGTCACTAGGACGCTGAGGAGAGGAGGTAGTAAGCTCTAGTCACTAGGACGCTGAGGAGAGGAGGAAGTAAGCTCTAGTCACTAGGACATGAGGAGAGGAGGTAGGAAGCTCTAGTCACTAGGACATGAGGAGAGGAGGTAGGAAGCTCTAGTCACTGTGAACAAGGTGAAACGTTTCCCTGCACGACCACCTGTGACATCCATGGGCATTTAATGATGCTGCAGTGTTACAGTGGGGGCCGCATGACAGCACTGCCATGGTAACAACCCCCCCCCCCTGTGGGGGCACAGATTCCCACCGTCGCCGCCAGCAACCAGCCACACTCAGCGCAAGCCGTGCTTGGCGCCTGCCAGCATCCATCTGACTTCATCCATACCCCCCCCCCCCCCCCCTCCCTAGAGGGGGGGGGGGGGGGGGCTAAACAACAGGCAGCCAAAACCCAACAGGCTGCCTGCTGTTGTTCTCATTGACCGGAAAAGTTTTTGTTAGCAGGTCGAAAGTTTGCAGAGGTGTGTGTGTTGACTGCGTGTGTTCGGGGAGCGGTGTGTGTGTGTGTGTGTGTGTGTGTGAGTTTGTGGTACAGAAGTGTGTGTTGATTAACTTCTAATGTCCTCCTGTCAGTTTGAAGTATCCTTTATTGTAGTCTCAAATCAATAACGTGCTTTCAACAGCTCTCTTATTGAAGGTTGTAGGACAGGGCCATTCAACTGCATTCTCATGGAAGGCCGACTTAAAAATGAAAAAAAATAGTATTTATCGTATTTAAGCACTTCCACGCGAACATAAAAAAACAACACTAAATACCCTTAATCCTGTGCATAAAAAGTGTGTATTCACAATTTATTTATCTAACATACAAAAGTCATTTATTTCTATGTAGACGTGTGCAAATCTGCTACAAGTGCTCTTATTATTCATTTCATTCATATTATTCATTAACAATCAAAATAAATGGCCTCAGCCATCCATCTAGCAACAAGTGATGGTGTTATTAACTTTCATGCATGCACAACGCCGCTGCTGCTGCTGTTTGACTCGTCGACAGCCAGCGGTATCACCTCTGCTCCTTGTAACGTATCCAGAAGGGTTTCGAATACTCCTGTTTCAAGGTCTTCCACTCTTCTGATTGTTTTTCGTGTGTCCGACATCGGTGTTCTTCGGATGGATGAAATTGGGTTCTTCTTCACCACTGGTCGCTACGTCTTCAATGACAGCTGGTGTGCGGCCTTTCCCCGTTTCACGATCTGTGAAGGGTTTCTTTTGTTTTTAACCGAGGAGCCATGCGACACGGAGGGAGGCTGCGGTACTCCTCTCTTGTTCTGATCAGGACCGGGTCATCATAGCTCCCCTACAGGACCGGACCATTATAGATACCCTCTGTGGGTACAGGACCGGGCCATTAAAGATACCCTCTGTGGGTACAGGACCGGGCCATTAAAGCTACTCTACAGGACCGGGTCATTAAAGCCGCCATCTGTCGGTAGTTCACAGAGAGGCTCTGCACTTTGATTCCAAGAGCATCCGAACCTGTGGGCGATGTTTCATTGAAGTCGGAGTGATACGGGATGCGGCGCCCGCTCACATTGTATTCATTCTTCGTTACCA
>JAOPHQ010002470.1:0-2500 GCA_030340625.1 Merluccius polli | reverse complement strand
CATTCAAAACACCCAAACACATGTGTGTGTTATGAATGAATGAATGAATTTTATTCACACTACCACTTCAAACATTTTAGTTTGTTACTCTGCAAGCTCCTCCATCTAGACGTGTGCATCCCTATCTGTGTGCTATCCGTGTCCCCTAATTGACTAATGTCCCATTTCCGTACAGGTGCTGGCTTGGTTAGCATTAGCGTGTCAGCCCAGCGTGGCTGGGATTTGTATCTCCATGACAACAGGGCTACTCGCTTGAAGGTGTGTCTTTTACTGATGGCGGCGTGCTTGTCTTGAGTCGATGACATTTAAAAGCAGCGTCCTCTTTAGCGCTGTTTACTATTGCTCTGTGAAACAGCTGTGGGTGGTTAATATGTAACGCTTGCGGTACAAAAAGTTGTTCATTGCCATTATCAAAACCAATTAGACGAGCCGTGGGCGGGGTTAACTCGGCGCTAACGCGCTATGTACCACGCTTGCTCCAGGTTAGGCTCACAGCGGAGTCACCATGGTAACTGAGCCGAGAGTAGCCTAATATTGGTATCTGAAACCGACAATTATGGCCTTCCCCTGAATTCTGACTTAATATAACCGGTCGACCTGAAAATCCAGCTTCTTGAAACAGGGCCCACATCCAACTACACTGTGTTATTGGGGCCGTCTCATTTCATTGCCGGCCTGTAAATCAGCCCTTCTTTGTACCGGCATAGTTTGGAACGGTGGAGGAGAAATGGCTGGCCAAATATAGTGACATCATCGCATCAACACATCACTTCAGCTGTTTAACAGATTAACAGTTGTGTCCTAATCTCACATGTCATAGAAAGTTTCATCATAGCACTCTGTGATAGCAAAGCCAACCAAAACAAAAGCATTCGCCGCCGATCAGAAATCGCAAATATACTTTGTACGCGGACCACACACACCACCGCCTTTGAAACACACTTTGTTGAATAGCCAAGCAGTAAAACATGAATGAAGTACCTTGTGTGTAGGAGTGTTCAGGCATGTGAGTTATGAATTAATGTCCAGGTACGCAAGCCTTCAAACCCAAAGTAGCCCACAAAATCGTAAGCATAACAAAATATTTGGCAATTCAAAAAGCGATTGGGAAATTGATGGCTGTTTGCATCCATAAAAACCTGCCATTTAGGACTATTGGCATTCTCTGAAGTGCCATCTTGAAAAAAGGCTCAGAAAGCCTTGCGGTCCTTCAAAATAAAAGCATCAACCAAACTCTATAATGATTAGTGTAATATGTGGAACTACCTCGCGCCACATTATGCTCAATAAAAGTAATGGAAGGTGCAGTAGTGTGTGTGTGGTTGATGGCTGCAGCCGCACCCGGCCTGAGTCAGACTAATTAGACTCTGGGTGAGGCTGCACACCTGTGGTGCATGGGAGCAGTCGAGGCACACAGGTTGAATCGGCTATCACCACACACACACACACACACACACACACACACACACTCGGGAGAGACCTCGGACATGTCAACACCTGCTCTGGCTGTGCCGCTCTGCCAAGCGCTCCAATAAACCGGTTTACACAACATCTACCCGTGTCCTGTGTGTCAGAGGAGCCCAGCAAAGCGACGGAGGTGGCGCGTGGCAGGGTCTATGGCCGCACTGGCGCCCAACGAGGGGCCTCTCCGACCCGGAAGGGGCACAGAAGGCCTACTAGGCACGCCGACAGCCACCTCCCACACTGCCAGGTCTTTTCCCGGTAGCAGCGACGGCCATCGGTGGTGCCCAGCAAAAGACGGGGGGGAGGCAGTGTGGCAAACACCAAGAGCAGCCGTCTGCAGCTAGCAGCCCCTGGAGCCGGCCCGCAGTCGCCCAGGTCCAGAGCCTCTACCTCTCCCAAGAAATCCAGGCGGGAGATGAGGGGACAACGGCTCGTCACCCTGGTGGAGGGTGGCGCTTTTGGGCCCTCACCCAGCCAGACACCTCCGCCAGCCAAGGCAGCAACCCCAGGGTATCCCGTCTCCGGGATGAAGGGGGAGTGGGGATTAACTTGGCCCACTGGGGGGGGGTGTGGGGGCAATGGCTGGGGATTATTCCCAGCCTCAATTCGGCGTTGGGGGGTTTGTGGACTGTGTGTGGTTGATCGCTGGTTTTTTGCAGCCTGCACCTGGCCAGAGTCAGTCTGATTAGACTCTGGGTCTGTGTGAGGCTCGCACGCCTGTGGTGCATGGGAGTAATCGAGGCACACAGGTTGAATCAGCTATCACCACACACACTCGGGAGAGAGCTAGGTCATGTCAGCATTCAACACCTGCTCTGGCTGTAATCCTTCTGCCAAAATTTCCAAGAAACAGGTTTGCCAAAATCTCCAATAAACAGGTTTATACAGCATCTACCTGTGTCCTGTTTGTCGGAGGAGCCCAGCAAAGCAACTTGGGTCGTGTGGCAGAGTCAACTGCCACAGGGAAGTTCATTCATCGTTTCTTGAGTGTGGTTGGCCTACTCCATTAGCAGTAGCCCTGGATTTGAATCTGGAT
>JAOPHQ010002469.1:0-21802 GCA_030340625.1 Merluccius polli | reverse complement strand
ATTATTTAAGAATCGTCAATTAACGGTGCACTCATCTGTGATAAGAAATCACTGATGTCGCCTATAAATAGAATCGTCCTGCCGTCTCCGCATATATTCCCCAACCTCAAACATGGCTCTCTTTCCCTGACAGATACTGTTAATGCTGTGTTACCTCTGCCTTTTAATAATAATAATAATAATAATAATAATCATAATAATGATAATGATACCGATAATTTTTTTTAAATAAAAAAAAACCTAATAATAATAATAATAATAATAATAATAATTATTATTATTATTAATTGCATTTATATAGCGCTTTGCAAGACACCCAAAGCGCTTTACATAGCGACTACATAGTGGGGGGTATGAAACCTCATCCACTACCAGTGTGTAGTGTAGCACCAACCTGGGTGATGCACGGCTGCCAGCATGCGCCAAAACACACTCAGCACACACTGCCTCTGATGCAATCCAATTAGAAACCAGTTGATGAAAGACTCTCACCTCGACCCCCCTCTGTCCCTCCTTTCTTTCTGTCTCAAAGAAATAACAGGAGGCAGAGCTTAACAGGGAGCCCAGATTAAGCTTGTGTGTGAAGGGGGGGGGAACATGCATCTAAAGTCAATCAGGGAAAACCAACTTAACTTATTCATTTTATACCAGTAATATGTCCCTTCTGGGTCGCGGCATGCAAGTAGGTATGGGCATATGAACAAATTAAATGAAGGCCTATATAACAAAATAGGTAAGCGACTATCGGCGCAAACAACACTCGAAAGGGCTCAGGTGTGTTTACAGAGAGACTCGTCCAGCATCCAAGGTGAAGCGCTTCACCTGTGTTGTCCACGCAATAAACACTTGATTAAAGTCGACGCACGGCTCGGCTAGGGTTGCTTAGCGCCACGCTCACTGACTGTGTGGACGTCGACTGTCAGAGTGTCTCTCGCAATGAACGCGTGTGAACGAGTGTCGCGCGCTGAGCACACTTGATTGCTGCGTTGAGGCAGAACGACCAAAACTGCCACACACACACACACATACACACATACATGTACACACATACAGTACATACATACACACATACACACATACATACACACATACATACATACATACATACATACATACATACATACATACATACATACACACATACATACATACACACATACATACATACATACATACATACATACATACATACATACATACATACATACATACATACATACATACATACATACATACATACAGTACATACATACACACATACATACATACATACACACACACACACACACACACACACACACACACACACACACACACACACACACACACACACACACACACACACACACACACACACCCTGGTGTAGGTCTATTTGAATGCATTAAGTGGGGACGCAATATGTGGCTGTGGGTCTCCTCTCGTAGGAGACTGAGTGTCAAACACTTTATTTCCTGCATTCTGGTGAATTTTTAGGCACCAATTTATGCACCTTTTCTGCATCAATTTATGGTGGGAATGTCTATTTATGTAAAGGAAAACACAAAACTCAGGCACCGGGTGACAATTCCAAATGTAATTGAATATAATGCAGTAAGGCTCTCAGGCGTTCTGTATTGCTTTTAAATATGTATTCTCCTGTAGATCAACTTTTCTTATTTAATATTATCCCTGCTGAGTCAACACACATAGAGGCATGATTTACTCTTCTGTCCTCTTTTGTGTCTTCTGTTTGGGGAAGTAACCTCATGTGCATGTGGTACCTATTCACGTCAATGATAAATTAATACATGAATTAATTCATTTGAATTAATGTATAAACCCCTGGTCTTTAATAGCTCATATGTGTTTCAGCAAGATTTCTGCTCATGCTCAAAACTTTCTGCACATTCAAAACATATCACACATATCTGTGTTTTGGGATGATTTTAGGGAATCATGTACATCTCCGTGCACACAAGTGTGTGTGTGTGTGTGTGTGTGTGTTTGGGAGTAAAAAAATAACCAATGCTGAAAAAAAATGCCCCTGTCGGAGGCATTGTTGCGCCTGAGTAACGTTACAGCAGTAGTCCTCTGCTTCTGTGTGTTTATTGGCGGGGGGGGGGGGGGGGGGGGGGGGGGTAATCACGTGTTCTCACACACACACACACACACACATGGGGAAGGGAAGAGCTAGCAGATGTCACCTGAATAAGACAATGGAAAATAGAGAGGCAGGTAGGCAGCAGAGACAGATGGATGGATAGTTAGATGGATGGACAGACGGCAGACAGATAGATGGAATGATAGATAGAGAGATAAATAGGCTAGATAGATAACATATACAGTATATATATATATATATATATATATATATATATATATATATATATATAGAGAGAGAGAGAGAGAGAGAGAGAGAGAGAGAGAGAGAGAATTAAATAGATAGATAGATGGATAGAAATTAGCACAGAGAGCATTTGGGGATAACAATGGTTGAGGTTGTGGCCGCAGGCTTTTTAGCTAGCAGCAAAGTCTTGTATCTGGACCGCATGTAATTCTTGTATGAAACTCCCCTCTCATAAAGCTGACTCAACGTGTAACCCAACAACATAGGGCTGCATTTTAAGTGCTTACATTTTAAATATGGATTGTTGTATTTTACCAAATGCAGAAACATAAATAAAATGGCTTTGTCAGGATCACCCAGAATTCAACGGATTGAAGGGTGAATAAAGGGTTAAGATTTTAAAATACAACAAAAATGATGTTCTCTGTGTAATCCACCTTACAGCTGCCAGCTAACAATTTGAGCAATAATACGTTAACAACCAAAGTCCTTTTCCACAGGCAGCTGCAAAATTGACATTTTGGTTGACACAATAACAACTTTCTTGGCATGGGAAATTGCATACTTTCATAACGATTCACAAAATGATAGACCTGGCAATGCAAGGTTACTGGTTATAAGACGAGACTAGGTACATTTTAAATAACACCACATAAGGCCTACCTATAAAAGGTATCCAGCAAACTCATCTTTATACTACCTACCTTTGCATACTTTACATACTAGGCCTTCATACTTTAGATACCGCCTACACTTACATACTACCTTTACATACTATCCATCTACATACTACCTACCTTTACAAACCTTGCATGCATGTACCTTCTACCTTTACTATCTATTGAGATATTACCTTTACATACTATCCATCTATACCACCTCCCTTTTTATCTACCGGTATATACTTTTACATACTACATAATACATACTACCTACTTTTACATACTTTGTATATGTACCATCATACTACCTACCTTTACATACTATCTACATACTTTTACATACTGTACCTACATACCATCTACCTTTACATACTACCTACCCTATATACAGCCTCATTTTTTCATTACAAATAACCTGTTTCACCTAAGATAATACTTGCCTTGTGCCTTCATTTAACTATTCATTTAGTGATCATTCTTGAAAAGTCAATGCAATTATCACAAAACCATCTCAATTTGGACTGCAATCTTCCCAAATGTGTTTTGTGCTTTGACAAATCCGCTGGACATATCTCTTGCAAACAGCAGGCATGGGTTTGCTAAAAAACCTGGACTCTCACTAGGATGCGAAGGAGATGATGAAATTCCAGGAAACGTGAAATATGGAGCGGTGCAGATACACTTGTGAGTATGTGGTTCGGTCGGCTCATCGAAGATACACTTGAGGGTTGGATTTGCATCTGACATAGAGCCGAGTACGATGGATTTGCTCTTTCTTTCTCAGACACTGCTGGGAGCAACGGTAAGTATAATCAGTACAAACCTATCCCTCCTGTTTTTACTTACTTTCTGGTGTGGACTGTTCTTGTGGATTTGGAACAGAAGATGGTTGCCAACACCTGAATTATAGGCCAGCTACAAGCACTGTTTAAAAGTGATTTGTAATTGGCACGCGGTAGCATCAGAGCATGTGTATGTGTGTGTGTTTGTGCTCAGCAAAACATAGAAAACCCATTACAATTAGGTCATTTGCAAGAAACCCCCCGTGTACACTTTAAATTCACTGACTGTGAATACAAATAGGTGTGGCTATAGGGCCTAATTATGCACATATACAGACAAGGCCTACAACATTTGTTGAATACTAATTATCTGCTTCCATGAAAACCTTTCAAACTAAATTCATTCCTGGCTGCTGTAGTCACACTGAATACAGAAAAGCACCCCAATGTCTTGGTCTGTCTGTTAAAACCCTCTCTTCTATCCATCCCCTTAGCATTACTTGACTGCGGCCAAGCCACTCGACGATGGGTCACAGTAGAGCAGTAGATTAATTATAAAGGGATGCAGGAGCAGTCTTCGCTCCAATTTGTCATTAACCACAGCTAATCTTAATACTTGGGTAAAACGGGGGGGAGAGCTGCACTGGGATTGTCTAGTAAACTGGCAGGGTTGCCATTAGGAGGAAGAGTGATGCCAGAGGCTGAAGGATGAACAAGAAGATGGGAAAAAGGGCTGTTACAGTGAGATCTATTTTAGTGCGAGCATGCACATGCAGTGTGTGTGTGTGTGTGTGTGTGTGTGTGTGTGTGTGTGTGTGTGTGTGTGTGTGTGTGTGGAAAGCCAAAAGGCATGTAGGCCTACATGAAGTCACTAAATTAAATCCAGCATGCTCAGTATATTTGCCGGACATTTTGGTGTCATCCAGAAAAAAAATGGTTCCCTAAATATCCTAGAAAAATGGGTTGCTGAAATGGCTTTAAGACACAGATGTCTGATTCTTTTCTCCATTATGAATCATTCAAGGCGAACAATGCCCCGGCCAGTACTTTCGTCCAATCCCACCCAGAGATGTTGATGATATCATTTCAGCAGACAGGGGTATCACAGTGCAATAGCACTGATAACAGACGCATTGAAATTTCTATCACTGTCCTGCATTTGCAGATCCGTTAGTTAACACAAGGTGGCCCTGGGGGGCTCTTGGGAAAAATATGGTGATGATAAATGCCTTAAACCCAATGCCACCATGTACAAGAAGTTGTTATTTGTGTTCAATCATGTGAAGTCTTGTACTAAAACCCACCTTTAGTTATTTTGCTTACTCAATCTTATAATAAGTACATGTGTATATGTAAATATGTAAGTGTACAGATATTGTAGATATTTAAAAGTCCTGCAGGACTGATAAAGAGCCAAATCATAATTCACACATTAAACCCTCCATGGTTCTGAATTAGGTAATAAACGATTAACAACTCTCACAGGATTATAAAAGTTTGACACCAGCTAGTTATTATTATTCCCTTCAAACGGTTTCTACTTTGGCTTGTAATGTCTTTTTTATCTATAATTATTATTGACAGATAATATATTCATGTTATCTTGTGGCTTTGATCATATCAGCCATAGTAGAATGATGGATCATGATGAATCATTCCATTCAAGTCAACCTGACATCATCATATGAAGATGAAACAACTCCAGAGCTTTCTGTCTGAAAAACTCATAGGCTATAAATACAATATCAATCGTGTCATAATACAGATCTCTGTGGACACACATAGCTTTGTGTGTGTGTGTGTGTGTGTGTCGGTTGTCCGTTGGTAGCATACTAGGACATACAGTACATTAACTGACAGCAGCCCTTCAAAAATGCATGCATGCACAACTCTGCAGAAAGAAACTCAACTAACCTCCTCACTGGTGGTCTTGACCTAAATACGACCACGACTTGCTTCCTCCACTCCCTCCCAGTCCTGGGATGTGGACGTGCGTGTGCATACCGGCGTGCATGTGTACGTATGAATATGTATATGTATGCACACGCACCTGAGACTTCTCCTTTGTGCTCCAATACTCGCATTTTCCCCGTAGGCAATTTCAGGAGCCTGTTCGGTGCGGGCGGCAGTGGCAGAGGACTCCAAATGAGCAGCACTGCGTTCAGACATGACAGTTCACTGCAGCTGTAGTCACACTGTCACACCACAGACCAGGGAGGGGATAAGCGCTAAGCTGGACCTGTGCAGCTACATACTATGGATCTGCAGAGGCCATTCCAGGGATACGGACCGATATATATCGCCCACCGACTATCGGCCACTAGTGAATATTGGTAAATATCGGTAAATATTGGTATCAACCAAGAAACACAAGACAAAATCAGAGGCCGACACCCACGTGACAACTTGGAGATATAGTCAAAGATATGGTTAGATTTCCCCAAATTCATAAGCTGGTTGAACAACACAATCCAACAAACATGACTTGAATTAAATGAACAGCCAACTATTTCACACATCACAACACAGGACAACTGTCTCACTTCTGATCTTTGACAATTCAACTTCACACTTTCACTTTTCAAACTAGGGATGCAAGAAATACAGAACAAATATAATTGTTTTGTAGGCCTTTTTAAATAATTGTTGCGATAGTTTACACTAATTTTCACATATCGAAAGTCATTTTTAATCTGTAGCAGCAGGATGCACTTCTAAACAGCAATTTTAATGTGAGATCCATTGCGGAAATTTTGAAACGTGACCATCCAGTTAAATTGCGTTTTAGTTAGGCTATTGTTTAGCTGCCCTAAACAATAGCCTAACTAAAACGCAGGGCACTCTGTAATCCGCCAATTGTGTAGAAATATTGACCAAATGACAGTGGTGATGTAATACTCAAATCTTAACACCACACCACACTGTAGATACTCTCTCACACTGTAAATGTTACATTCCACCTAACATTTTAATTATGTTACGTGACTGTGACGTTCCACCGGCACGTTACTCATAGGGTCATCATAGTGTGATCATAGTGTCCCAAGCTTTCAAAATGTACCCAAAAACCCAACAAAAACGCTCAGACTAAACGACAGACGTGTGTTGTATATTATTGTCAATGTCCATGGTGCATTGCGCAGCGGTGAGAGAGCGTTTCGGTTACTTTTATTTAGAGTTTTGTATTTTATATTTCTCGACCTGTGGACCATGTGGATAACATCATGCTGTCTCATTGTTCCATGCTTGGTTGTACAGGATACCGAGTTGCTAAAGCGGCTGCCATCACATTTAAAATGTCACTATTGAGCGTTGTAAAACAATGGTTAGCTGTAATGGAGCCCAACATATGACATGCATATGCATGTCCATTGCATTTCAATAATAATAAAGGAATGAATAAAAAACTGCAAACTTTGTATCATTACACAATAGCCATAGTTGCCTGCCATATCACAGCACATGTCATAGAGAAAGTCTCCAGAGAAAAAGTCAACTTGGTGTTAAACGCTTTGAAACCTCTTTGCTGACCTCCTTCAATCCTGTCTGCATTATAATATATCCATGGTCTGTAACTTGGTAACGGAGATTGTTCCAGGTCCCGCTTCTACATCAACCGGTGGGTTTGTATCGTATCATGGACTGGTCTTTACCGTCTTCTGTAGCTGCCGCAGACATTGTAATCCTCGCCTTCATTTTTATTTTAGGTATGGCAACCCTGTAAAGAATCCAGGTTTTGTGAAGGTATGGTAAACCTGTTGAGAGTCCAGTTTGTAGTTTTTTTTCTCTCCGTTTTGCTTGGATGGGGGGGGGGGGGAGTAGACTGAGGCAATTTAGTGTTGGGGGTATGTGGAGTGTGTGTGGTTGATAGCTGGTCTACACACTTGGTCTCAGTCAGACTGATGAGACTCTGGGCTGGGTGGGGCTGCACACCTGTGGTGCAGAGCAATCATGGCACCCAGGATAAACCAGCTATCACCACACACACTCTGAATCTGTAAAGTAACTAGTAACTAAATCTGTCAGATAAATGTAGTGGAGTAAAAAGCATAATATTTGCCTCTGAGATGTAGTGGAGTAGAAGTATAAGGTAGCAGGAAATTAGTACCTCAAATTTGTGCTTTGAAGCCCTGTCTCCTCTGCAGGTAGGCCCATATACCGGTGATCGCGTCCTTTAGTTCACCGCGTCACATCACAATCTGTTGAATATCCAATATCTTTCTAACTTAAAAAAACAACAACGTTCAAACTGGGCAGCAGTGGCTCAGGAGGTAGAGCGGGTTGTCTGTCAACCGGGAGGTTACTGGTTTCTGTGTCCCTGAGCACCTAACCCCAACTGCTCCCGATGAGCTGGCTGGTGCCTTGCATGGCTGACACCGCCGTCAGTGTATGAAGGGGCGTATGAATGGGTTATGATGTACTTGACGAGTACTCGGTTATTTCTAACTTACCCGAGTACATGTTTGCACTAGTACAAATACAACCCCCCCCCCCAAAAAAAAAACAGATATATGTGTTTGCCAAACAAATTCCCTGTTCTTTTGTCCCATTTCCGTGCACTATCTATCACCAAATACAGCCTCCAACCCCTGTGGTGCAAATGTAGAGCTTGGTGAGCCATTAAATGGGGCTGGGGTTTCTATTTTGGGCTCTGCGTTTAAGACACAGTGAGGGACTCTGTGCTGCAGGTTGGATCCCGGGGAGAGGCCTGTAATGCACGCACGCACACGCATTCACACACGCACACACACATGCAGTTCCCCCTGAGATGGGGTGTGTGTGTGTGTGTGTGAATGCGTGTGTGGATAAGGGGACTGGCTGAGTGGCAAAGGTGTTGGTTGTTGCTGCTAAACGGGGTGAGACAAAACATGACCTTATCCAGTTAAAAAGAGATTAATTATTTGTGACTTGAGAACCACAGCCATCCGTGTCCGAGTCCATGAGCTATTCATTTGAACAAATGAAAATATTGACAAGATGTGCAACTTGAGGAGAAACAGGTTGGAAAGAAGGATGGAGGAGGATAGATGGACAGACGGACCCCTTTCCACATTTGCATGTAAACAATGGAGACAATGTAGAGGGCCTAAAGATAGATTCATTACAATGCTGCTTACACACTTCATTTGATTAAGGACTGTGTGAGAGACTCTAAGGTCAAACCTCGCACTGGATCCACCGCAACTGTGCAAAAAATGACTTGTGCTTTGTCCAGCCTCTACGACCTGCCATGACCCTGCATGCTCTCATGTGCAAGCAACGTCTGTCTCTGCTGTGGTATGGACGTTTTTATTGGCCTTTATTATTCGTAGCACAGAAGACATTTCACATTGCGAGTACCACAAATATTTTTACCTGCTTTGTAAAATGATATCCACACCGATATTTCACCATCCACAAATACACATTTTTAACTTGTGTCTTGTAAAATGATATCCATGTGAATATTTCACGATCCACAAATACACATTTTTAACTTGTCTTGATGATAAAAATGTATGTAAAATTATGACCACACTTGTTTTTACACATTTGTGGATCGCATGGCTCTTGGCTTAATTTTGTCAGTGGATTTTTGTTTAATATTTCCGACCGCTGATCTGGAAAATGTTGATGCGTAAGTTTTGACTTGAACATGTGTAACCCACAGACAAATAATATTTTCTGTACCATGATCCACACATGTTTTACTTCTACACGAATATTTCCACAAATACATATTTTCACTTGTCTCACTTGTCACTTGTCTCTCTACAAATTAAGACAAGAAAACAGGTTTTTTTGTCGGGTGTTTATTTTGTTTATAGAATACATATTTATTGTTAAGGCTAAAAACCTGCAGGCTAATAAATGTTTTTCACAAACGTATTCATAATCTTTTTTTTTTTTTAAATAGGCTGCATCTCATGGTCAATATGAGAAGATATTGGCTTGCCAATAACTATTATGACAGTCATTGTTGATTAGAGCCAGGTGGTATATGAATCCAATAATATTATAAAAGGCTAGATGTCTTGGGGTTGTCATTAATAAGCAAGTTATAATTTAGTGTAAATTTCAAATTGAGTACATCAGTTGGGTATATTGAGTAGCTGCTGTACTACCTAGTGAATTTCAGAGAACATGAGTTTTAATTTGAAAGAGCCACCCTCCCCTACAGGCCAGTTTTATGCACTTGGCCTTGTTGATATAAAGTTGACTGGTGCTCCACCCTCTGTAGCTCCTTCCAAGTGATTGCCTGACCTCGCTATGCTCCCTCAGTAAACTCCTTGCTACTCTCTTGTTTGGACTATCCTAGGAGAAAAACAAAATCGCATCCCTCTCGCCCTAGTTTTGCAATATTTCTGAGTAACTGAAGTTATTCAATATGCTTAGATTGAAGTAATGAATATTTTATAAATAACTTATAAACATCAGACACAACACTTGTTTTCTTTGTATTTGTGGATCGTGAAATATTTGTGTGGAAGTAAAATGTGTGGATTGTGGAATTGTCTTCTGTGGGTTCCAAATAATAAAGTCTAATAAAAACCATCCATTCTGTGGCAAAAAGTTTTGAGAGCTAAAATGTCATTCACATTAAAGACCAAAGGTAGACAATGGAAATCGACTATTCAATGAGGAGTGGACTGTGAAATATGTAGTAATGTGGGACCAAAGACCATATGTTTAATCTGCAACAAGGCTATCACAGTTACAAAAGAATGCAAAACAATCCAACAGGGCATTGCATCACGTATCACTCGAACTTCAATGAAATATAGCCGATGGGTTCAGATGCTGGTCGAACCAAAGTGCAGAGCCTCTCTGTGAATTACCAACAGAGGGTAGCTATAATGGCCCGGTCCTGTTGGGAACAAGAGAGGAGTACAATAGCCTCCCTCCCTGTAGAAACCCTTCACATATTCTGAAACAGTGAAAGACTGCATGCTAGCTGTCTTCAAAGATGTAGTTATCGATGATAAGGTGGAGAAGAACATAATTTCGTCTAACTGAAAAATACCAACAACATGGTCAGTTGTTGCTTGATTGATTTATGGCTGAGGCCATTTATTTTGATTGTTAATTTGAATGAAATCGGTTTTGCATTTCTATTTTGAGATGAAGTGATTTATTGAAAAAGAAATACATGAAGAATAACACAGGTTCATACATTTAGAAATGTATGAACCGACTGCCCTATTTTGTATGTTAGATGAACACATTGTGAATAAACACTCTTTATGCACATTATAAAGGGTTTTTAGTGTTGTTTGATGTGTAAGTGTTTAAGCGCGATAATTACTCTTCATTTTTCTGGCCTCCCTTAATTTCCAATTTCCATACTCTGGCCCTCAAGAAAGTAATTGAATAGCCCTGATGTAGAACATGCCTTTCATAAACCTTTCAAATGAAAAGCACTAGAGCCATTCTGTCTGGACCGGGCATAATACCGACTAAACTTGGTAGGCCTAATAGGCTACATTGTGTGACTTATATTATATAATATTATATTCTGGATACATCTTCCAAATGAAAGACGCAGCTTGAGATTAAATTAATGTCTGTCAGTCTAGCATCTAAGTTACCCGTGTATTCTCAAAACGAAAGAAATGAGCCACACAAATAAGAGAACATTTTAAAAAATCTTTCATATCTTCTTTTCATATTTCAGCACACCACTCGCCAATAAAATATTTAAGCACACAATGTGCAAATAAGAAAAGTTGATATATTTAAGCACACCATGCACAAATAAAGTAAATAAATACATCAAATAAATACTTCAGAGCACTACTCGCAAATAAAATAAATAAAAATAATATATAGGCACACCACACCAAGTGGTGTGGTGTGCCTATATAAGGTCCGACATGGGTTGGGGTAGTCTCACAAATCACACTTTAGATTAATATCTGAAGTCTGTGCCGTCTCCCCCCAGAAGTTCTGTTATAACATAGTAGGACTGCCAGTACAGGTAGTCGCACGGTAGTCACACTCTTGCATGTTTTAGCCATTGCACGGATGGGTGACAACGCACCCATCCACGTGCACACCCATCCACGTGCACACCCATCCACGTGCACACCCATCCACGTGCACACTCATCCATGTGCACACCCATCCATGTGCACGCTGCTGAGTAATTCCAGCACTGAGATTAATGCTCTGGAAAAAGACCTGGGGGTTTTTCATTTTTGTTTGCTTTTTTGATTCAGCACAGAAAGTTCCATGAAATGAATTAAGTGTGCAAGACTTCTCACACCCAGAAGTGGGGACCATGTTTATTCTCTGAAATACATCATTGCTATTAGACAAATGCAAGACACGTTATATCATGTTTTGTATGAAAACATGAAGTGAAGCACCTTAAACTATACCTATAACTACAGTGCTAGGGGTCTATTAAACATAAAGGCCGGTTCTCTGACCTCAGCCAAAGAACCATTAATAAAGCTCAGATACATTATATAGCATCTAAAATACGTACCAATTTATGATGGGCAAATGTAATGTATTCTATTCATGAACTTACTGTTGTTGACTGCATTCCAAGGCTGGTATCCATAATAGCCGGTGATTCGCAATATTCGCTCTTCTATCGATGCGCTGTTGATGTCTTCGACTGACCGAGATGACTTCAAATCCTCTTTGATGGATTCATCCACCACTAGGTATTTTAGTTGTCTGAGTTGGGGACTGATGTCCGAAAGCCTTCTGGGGCTAACGTCAGGAGACTTGCGCATCCCGCTGAAAAACATAACCACCAGCAGATGTGTTAAGTGAGGTGTTAAATGTGTTCAAAAAAGGCAGGAAGGTGTGAAGGTTTTAGAAAAAAACAGAACTAGTGCGGTTCCGGTATGAAACCCTAGCTGAAAAATTACATTTATTTGGGCTTAAAGATAAACTACAGCCTAAAACACTTTGACATCATTAAGATATGTCTATTGGTGACGTACAACGCACCCCAGCACTTTGCCGTGGCTAAACTCGATTTCTGTAGACGCTAACTCTGTCACATGGAGACATTGCAGCAGTAGTTACAACAAGGTTTAATAGGGCTTGTACATCATGATGTCACATCGCAGTGACCGACACCATTTTGGGTTAACGTTGATTGAAGGATTTTACAGGCAGAGTATCGCCAACAATGATGCATTTTTGCAAAGCCAGTAGCCTCGTAAATCTAGAATGCACTTGGGCTTTGCGGGCTTGGGCCGCGGCCATGACCTCCATACAGCTGCTGAGGCGTGGCCAGTCAACGACAGTCTGGTGGTCACCGTTAACCCGGACGATTTGGTCTCTCGGTTTCGACATGGGCAGCGAGTCATTGTGATATCCATTTTTTTTTTCTTTGCGCATAAATGTGTTAGCCTCAGCGATAGCTGCACACCAAAATGTTCACCAAAGTATAGCTACAACTCTGTGAACGTTTTTTTTCCGAAAGCGAGGGGCTACGAAAAACCGCCATTGAGTGCTCCAGAATGCACCACTGGCTAAGCTAAAGTTAGCTGTGGCGAGCTAGCTAGACATGTGTTACGATATGTATAACAGGCTTCATTAGTAATTGCGAAATAATGTTTTACATATCGTTAGGATTCATTTGATTCAATTAATCAATTTATAATTGCACAATTTTACAGAACGGTGCCTCCCGATGTGGAGAGGCGCTAGTCCTTCTGGGTAATGCAGGAAAATGGAGGCACACTGGAGCAGCTCGCGGGAAGCCCGACACGACAGCCCGTGACGAATTACAAGTAACGATAAAGTAACGGAAAAATAAACCCTGTAACGAATCATATATATATATATATATATATATATATATATATATATATATATATATATATATATATATATATATATATATATATATATATATATATATATATACCATCCGAGACGGTTGGCGTTCATCGCAGGGTCCCCAACTAGAGCCGCTCCGCTGGGCGCAGAGAAGCGGACAAATCCTCCCCCTCCGCCGGCTGCGAGTTCAACCGAGGAACCGGGGAGAGGGGGGAGAAGACCCTCACCCAGAGCGGCTCCCCCTGCCATCGCACCCCGGGACGCCCGGAAAGGTAGGAGGCGCGTCGATGGCCGCCGATCTGGAGCCTTTTAACGAGACGACGCGACCGTTACCAGCAAGCCGCAACTACTACTAGGCTACTTCTAAAAAAACTGAGCCCAAACCTTCAACACTTGAGAGTTATAAATAAAATAAAATAAAATAAAAAGTAAAAAAAAAAAAAAAAAAATGTTACGGCATCTCTAATTATGGCCAACCTCGTGACGTCATCACCGCGGCCACACGGAGGCGCGCACCACCACCACCAACATGACACATGACCGTACGGAGTCAACGTGATTTAACGCCACCATTACCACCACCACCAATATCATCATCATCATCATCAGAGGAGGAGGAGGGCCGTGGTTTTCACAGCCCCCGCCACGCGCGTCCCGACGTCCCCACACTGTTGCGCAAGAGGGCGACCGTTTCACCGGCGCGGTGTCCGAGACGCGCAATTACGCAATTATTACGCGCCCGCACTGGCGTCTCCACCGAGGCAGAAAACAGGTGTTAGACTAAAATACAATGTAAAAAAAACAATCAAATAAAACAACAACAACAACAGACAGACAGACAAGACGGACGGGTCGCTCCCATCGTCCGCCTCCAATGAACCCAGTTGATGTTTAAAAGGGTCTTACATGGGCATCAGGGTAGGTGGTCCGAGGTAGCACATGCAGTCCCTGCGGGGCCGTCCGACCCGGTCCCACACCGTGCCCTCTCCGTCCCCATACATGGTCCAAGTCACTCGAATTATCACGCCGTCTTTTCAATACTTTTTTATTGTTGTCCGTCCGTCCATCGCTTGGCGCTTTCCTCCTCCCCTCCTCTCTCTCTCTCTCTCTCTCTCTCTCTCTCTCTCTCTCTCACTCTCTCTCTCTCTCTCTCTCTCTCTCTCTCTCTCTCTCTCTCTCTCTCTCTCTCTCTCTCTGTCTCTCTGTCTCTGTCTCTGTCTATGTCTGTCTGTCTCTCTCCCCCACGGACAGATGTCCCTGCAGCTGGAAAGTGAGGCAGTGTGGGCTTGTGGGTCCCGGTGGCGCACAGACCGGGCTGCCTAGTACAGTACCTACAGCCAGGGACCACCGCGGCACACTGCAGCAGCGCCATCTGCTGGACCCACCCGGAACCCCTCCCCCCCCCACCCGGACCCCCCCCCCCCCCCCCACACACACACACACACACACACACACACACACACACACACACACACACACACACACATACCAGGACCCACCCGGACTGCAGCACAGCACGGGGAGGCGGTCCTCTGAAACCGCTAAATAGTGCGTTTTGCCTAAGTCTTGAGATTTCGGGAGCACTGTAAAATTGTATACTTGGGCAAAGTAACACGTCTTAACCAGTGTGCTGATTATTGTTTGTGCTCAGTTACTGCACGACAGTCATGTCTGAGATGACCTAATCAATTGAATGACAAATGTTGTAAACGTGAAATCATAATCTACATGATTGACATTTTGATACTGATGTGTATTCTAAATGTGTCTTAGTCTGAAGGCTGGTGACCTTCCACACTGTGGTCGGTGAGGATGTGTGTGTGTGTGTGTGTGTGTGTGTGTGTGTGTGTGTGTGTGTGTGTGTGTGTGTGTGTGTGTGTGTGTGTGTGTGTGTGTGTGTGTGAGTGATCTGGGTAGTGGGTGAACAGTGTACATCTGTATGTCAGTGGCCCCCAGGGGCCGCCTTGGTCTATTATTCATCATTTGGATGGCCCAAACAGACTGCTAGCAGTTCTTTTACAGAAAGACCCCCTGTAGCCTATAGCTGACCGCTCAGTAGAAGTACAAAGTGGGCAGAGTGCAAATGTGAAAAGGTTATAATGCTGATAAGAGCATTCAAACATGTTTTAAAAGAGAATGACTGCCCAGAGCTAAACCACACAATGAATATAATCAATTTAAGAGTGATCCCACATTTTCGAAAAATACGGTGACTCGTAGTCAGGCGATCTTATCAAAACAAAGCAATTTGTGTTGAAGGATGATTCCCCAAATGTCTTCTCCTGAAAGCACAAAATCCTGAAGCCATTTGTATATTTTGTGATGTGTACAAAAATCACAAGCAGAATGCATTAGTCAAGTGAAGGAAAACATTGAGTGATTACACCATAAAGTGAATCATCAGAAAGAACAAAACACTGAGAAACATGGGGGGAGAGAGAGAGGAGGTGTACCTGGACAGGGCAGGGTAGGATGGCCGGTGGGTCCCAGGTCCCTGGCTCTGTCCCCTGCATTGCGACGACAACATCCTATTCTGTATGTGGAGCTTCCGACCGCAGAGAGCAGCACAAGTCCGTCCGACTGATTCAGTTTGCTTTGGGACAGACAAGGTTGGGTATATTGATCAGAGAACAGTCCCACTACCTCACCTGTGCTTACTCTGGCAAAAATGGGCCAAAAAAAGCCTGGTCATCAATTCACAGGTCGGCACCTTACTTTGAAAGTCTCAGGGAGGGTGGGGAGGGGGGGGGGGGGGGCAATTTTGCATAATACACTCTCAGGTCTATCTCTATACCCTCCACTTTGACTGAGAAAGGCTTTGCAATATAATCCTCATAAGACACAATGAGCGAATCAAAACCATTATGTAACAAATCTTGTAGAACCCACATGTAGTGTACAACATTTGGGGCTGATGTCTTTCAAATGATTTATTGCCATCTAGCAAGGCATTTCTAGCTTCATCAGTTCTCTGGCAGTATTATAATTGGAAAGCAGCTCAACGATGCATGGGCTTTTTCTAAATATGGACCATAGCAGAGAGTTACAGCCGAAGGCCCAGACCATGGGATAAATACAGTGAGACACAACACAATGGAATTGACCAATCAGTCAATCCATCTATCAATCATTCCAACTCAAGAGAAAATCTCGACAGTCTTGTAACACAAATTCATTTTCTAGGACTAAGTGGCATCAATCAGTTTTAACCGGCATCAAGTTGTTTCTAGAAATGATTATGATATATTGTTTTTTTGTAACCTACATATAGATCAAAATACACCTAAATTCATAATAAGTCAGTAAAGTGTTGAATCGACACTATAGCTTGTTAGGGTTTTTATACTGCCGCATTACTTATGTAGGCTATATTTGTGTTTCCCCACTGGCTCCAGAGGATTACTATTCCGATGCCTGCATCACCCAGTGGAGAATGAGGTAATTAGATTAGATTTCAATGCCATTTTTATTACCATCAACCATTTCATAGTCCTCTTTTAGACACCAGTGTTTAGGAATGAGCTTGATTTATTATTTATCACTTCCGATTTTCTCTGCCTATTATTCATTTAGTTCTGTACCCCTCCCTAGGTTATGCAACATGTTATCTTACAAAAAAGTGTAGCGTAGGATGTGAATTTGTTTGCTGTTTAGAATCAATATTTAATGCTCAGCGTGTGCTCAGTGCTCAGCTCCTCATCTTTCTGCTTAGAAACAATGCGACAAGCTGCTGCTGATTGGCTGTCTCGAGGGCCGAACTAAAAACTACCCTGAGCCACTAAGACAAAAAAAGTCACATTCCTTGCAGTGCACTTAGCATTTCTGTAGGCATAGATATTTAACATTATCATTCTATAGTGCAGAATAGTTGCCATGGGTTATTATGTCTCTTTTTTATTTACGAATGTGGAAGTGGAGGACTGGCTTTCAGATTTCTTCCCCTCCAGAGGAAAACACATAACCTTTTCAGACTCCCTGCTGTTGTGAGCCTGTGAGATTTCTGTAGGGTGTGTTTGCTATTCAAACTGCCATTATGGGTAAGGCTGACACACAGCTGGATAATGCACATGAGTCTCTTAGGCTTTGTGGATCTCTGTTTTGTGTCAACAGAACAGACACACAGCCATAGTGGTAAAAAAATGGTTATTTAATTATTGTGTTTATGTAATCATTGGCACCCATACGCTATTATTTGGTTATTTAATATTTGTATGTTTGTGTTGTGTATGTGTTTTTATTTGACTTAGAGTACAATAAGTATAGAGTAATAAGTTATGTGAATCTCTAAGGAGAGTTATGCTTTATTTTGCCTAATGGCCAGGAAAATGGCCATTAGGCAAAACTAAGCCTACTTAGGATGGTCTTCAATGCAATAAGATTGATTATTACACTGACATACATTTCTCCGTATTAACATAACGATTTCATGTCTTGAGTGCCAGTTATTTTGATGCCATAAAACAGCGTTTTCAAACAATACACTCAACACAGTCATACACATAACTATGGCATGTTTTATGTATTACTGGCTGATATACTAGCTATTCCAATCTCATTGATTGAATGTCTAATTTTTGACATTGGGTTTATGTTAAAAACAGGTTTCACCACCCTAAATTAGATAGCCTGCTTTCCATTCTGTGTTTTGACAATACGAACAGTTTTCATATTTAGTTTCTTATTCTCCAGCTCTGCTCCTCTGTTAGCATTGTTGTTTCCTGGCTGGCTGTGGGGATTCAGGATAATTGGTCTCGGCAGGATGGCAAAGGGAAAGCTCAGTTTAGTTATCTGGCATTCAGTTTGAAGAAAGGACTTGCAGCCACATTTAATATGCATAATATTGTTCCTCACAATGTCACTCTAATGGCCAATCTGGGATTATTTGTCGAGTACATATTATCCTAAATGTACGGTATACACAAGGACACTAGTACAAAGACTTACACTCAAATATCATATCAGCACAAGGACACGTAGATTTTAGGCAAATAGTAGGCCTAAATTTACTATAGCTAAATGTATAGTAGGCCTAAATGATTACTCCTGAACCAATAGCTATTAATAATTGTAACTTGAGACGTTGTAATGTGTTATCCACACATTTAATAAACAGGTTCTCCTTCTGATGCACCAATCCACCAATTATCTTTTTAACTACTGAACACATTACATCATAATAAACACACTATCCTCTCTATCCTCCCTCGTTCTGTTCCTGTCACTTCCTCTCACCTTTTATTCATTCTGGCAAGGAAATAACTAGGACAAAATGTTTGTTACCCTCAGCATTGTGTGTGTGTGTGTGTGTGCGCATGTGTGTGTGTGGGTACATAATGTGTATGTGTGTGAGGGACAGCGAGAAAGATGGTTGGGGGGGGGGGGGGAAATATGCATATGCCAGCATAGACCATACACGCATACACAAAAATGCATATACAGCCAGAAATACGATGACCAGCACGTTAAATGCAAAAAACAATCCCAGCATGACGTCCAAGATGGCCCCCTAAAGCAAAGGGCCACCACCACCTCCCAGGATGAACAAGCAGCCACTGGTGGACTCAGGGTCTGAGGGGGGGGGGGCACTCAGTCCACTCTGAGTGCCCCCCCCCCCCGGCGCCCCCACCGGTTGAAAACGTTCCACTTAAGTGCCCTCTTGAGCGGCGAAAACTTCACATAGGAAACATAGCAAGAAAATACAATAACATGTCTTGATGAGTGCTCTATTAGTGGATAACATGTGATGCAGTGCCCTATTGGTGCCCTTCCAATTGTTTAAACTTGACAATCCCTATGGATGCCCTTACAAAGGTAAACAGTGCCGTGATAAAGTGCCCTCTATGCTGCCACTACAATGGGATGCTGTATAAAGTTTCCTTACATGCATGAAAACGTTGGAAGGTTTCCTAATGGATGCCCTTCCAGTGGAGAAAATGTGATGTGATGCCATACAATAGGTGCCCTTACAATGGGATATACTTGAAGTTCCCTACAGGTGCGTTGCTGAGGAAAACTCATGAAGTACCCTCTTAGATGCCCTTCCAAGTGAGAGGTGGAAAACATGGGGGAACAAGTATTCAGTGCCCTCTGTGCCCCCATGCAATAAATGATGATGTGCCGCCCTATAAGGTGTCTTTACAATGGTCTAAACTTGATCTTCCCTATAGGTGCCCTTCCATGGAAAGGGGTGCTGTTTTTTTAGGATTTCCCAAAGTGGGTGCCATGATGACAGTCTAGGGGTGCTGCCAAATAGTCAAACCCTGCTTACATTCAAAACATAGCCTACTGTATGTCCATTAGCAAACATTTTCTGCATTTTTGCATGGGGCCGATGGGCTAACAGTAATATCTAGATAATATTTTGATGTTTCTCGATCTGCAATGTCCCTATTTTTAAGCAATGTTTTTTGGGCGTTGACGGGGCCCCATGTCGTGCAGTAGGTGCCCTTTTTTTCTTTTCGCCCCTGCCCTTTAAACAGTCTGACTCCGCCGCTGCAAGCAGCCAATCAGAGCAAGTATGCTTGCAATCTGAAATGATATCTGTGAATGCGAGTAGGTAATGTTTGGGAGTGTTTATACTGCAGGGCACCGTGCAGTCCCCCTACTCCCTAGCGTCTGTGGCAGGGTATAAATAGACCCCCCCCCCCCCCCCACTTCTACAGTGCCAGTGGAGGCGTTTGATGCCCCTTTCCCCTGTAGTCAAATACAACCTTTATGACCTCAAGGTCTCAAGAGGACCACTAGAATACAGAGGACCACGGTTAATACCACTGTCATGTCGCAGTCGCGCTGCTCCACTTGAATTATACAAAGGCCTGCTGCACATATGGTATACACACTGCTGTATTTTTTATGAAGCACGTGGCTCTTCATCTGACATCGCTTGGCCACTGCGAGCTGCGACGCATCACCAGTGGGGCTAAGTTGGCTAAGGTCATCTATCAGTAACCCAAAGAGAAAATGTTCCCAGTCATTTCCCATCTGCAATGTTATATGTTATAAGACTTTTTATAGGACTGCTTATGCATGTAATTACATACATGTCTATGAGAGTATCTTTGAATACCAATGTAATGAACACGTCTGCAAGGCCCCATAATCTCTTTGATGCAGTGCAGAGAAACCGGCTTTTTACGAGTCAAATGACATATGTATGCTGACAGAGAGAGAGTGCGAGTGTGTGGCAGTTATTCTTTTATCTTCACAGCTGGTGTGTGTGTGTGTGTGTGTGTGTGTGTGTGGATGAGCGAGAAGGAGGGGGGAGATCAAATGGCAATATTAATGAAAGCCTGCACTCTGCCGCTACATTTCAGCCCAGCCCTGCTCCAGCACGGCTGGGGCTTGCAGCCTCGCTACTGACAATTAGTACTCTTTCTCTCCATCTCTCTGTCTCTCTTTACCTTCCTCTCTTGTTCACACTCTCTCTCTCTCTCTCTTCCTCTGTCTCATAATTATCTTTCTGTGTGTGTGTGTGTCTGTGTGTGCACAATTAAATGTTAAATTCATTAAAGTCATGACATCCCCACCATAAAGTGGGTATAATTGTCGGATGGTTGCTTCAACTTTGAAAAGTGCAGTGCATGTTCTCTATAGCACAAGAAAATATAGCACCTTTATGCAGGGGCATGATTACATGACATGAGGCCAAATTAGCAGTAGATATGGGGCATATGACACCTTATCCACAACCAGTTTATTGGTATTAAATGGATTTACAAAGGACACATTCATTGTGTTAACCGTGTGTTTACAGAAAATTGAATGGTATAAAGCAGTGATTCTCAACTGGTGAGTCGATAGGCATTTTAAATGCGGGTCGCAAAGCATATGCCAAACCTTAATATTAAAAAAAAAAAGCTCATGAATTAAATGTTTCAATGTGAATTCATGTTTCAATGGGTATTTCATTGAGGTTAGCCCTAATTGTTGCAGCTGTTTCTTCACTAAATGTTTTTAACAGCACATGAAGGCATTGTTGATTACTGCAATATCAGTAAATACATTTTTTATTTTTGGGTCGTAACTTAATGACTAATGACTACTATTGAGGCTAGACCAGTTGAGAACCACTGCTTTAAAGACTTGGACCAACTGAAAACAAGGGGTGGGGGTTAAAAAAACATCTTTCACAGGTGGTAAAAATAAAAGCTGCATCCATTTAATCAAATCATTTTTAAAACAAATGATGTCTTCAAGGCTGCAAAGCTCAAAGGGTGTTGTGTCATCTCATGCCATCGGCCTGGAC
>JAOPHQ010002468.1:0-24550 GCA_030340625.1 Merluccius polli | reverse complement strand
CTTACAGTGTAGAAAATCCTTAATACACAATCTCAAGGTCTGCTTTTGTTGTACTGTCCACAGATAAATTTCCCCATGTGCACTATCGCCTCCATGCCAAGGCTTCCAGAACATTGCGTTGAATACGGCAGAATGATTCAGTGGCTCAAAGAAAAGCCATTCGGAGGTGGGGAACTATACAGTATATCGTATATATAGTATACTGCCGTTATACTTATACATGTCAACCTGCATAAATGCATGCAAAACTAAACCCATTGTTCCTTTTTGTTACAGATAACGCTTTAGATGATGATAACCCCGAGCACATCCAGTGGGTGTTTGAGAAGGCCCAGCAGAGAGCGGCCCAGTTCAACATCACAGGAGTCACATACAGACTGACACAGGGTGAGAAGCAGCTAACATTATGGTCTAGTCACTATTCAGGCATTCAGGTTATATCAATGGATTTAGGCCAAGGGCTGCACAATGTAATGTCATTATTCAATTAAATTCCATTTTATTTATAAAGCGCATTTCATGCACAAGGCAGACTCAATGTGCTTCACAAGAGGTAACCATAGTTACAGTAAAACAGTTATATATAAAAATCAATTAGGAATCAATTGAAGAGTGCAAGTGCAAGTAAACAATCATATGTATGCCATCTTCACCACATACACACTTAAACTCATACATGCGCACCCACTCACACAACCACACAATTATGGACATTATTTGTTTGAAGGGCCCCTATTTTAGGGTGTGAGCCATTAAAAGCCGTTTCAAAATTCGAGTGACATCACAAGTGGGAGTGTCAACCGGTATAGCTCAGCCTACCAGGTGGATGTAGGCTGGTAGGCTGAGCTAATCCTCATACGTCTGGGTGGACACTCCCACTTGTGATGTCACTAGAGGGTAGAGGGTGACTTCGCAATTTTTAAAAACGTTAAACTGAAGATACGTCTACTACCCGTCCCCTGGGACATAGAAGTAGCAGACGCATAATTAGTGTTATGAGCGACGCCCACCACCACCTACAGTTGGTCCTGTGATGACACCTCTGTGAAACGCGTCTGCTGGGTTGCAATTAGTCGCATTTTTAGAGATTGAATTCGTAGCAGAGTGAGCCGGTGTAACTTCTGGTGATCTTTCTCTGCAATGTGTTTTAATACTTTCAGCTGTCTAGTTCTTATATTATGTAACACTGTCTGGAGTTTGTACAGCGTTCCTTGCATTTCAAATGCCAGTAATAGTTTGGACCATATGCCACATAACTCCTCTTGTGCTGCAGGCGTCGTAAAGCGGATCATCCCCGCCGTGGCGTCGACTAATGCTGTCATCGCTGGTATGGCGGCCTACGTTATTACACAGTACACATACGAATAATGCCTTTTTATTCCTGCCTTTCTTAAGTCCTATAATCTGATGACTAGAGTGGATGTCTTTCCTGTCAAGGAAAGTAATTTTCTTTTTTTCGTTTCTTTTTTTTTTTATATAGCTGCCTGTGCCACTGAAGTTTTTAAAATTGCATCAAGGTCTGTTGAACTTTTATTCTTAAAGTATTCATTTGCCTTTTCGTCCGATACTTATTTCATTGTATCTGTTTTGTTTTTTTGCAGTGCGTATATTCCTTTAAATAATTACCTGGTCTTCAACGACGTGGACGGCTTGTACACCTACACGTTCGAAGCCGAGCGCAAGGTTTGTTGAAGTCCTGCCAGCCTCGCGCTGCGTTGAGAGACGCCGCCGCGTTGAGAGACGCCGCCGCCGCCGCGGTTCTGCTCCCGATTGTCTGCTTGTGTCAACCGATAGACAGGCTGACCTTTCAGACTGTATGTTATTTCCATATTGTGACGCATTTCCAAGTAAAACGGGACCGTTACACAGGCAGAGCGTGATTGGATCATGCAGAAGTGACGCGGCGCGTTAGCCGGCTGTGCGTTAAAGCCCGGCGCCGGGTTCACATGAGGGAGAGGCAAATGTCACGCCTGCCAGCTCGGTCACAGCGATGTCATCCCCGTCCCAACTTCTCTGTCATAGCGGGAGTTCATATAACTATATGAACTCCACTTTTCTGTTTCGGTATACTTTGAATGAACTGACAAAGTGAAAAGTTTCATTTTGCTTTCTTGTTGTGATTGGCAGGAGAACTGCTCCGCCTGCAGCCAGGTGCCTCAAGACCTCCAGTTCCCCCCCTCCGCCAAGCTGCAGGAAGTCCTGGAGTACCTGACGGAGAACTCCTCCTTGTGAGTCGTCCCGTCTGAACTGATGAACTGATATTATTGTTCTGAAATGATTTGTTTAAAAAGAAAAAGTCGATGGTTAAAGTCGGCATGATTTTGTTTATCCAGACAAATGAAATCCCCGGCCATCACCACTACCCTGGAAGGGAAGAATAAGACGTTATATCTACAGGTAATGTACAAACGATGCACTTTATACCCCAAAATACAATAAATAAATAGGGCTTGTACGCAAGAATGCAGATGTTGACGTGTCACATGCGCTTTTATTTTACTTCAGTCTGTCAAATCCATCGAAGAACGGACCAGACCCAACCTCTGCAAGACCCTGAAAGGTAAGCGGGGGTCGTGGGGTTTTGTCATGTCCCTCTACCTGCGTCAGTGAGAGTGAGACACACCTGCCTGTCTCACTCTCACTGGCGGACTTGTGCTGTCTCCGTCTGCAGAGCTGGGGCTGTCGGACGGACAGGAGCTGGCCGTGGCGGACGTCACCACTCCTCAGACGGTCCTGTTCAAGCTCAACTTCACCCCCTGAACATTTAGCGCAACTCACCGTAGACGCAAGCGCCGCCGCCGCCGCCGCCGTGTCCGTAACAACATGGACGACGTGTGTGGGGGGGAGGGGGGGGGGTGTAGCGACCAACGGTGTTTGTTTACTGTCTTTTCTCTACACTGCACTGACGAGGTTCACAGGATCTCAACGGCCATCATTTCAAAAATGACATCAGTTGAGCATCAACTTCTTTTTTTGTTGGTTGATAATATTCTTTAGGGTTTTTATATATCTGTTGTCTCGTATCGTCTCACACAAACATGCTTTCCCCCAGCTCAGTGAAATAAGTGGATACGTGTAATGAAGTGCAAATGCGTTAAGTTGTAATAAAATGCATTGTAAAATCATGTATAAATACCTTAACCCGTCGTGGCCTGCTTCTAACGTATCAACCTGTCGACGCTGTACTGTCACTTTAAACAGCATATAATCATCTGAGATGGGTTTTAGGTACATACTACATGACTGAATTGGTAGTTAAGTAATAATAGTTAAGACCGACTATATTTGATCGCTATTATGAAACCATCACTAATCCGTTTTTCTGCGGTTATCACAATACATTATTTTAAGAAATCTGTTATTTCATTTCTGTATTGAAGGGAAATGCATCGGCTGTAATAGTCTGCACATAAAACACTTCTGTAGGAAGCTCTGTTTGTAAAAGGTCTGAAAAGTTAAGTGGTGTTGAGACTAAATATGACATTAGAAACATTAGAAACATTAGAAACAAAGGTAATCACAGATAAAGACCAGTTGGCAATGAAGAGTGAACACTGTGGGTTATTGTCCTGGTTGCATACCCACCACCACCATCACCACCACCAACCCCACCAGCACCACCATCACCACCACCACCAGCACCTCCACCATCACCACCACCAACCCCACCATCACCACCACCACCAGCACCTCCACCATCATCACCACCAACCACCACCACCATCACCATCAACCCCACCAGCACCACCACCACCACCACCATCATCACCATCACTATCATCACCACCACCATCACCACCCCCCTTCTGTTCACAGTGTTTTACAGGATGAAGCGGACGCCACTGTGCCCAATACGCGCTAAGCTTCTTAAGTGTAATGAAAGTGGCTCCTAGTCCAGGAAGCAGATGGTTCCTTCCTTGATTAAGTCTCCTTCAGTGATGAGATGAGGAGGCTAAGTCAGAGGGATCCTCCTACTGTGATCACAGAGACTACACAGTGTCTCACACACCACCGGGACCATTAGGACCACCGGGACCACGAGGACCACTGGGACCACCGGGACCACTAGGACCACTGGGACCACTGGGACCACTAGGACCACTGGGACCACCGGGACCACTGGGACCACCATTACATCATCCTGCACACCATGTTGGACATGTGGGCTCCCATAGAAACACGTTTACTGTTAGTGTGTGTGGTTCCTGGATGTGAACGGAGAGGATTCATCTGCTCAGACACAACGAGTGGACTGCTTCACTGACGACATCAGACCGTTTCAAGTCTCCAGCCGCGGTTGACACACACACACACACACACACACACACACACACACACACACACACACACACACACACACACACACACGAGGAGCTTCAAGTGCACCTGCTGCACCGCATCATGTTGTGAACAGGATGATACCGGGACTCACAACTTCAGCACAGCGTGACTATTAAGTATTATTAACTATTATTGAGTGTTATTAACTATTAAGCATTATTAACTATTATTAGTAGTATTTAACTATTATTAAGTATTAACTTATTAACTGTTATTAATGCCAACAATGTGACGAGAGACGGTAAGTGGTTAGACAAGTGTTGCAGCAGCCTTAGGACTCATTCATGTGTTATCTTGTTAATTAATGTATTATCTTGTTAATTAATGTATTATTTTGTTCATTAATGTATTATCTTGTTAATTAATGTATTATTTTGTTCATTAATGTATTATCTTGTTAATGTATTATTTTGTTCATTAATGTATTATCTTGTTCATTCATGTATTATTTTGTTCATTAATGTATTATCTTGTTCATTCATGTATTATCTAAGTTGCTTGTTTTGCGTGAAAGGGAGAGCTGCTGTATTGAGTATCGGGGGCTATAATTAAATATAATATATAATTTGAATAATTTGTTACTCTGTAATAATAGCGGATGCTGATTATTTAATTGACCGTGTGATTTAGCGTTTTCCTTTGGACAGAACCTGAATGGTTTTACCTTAACAATGGGCTCAGGCCTACAGAAAGCTATTGAAATATGAACTACCCTGCTGCTCATATAATATAATATAATATAATATAATATAACATATTATACTTTACATGTGTCCTTTTAAACCTGCAGGCACAATGAAGCTGACATGTACAGCGTTGTTATGCCTGCTGGCTCTCTGTGTCGAGACAGTGTCCAGTGGCAACCAGGGCCCCCAGGGTCCGACTGGTAGGACCCCACACACACACACGCACACACACACACACACGCACACACACACACGCACACACACACACAGGGACCTATTATGGCTCCTGGTCATCAGGAAACACCGGTCCCTGTAGGACCAGGTAGCATCAGCCCTCATAGTGCTGGAGACGGTTGCTAGGGACACCCGTCTGCTAAACTGTTTTCCCGGAAAACTGTGTGCCTATCATGTACCTAAAAATGATATATGCATTTATACTCTAATGTCTTGAACTAGATTTGTTTTTCCCAGTCAGATTTATATAAAGCATCATACTTTCAACAGGAAACATCCCCAGAGCACATTTCAGAGCTGCAAAGCCAGAAAAGAAAGGAGAGGCCTATTTATTTTAAAGCACAGCATTTCTTGTCATTCAGCCATTTGTTTCAATACCTGTTATGTTGGTATCCTAGATCATAGATTCAACAAAATGTTTTTTTAGCATTATATAACCAACGGTTATTGTGGCAGTTCACCCCCCCTCACGCCACCTTAGTGTCTTCTGCTGGTCCCTCTGACACCGGACACATGGAGATGTTGGTTTGAAGATGCGGCTATTGGAGATGGAGAGATGTCATACATACATATATGTGCTGCCATGACAGTGTGTCCCTCCTGAGTGTGTGGGGATAGCTGGTTAATCCTGGGTGTCATGGTGGCTCTGCACCACAGGTGTGCAGCTCCACCCAGACCCAGAGTCTAACCAGTCTGACTCAGTAGACCTGAAGTAGACCTTTCTATTCCACTAGTGTCTGTAGGCCTAAGCCCATTGTGAAGGTACCTGACTGAGGCCAGGTGAGGCTGTAAACCAGCGACCAACCACACACACTCCACAGTTATATTATTATTATTATTATTATTATTATTATTATTATTATAAGTATTATTATTATTAATCATTATTATTATTATTATAAGTAGTATTATTATTATTATTATTATTATTATTATTATTATTATTATTATTATTATTATTATATATGACAGTGGAGGAGAGAGACAGGGTGCTGGACGGCCACATGGGGGCGATGTGGCTCCATGGCAACCACTCTGTCTAAAAGACTCCAGACTGAGGAAGACGGCTCTACTATTAACCCTGATGAGCAGGATGATATGATATATTATGTTTTATATTATTATTATACGATAAACTTTATGATTCCCACACCGGGGGAATTTCACTTGTTACGGCGGCCCAAGAGTATAGAGGAAAAGAGTGATTGAGTGATAAAATAAAAAAATAAAATAAAAATAGAATAAAGATAAAAAACTATATACACGATGTACACCTTTCACTGATACACATATAACCATGATGGATGGGTGTATCTGCAGTGAATATAATCTGGATGATGATGATGATGAAGGCGATGGTGATGAACCTCCTCCTCCTCCTCCTCCTCCTCCTCCTCCTCCACCATGTCTCTATAATAACCCCCCCCCCCCCCCCCCCCCCCTCCTTGCCAGGGTCCTTTGCAAAACTGACCATGGCTGAGTATCTGTTTTAATGTCACCCTGAATTTCTTTGACCTGCTAATGGTCAAATAGATCAGCCATTGGCCGGAGGAGGCAGATCACTTTGGGGCGCGCTTGTCATTATCCCACCTCTCCAACCGGCTGCAGGGCGGGCGGAGGAGAGGCCGGCGGTGCAGGAGAGGCCGGCGGTGCAGGAGTGGCCGGGGGTGCAGGAGTGGCCGGGGGCGGAGGAGAGGCCGGGGGTGCAGGAGCGGCCGGGGGTGCAGGAGAGGCCGGGGGTGCAGGAGCGGCCGGGGGTGCAGGAGCGGCCCGGCGGTGCAGGAGCGGCCGGGGGTGCAGGAGTGGCCAGGGGCGGAGGAGAGGCCGGGGGCGGAGGAGAGGCCGGGGGTGCAGGAGAGGCCGGGGGTGCAGGAGTGGCCGGGGGTGCAGGAGTGGCCGGGGGCAGAGGAGAGGCCGGCGGTGCAGGAGAGGCCGGGGGTGCAGGACAGGAGGCCAGCGGTGCAGGAGAGGCCGGGGGTGCAGGAGAGGCCGGGAGTGCAGGAGAGGCCGGGGGCGGAGGAGCGGCCAGCGGTGCAGGAGAGGAGGCCGGGGGTGCAGGAGAGGCCGGCGGTGCAGGAGAGGCCGGGGGCAGAGGAGCGGCCGGGGGTGCAGGAGAGGCCAGGGGCGCAGAAGCGGCCAGCGGTGCAGGAGAGGAAGCCGGGGGTGCAGGAGAGGCCGGGGGTGCAGGAGAGGAAGCCGGGGGTGCAGGAGAGGAGGCCGGGGGTGCAGGAGCGGCCAGCGGTGCAGGAGAGGAAGCCGGGGGTGCAGGAGAGGCCGGGGGTGCAGGAGAGGAGGCCGGGGGTGCAGGAGAGGCCGGGGGTGCAGGAGAGGCCGGGGGGCGGACCAGAGGACCGGGACGTGTGAAGTGGTGGCGGCGCACCGCTGCTGCAACAGGAAGCAGATCGAGGAGCGCTCTCAGACGGTCAAGTGCTCCTGCTTCCCGGGACAAGTGGCCGGCACCACGAGGGCCTCGCCCTCTTGTGTGGAAGGTAACTCGCCCGACTCGACCGCCGCCACTCTGGTGATGACCCTCGTCCGCTGATTTCACAACTTGAAAATGTTTTTTTTTTTTTTTTTTGGGGTGGGAAGGGGGGGGGGCATAACTGTGTTATTCATTGTCATGCTAAAGACATCTAGAGGTCACAGACTGTGTGTGTGTGTGTATGTGTGTGTGTGTGTGTGTGTGTGTGTGTATGTGTGTGTGTGTGTGTGTATGTGTGTGTGTGTGTGTGTGTGTGTGTACTGTATGTGTGTGTTTGTATGTGTGCGTGTGTGTGTGTGTGTGTGTGTGTGTGTGTTGGGGGACAGGGAGGGGGGGGGGGGGCTGTCAAATGACCAGGCAGCAGTTTAAAGATACGATTGCAATGTTTGTATTGATTTTGTATTATTTGTATTGCGTGTTGACAGTATGTGGTGTTTTTCTGTGTGTGTCTATGTGTGTGTGTGTGTGTGTGTGTGTGTGTGTGGGTGTGTGTGTGTGTGCGTCAGCCTCCATTGTGCAGCAGAAGTGCTGGTGCCGGATGGACCCGTGTCTGGCGGACGAGGAGTGTCGGGTTCTTCCGGACCTCACCGGCTGGTCCTGCATCTCCGGGAACAAAGTGAAGACCACCAAGGTGAGGTCCCGCGCTGGGGCTATTATTATTGTTATTAATAATAATAACAACACCCATAATAATAATAATAATAATAAAAATCATAATAATAATAAATTAGAATTATGTAGCGCCTTTCAAAAAACCCAAGGCAGTGGACCACCACACCTCAGTCAACCCATGGAAAAAGAAAACAATATATATATATATATATATATATATATATATATATATATATATATATATATATATATATATTAATGTCATTATTGTGAAATGAACTTATTTTGCAATAATGACCAGAGCCTGTCTGTCCAAGTGTTGTATTTATGATTATCATATTATTTACTATAATTTATTTTAATGTATGACCTGCCCAGGGACTGCAGATGTAATCTAGCCTATCTTTACAGTTGTTGTTTTTTAATGTGTACTGTCCCTATCAAATAAACCAAAAATAAATCAATAAATAAATATAAATATATTATATATATATATTAAGGACTCATAATTGAATGCAGCATTATAATTATCGCCTTACTTCCAGCACATAGTGCAGAACCAGACACCGCCACACCAAGTCCTCCCTCTCCGTAAGCCGCTTTGATGCTCAGAAGATTTCCCGCCCAATCTGCCGTAATCACCGCTCCCTCGCAGCTCCCCCTGGCAGAGTGCAAAACCCTGCTGCTCTTCAGCAAGGCACAGTGGGCTCAGCGGGTCTAACGCCATAATCTGCTGAGTGATAGGCCCAAGAGGACAAACACGAAGGAAGATGTTTCGCTAAATGTAAACCATCTCGTGCCGAGTACATAAAACGCGTGCAATCAGCGTCATTGAGTTTGACAGGGAGGACAACTCGCTGGATTTAACGGTTCTCTTTGCCTCCAAAGAAGAAAGTTAAATGTCAGCAAATGTCGTTTGTTGGGGTGCAATGTGATCTTTGAGTGCCAGCTGCCAGGATCCTGTCGAGGCGGTCGGCAACGGCGATGATGCCCTCCACTGTCCAGATTGTATTACCGTTACAGAACAGCGCCGCTGATTGTTTTGGGTGTTTTATTGACTTTAAATCCCCGTCTTAGGTTCAGGGTTATGTGCTTGTGAAATCTATTTAAATGTATACGTTCAAAAATGTGTCACTCAATAAGAGACGAAAATTCAAAGGTTTTTTTCCTTTTCCTTTCTCCAGGTGGCGCGGTAGTGAGTCTCAGTTCGTCTTCCCCAACCGGACCGTAAGCCACAGACAGTGAACCCCCCATTAGCAACACAAGCTCCTCCTCACAACACGGCCTCCAGGACGGATCTGAAGCTGCAGACCCGTCCGCTCGGATCGATCCCCCCCCCCGACCCCCCCCCTGACCGACAAATGGACCTGGTCACTATTAAGCCGTCCCGCCTGGTTCCGCCTGGCGGTGTCTCGCTGTGTTTCTGCGTGGCGGTGATGAAGCCGCGGTCTGATGAGTCCGATTAAGGACCGACCGCGGGCCGGCGGCTCAGGTGACACGGTCTGGCTCCTGTGTCCTCCCAGACCCCAGGTGGAGGTCCCCTTGTGCGCCGCCGCCGCCGCCGCCGCCGCCGCCTGCAGGAGTCTCATCTAGTCTGTATCATGGTTTCAGCCATAGATATGCCCTGGCACGCCGCAGCGCACTCAATCCTACTGGCAGGAAGTTTAAAGAGGGATTTTTTTTAAATTTTGGCTGGACTTCATTCAGGATGCAAGACTTCGTGCTTTTTCTCTCGACTTATTGGAGCGGACTGATGGATGCTGAGCGTGTTTGATAGCCGCTAATGAGGTGAAGAAGTGGTGGAAAACCTTTCTTTCTTGTTTAGGAGGCCAGGTCCGTCTTACCACATCATGGACTTACCCCCAAACAAGCAGCAACACCGAAGCACAAAGCCCATCTGAGAGGGAGAGGGAGAGGGAGAGAGGGAGAGATGGAGAGGGAGAGATGGAGACAGGGAGAGGCAGAGATGGAGAGAGGGAGAGATGGAGAGAGAGAGAGGGAGAGGGAGAGATGGAGAGAGGGAGAGGGAGAGAGGGAGAGGGAGAGAGAGAGGGAGAGAGGGAGAGGGGAGAGAGAGGGAGATGGAGAGAGGGAGATGGAGAGGGAGAGAGGGAGAGGGAGAGAGAGGGAGATGGAGAGAGGGAGATGGAGAGGGAGAGAGGGAGAGCCCCTCCACCATCAGCATGATGCGTATTTACATCATGCTTTGTTTGTGTGTCTGAACTGATCTCCTGCGGTGAGGATGAGGGTCTTCATGGGGGCGGGGGGGGGGGGGGGGGGCCGCGGGGGGGGGGAAACGCCACGGTAACCAGCAGCAGCGGCAGCAGCAGCAACAACACAACAAGAAATGTTTACTGTTAGGACCGCTTGCCCCTCTCTGCTTGTGAACAATATGATTGCGTCTCTCTTTCACAGCTTCCCTCCGTCCTCTGTGAATAGATTTGATAACACTTAAATGTGCTGTTTGGAGGCACTATACGGTGTTTGAATGATGTCACATGCTGTTAATTATAATTACACAGAGCGACAACTGAAAGCAACAAACGGTGTTTTCACTTTGGCGGTCAGGGACAGCTTGCCTGGACGCGGTGACAGTAGTTGGCCTTTTTTTTTTTTTCTTTTTGAAATTATCCCACAATAACAGATAAAAACTAGAAAATGTGCTCAGTAGAGCGCAGACCTCCGCCAAGGATTCAGCTGGACAGAAGTGGTTTGGAGGGAGCTAATTGGCTGCTGAGATGAATCACATGACACCCCCCCCCCCCCGACACCCCCCCCCCCCCCCCCCCAGGCCACCCAACTATCATCATGAGCAAACCTTGACAAACCTCTCAGGATCATTTTTGGGTATGTTACACAAAACCAACGGGACGTTGCGCACCTTTCGGTGATAGGCCACGCCCACTGCCACGCCCACAGCCACGCCCACAGCCACGCCCCCAAATTTGGTGCAAATCTGTGCTCAGCTTTTCTTTTTTTTTTAGATATCACACAAACACACACACACACATGAATGCATGCAAGCACACACACACACACACACACACACACACGAATGCATGCAAGCACACACACACACACACACACACGAAGCACACACACACACACACACACACACACATTAATGCAGGCACACACACACACACACAAATGACTGCACGCATGCACACATATACACACACACGTACACTCACACACGCACCTGCACCTACACACATACACACACACGCACATGCGCCTGCACCTGCATACATACACACACACACACATGCACCTGCAGCTACACACACACACACCTTTTTCTACATACTGCCCTAAATATACATTTAAATGTAAACGGACACACAGAACATATAACCTCCTTGGTGGCGTTAGTAGTGATGTAACCTCTGATGTTTCACACTAAGACAGTTCTCCTATGGTCCAGACACATGGGGTTAACGTCGCCAGAGTCGGGGGTTCGATTCCCACTGGGACCACCCATGCAAAAAAATAATATACACGGTATTGTAAGACACTTTGGATGTGGATGTTTTGGCATATATATATATATATATTCTTACATATTGTCCTAGCGCTATCACATTCCTGTACGATATGATATTCAGCATCTGTCAATGTATTGAACTGTGATTAGTGGCTCGGTGTCCTTGTAACCACACACAGGCTTGTCGTGTATTTCCAGCCATGCATTTATCAATGGCCCGTGTCTTTATTGATCTCAGTATTACCATTACATGGAAAACAGACGTCAAGGATCCGTCTTCTGCTTCCACCGGCAGGAGGAAACGCGATCCTGGTGTGACGACGAGTCTTCAGGCCACCGCATGGAAATGCTAATTCATTTTTTATAGTTGAATATTACTTCTGTTTTCCGAGCGTCTCCATGCGCTCGCGGCTTTCCCCTGAGTGCTGTCAAAATAAGTTAATGATGTTTACTGAGTCCTGGAGGAGCACACCTAGCGCTTCAAACATCTCGCAAGGCAATTTAGTCGGCCCTTTGTCAACGCGCCGTCTTAGCGCTATGATTTATGGATGGTTAGTCTTCTCCTCTCTCTCTCTCTTTCTCTCTCTTGCTCTCTTACAGGCCTCTTAAAATGTTTTAAAGTTTAATCTGAGGTTAGTGTTCAACAGATCAATGTGTGCGCTGGATGCCGGGGTCGCCGCAGCATCGGTATTCCCCCCGCAGCGCGCCGCACCGCCGCTTCAGACGGTTATTTGGATTCACTTATTCCCATTTAAGATGGAGATAGACGCGCCCAGATTCCCCCAGCGCTCCTCACGCTTGATTTAGGCGCTGATTGAAGTTGATAAGAACGCCTTTCAGGAATTATAAAACTGGTGGCGATTCTTCAGTCAGACAAGGTTGTTGTGGCTTAAAAGGTTGAATTCACTGGAAATTGTGAATTGTGTTTTAAATGAGTCCGGCGTCTGCAGCAGCTGTTGTTCAAATCACGTTGTTGTTGTTGTTGTTGTTGCGTACACATTGTCATATATGTACTGACTGCTGTAATGGTGTTTGTAACGGCCCCATATCGTCTTTTATCTAAGCAGGACCTGTTTAATGCAAAAGCTTTTTTTTTTTATGAGGGCTAATTTAAATTAAAACATAACAAAATGACATTAAAAAAACCCTTTGCACCCAATGAGTCTTATGCAAATGCTTTTCTGCCTCACAATAAAATGTGCCCATTTTTTTAGGCAACGTTTATTGATTATTCTCAAACCAAACACATAAAACATCTCTGAACCCTGGTTCATTTCTTTTATCATAATATTAAAGTTTTAACACTTTAACTGGTTTAAAAGAAACATCTTTTTTTAAATATGTGTTGCCACATCGTCTGAATAAACCATCACACTTCTATCGGCCTAATGTAGAAAGGAGCGCAGGTCTTTAAAAAAAAAGAAAAAAAAGGGCTCATTTGAATTAAAACATAACAAAAATAACATTAAAAACCCCTTTGACTCTCATGAGTTTTATGCAAATGCTTGTGTTTCTCCAACACCATAAAATGTGCTCATATTCATCACACTCTCCTCACAGCTCAGTTTTCCAGGTCACTCCTGCTGCTGCTTATCAGCGTGACATCAGGGATTAGGTGAGGGTGAGGCGCGTGTCTCCATGACAGCTGCTGGGTAATGTCCCCCCATGGCCGGGTAACGTCCCCCCTGGCCGGGTAACGTCCCCCCCTGGCCGGGTAACGTCCCCCCTGGCCGGGTAACGTCCCCCCTGGCCGGGTAACGTCCCCCCTGGCCGGGTAACGTCCCCCCTGGCCGGGTAACGTCCCCCCCTGGCCGGGTAACGTCCCCCTTGGCCGGGTAACGTCCCCCCTGGCCGGGTAACGTCCCCCCTGGCTGGGTAACTGGCCGGGTAACGTCCCCCCTGGCTGGGTAACTGGCTGGGTAACGTCCCCCTGGCTGGGTAACTGGCTGGGTAACGTCCCCCCTGGCTGGGTAACGTCCCCCTGGCTGGGTAACTGGCTGGGTAACGTCCCCCTGGCTGGGTAACTGGCTGGGTAACGTCCCCCCTGGCTGGGTAACGTCCCCCCTGGCTGGGTAACGTCCCCCCTGGCTGGGTATCGTCCCCCCTGGCAACTTATTACCCAGTAACTGTGCCTTGCTCACTCTTTAGCCTTATAACAGAGTATATATTATGCATTTTAGACCAGTCAAATGGGCTTTATTAGAGCAAGAGGCTCGCCTCCGAAAGATGAAGTGATTAATACTCGGCCATCTTGAAAGGAGGGAGAAAACAAGTGTAAGATTGATAAGATGAACAAGCTTTAGGGCCCCGCTCCCCGCTGCCCTATTAAAACAGCCTCCACTCTGAGCCAGATAAGAAGCGGCTCTGAAAGGAAAACAAGGCGAGGCGAAGTACAGACAGAATTACAAGTTTTCAAGGCAGCATGCATTTGTAACAGACACAGACACAACTTTTTTTCTCCCCCCCCCCCCCTACCACTACCATCAGGAGCCGAATCCAACAGAAAATATATTTTTCTTCCAGAAGGATTGGATGATTGTTCAGACTATGATATGAAGAAGATAGAAGAAGAAAAAAAGAAAAGATTCAAGCCTCAGTGTTTCCTGTCAGCTGCAGTCTCTGGCGCGTCGCTACTGCAGGGTGCAGCGTAACGTTACAACGTTACAAAATACCATTTTCTGGGGCATCCATAAATGCGATAGAATTTCTGAACAGTGTTTTCCTTATCTAGAGATGAAACTTTGAATAACAATGTTATACAGTTGTTGCGTTGTCCCCTTTTGTGTGTCTTTGTGTCTTTGTATGTGTGTGTGCATGCGTGTGTCCGCATATGTATGCATGCAACCGTATGTGTATGTGTGTGTCTGTGTATGCGTGCATGTGTGTCTGTGTGTGTGTGTCTGTGTGCGTGTGTGTCTGTATGTGTGTGTGTGTGGCTGTGTATGTGTGTGTGTGTTTATGTGTGTGTGTGTGTGTTTGCATGCGTGTGTCCACATATGTATGCATGCATCCATATGTGTGTGTCTGTGTATGCGTGCATATATGTGTGTGTGTGTGTGTGTGTTTCTGTGTCTGTGTATGCGTGCATGTGTGTGTGTGTGTGTTTGCATGTGTGTGTCTGTTTGGGGCATGTCAGTGTGTGTGTCCATCAGAAGTGCGTGTGCATACATGTGTGTCCATGTTTGTTGGTATTAATTAATCTTGCTGCTGCTTCCCCTGCAGGCGACGTCGCGGGCTACTCCGGGTATTAGACCGCTCCCGTTCGGTCACAGCTCAGAGGTTGGACTTGCTTCAGCATTATTATTATTATTATTATTATTATTATTATTATTATTATTATTATTATAAAGTATTATTATGCTGGATTGCATCTAAAGCAATATGAAATAGTTCAATACACACAATTCATTTTGCTCAACATTCATTTAAAAGCTTAGTAGGTCATCTCCATGCGTGTGCGTGTCTATAGGCATGCATGCATGTGACGTCACGCGGCCGACGGGTTCAAGATGAGCGTTCCTGAGGTTTCTGAGTGTTCGGCGTTGATTAAAGAAAACAGATTCTGGTTAATGCGTGCGGCCATGCGAGCGGCGCGGCGCGCGTGTTAGCGATACGCTGCGCCCCGCGGGCCCTGCAGGCGCTCATTGTCTGCCGCGCGCCGAACCAATGCGGAGAAATGGTTTGACTTGCTTCAAGGCATCAAGTGGTAATCCCGGGGATCGAACATCATTACGTTTTCAAACCCGCGGACCCGGAGTTGTGTTTGAAAAGCCAACGGTTATTGACTGCTCTCCAGCCAAACATAGTCCAATTTCTGAACCCTGGTTTGTTGTTTTTATCATAATATTAACACTTTAACTGTTTAAAAAAAAAAAAAAAAAATCTATAAAAAAATGATGGAGGTCCTGGTCTGGGAATTATATGGACTCCATAAGAAGGTTGGAGGGTCAATAATATAATAACAATAATAAATAAATTTATATATATATATATATAAAAATATATATATATATTTAAAAAAAAAAATATATATATATATATATATATAAATAATAATAATAATGTAAAAAAAAAATAATAAAAAAAATAAATAAATATATATATATATATATATATATATATATATATATATATATATATATATATTACATATTTTAAAATCTATTTATTTTGTTTAAGACGATGCCTACATCATTTAAGGGTCCTGGACGGTGTGTGATTTTAAACCAGCATTTGGTCATTTGATGAGTGATCAACCCTTCAAGTGATTATGTTGTTACGGAGGGAACAATTAAAAAAAATAAAACGTTTGACCTTAATACTTTTTAATGACGCACTACTCACACACTCAGCATGGCTTCAGCATCGCCGTCCGAATACGTCCATTTTGCCAACTATTTTTATATAATGTCTTGAATGGGTAATTGCGATCGACTGTCAGAGGCCATTAAAGCGGAGCAATGTGGTGAAGCCAGATTGGCGGGAAGAGAAATAACCCGGAGCGATGCACCATGGGAAGGGGGGAAACGGTTTGACACGACGCAGACGCTGCTCACTTCACCGGCGCCGGCGCAGGCGGCCGCGCTTCCTCCTTCCCCACGTCGTTAATTCAACATAATTAACGAATGAGTGATTCAAAGTAAAACGATGGAGCCGCGCTACGTCGGCCGCACATTAGCGACGGCTATTAGCTGTTGCTAACCGCGCCGCCGATGCTAGCACCCCGGTGTTAATAGCCTCTAAACGAAGCCATTCGTGATTACGACAATCTTATCAACGTGTGTGGGCTCCTCTGACTAATGTGAAATAAAACAAAACGTTACATTCGTCAGCGGCGCCAGACGAGTCTTTGGTTTCAGGCGTCTCCAACGCAACGCGCGCCGCCATTTAACGTTATTATAATTCATTATTTCCAACAACCCTATCCAAACCCATTATTCAAAAATAATTTAAAACATAGATCAAATGAAACGTTATTTCAGTGGAACGTCGGACGGTCCGTCTCCTCCCACCGGGAGATGAATGGTTCCTCTCAGAGTAACGGCGGCGCTCACCTCTGTATTTAACAGAGCGGTTTTAAATGGGCCTCCGTTGGGCTTTGGGACGCTTTCATCCCGGGTGACAGGATGTTTCATCCCATCGCCGTGGAAACGCTCCTCCCTCCACAAGGTCAGCCAGCGAGCCCATCAGCTACTCCAGCATATGGCTCACACGCACGCACGCGCACACACACACACACACACACGCACACACACACAGACCACACACATACACACACCACGCACATGAATATACACACACACACACACACACACACACACACACACAGACCACACACATACACACACCACGCACATGAATATACACACACACACACACACACACACACCACACACACAAATGACTGCACGCACACACACACACACACACACACACCACGCACATGAACACACACACTCACAGACACACATGAATGCATGCAAGCACACACACACGCACACACACACACACACACAAATGACTGCACACACACACACACACACACACGCACACGCATTAATGCAGGCACACACACACACACACAAATGACTGCACGCACACACACACACACACACACACATATACACACACACATACACGCGCCTGCACCTGCACACATACACACACACACCTGCACACACATGCACCTGCAGCCACACACACACACACACACATGAATGCATGCACACACACATATACACACACACGTACACTCACACACACCTACACACATGCGCCTGCACACACACACACACACCTTCACACACATGCACCTGCAGCCACACACACACACACACACACACACACACACGAAGACAGCTCTCCTCTTCATCTTAAAAGAATTATCTCAGGTTCACAGATGGTCACAACTGATTAGGTTCACATGCGGTGGAATTAACCCTTTCCACCACTTTACCTCCGCGCCGCTCCGTAATCGCAATATAAACCATTTACAGGCGTCTCGCTTTAATTACACTCCTAAATATGGCAAAACCAATAAAAGTAAAACCGTCCCCACCTCCCCCGTCGGCCCAGCGCGTCCAGACAGTGAGTCCCAGCGGCGTCGCGGCGCCAACGCATCTCCAAACGTATCTCAATGTGAGGAGGCGCCGCGGCGCCCGCAGGAGTCGCCGCAAATCTGCCTTTGTTGGCTTGGCGATGATCAACGCCGCGCAGCGCTCCTCTGGGAGGTCCACGCGGCGCACAAGGCCCGGCGTTCCCAGCATGCATCATTTAGATGACAGCCTGCGGAGGAGGAGGAGGAGGATGGAGGAGGAGGAGGGGGAGGATGGAGGAGGAGGGGGGAGGAGGAGGAGGATGGAGGAGGGGGAGGAGGATGGGAAGGCGGAAGAGAAGGAGGAAGAGGCCCTCCTCTTCCTCCTCTTCCGCCTTCAGTCTGACAGCCTGCAGAGGAGGAGGAGGAGGGGGAAGAGGAGGAGGAGGATGGAAGGGGAGGAGGAGGAGGAGGATGGAGGGGGAGGAGGAGGAGGGGGAGGCGGAGGAGGAGGCAGAGGAGGAGGAGGATGGAGGAGGAGGGGGGAGGATGGAGGAGGCAGAGGAGGGAGGAGGAGGGGGAAGAGGAGGAGGAGGAGGCAGAGGCGAAAGAGGAGGCGGAGGAGGAGGAGACAGAGGAGGAGGAGGAGACAGAGGAGGAGACAGAGGAGGAGGAGGAGGAGGAGGAGGAGGATGGAGGAGGAGGAGGCGGAAGAAGAGGAGGAGGCGGAGGAGGAGGAGGAGGAGGCATGAGACACCTGATGTCAACTTTAATTAAGATCCAGTTTTAGCTTTGTTACGGTGACTTTGAGACCCAGCGTCCCGCCGGCCGGGCAGACGGCTCTGTTTGAGTTTGTGATTAGAATTGTTAATCTCAACAGTCGCTGATGTCATAGAGGAGAATAGTTTGAATCATCTTTCAAAACTCGTTATAAATGTTCCTGTTTATGTGAAGTATTTGTCCCCCCTGCGGTTCTGCGGGGTCCGGTCCTCAGCGGGGGCTGCAGGTAATTTCACACACCATTGCTGCACTGCGAACCGCAGCGCCTTTCTATTACTTAACGTTACGTTTTGACACGTTAAACTCACAGGTTTCCTGCGTCCGCAGCGTCGCAACGCCGCCACCGCCGCCGCCGCTTAAAGCGGTGATCACAAAATACCGCCGCACTACTTTTACACATAATAGCTCCGCCAGCCTGAGAGGGAATTTCACTTTATAACACTTCTGGGGTCGTTTTCACACCTTTGTGTGAACCCCAGACAGTTTGTAGGTTTCTTGCTTCAATATTTAGATATGTTATAACGTCGCCCGACATTTTTTGACTAAAAAGAGAAAAAAGTTGTAGCCAACATTTGAACATTTCGCAGTATGCAGCTAGCGCCGCGGCTAGCAAGTTGACGCTCAAAGGATAAAAGGGATATCCAATGAACTGCATGTCGAAACCCTGGATGCGTCGGCCGTGTCCGGGCTCCCCGCTGCCAGGACAGACCAAATGGGCCGACCATTTCCTCTCCGAACGAGGCCATGCTTCGGCAGAAAATCGAGTTTAGCCGCAGCAAAGTGAAATACTGCACAAAGCGGTAAAATAGGACCTGGGGCGCGTTGCACATCACAGATAGACACTTCTTATCTCTCCTATCGCTGCTGCTACGCCGACGACACTCAACTATTCCTTTCTTCCCCCTCCTCTGACAGCATGATTGCAACTCGCATCTCTGAATGTCTGGCAGACATCAGCACCTGAACAAGACTGAGCTCCTCTTCATGCCGGGGGAAAGGGGGACAGGTCCCTCACATGGACCTGCTGGTCTCCGTCCAAGACATTAGGCGGTATTTCCTTCGCCGACCGTGAGGAACCTCGGCGCGGTACGGCCAACGTCACCATGGTGACCCCATCCTGCAGATTTGCTCTCTGCAACCTCTGCCGGATCCGACCCTTCCTGGACCAGGACCACAGCTCCTGGTCCAAGCACGGTAACACTTTACAATAAGGTACGCAAAACGTGGGTAGTTACTGAGGAACGAATGAGTAACGAATGAGTAACGGATGATGAACAACCAGGGCCCTCACTGGGGCCCTAACTGGGCCCTAAGTGACAGTTACTCAGTAACTACTGAGGAATTACTGGTAAACAGACTAGGGGACTACTGTATTTGTTACTGAGTAACTGTCACTTAGGGCCCCAGTTAGGGCCCCAGTTAGGGCCCCAGTTAGGGCCCTGGTTGTTCATCATTTGTTACTCAGTAACGAATACAGTAGTCCCCTAGTCTGTTTACCAGCAACTCCTCAGTAGTTACTGAGTAACTGTCACTTAGGGCCCTGTTAGGGCCCCAGTTAGGGTCCCGTTAGGTCCCCAGTTAGGGCCCCAGTTAGGGCCCCAGTTAGGGCCCCAGTTAGGGCCCTGGTCGTTCATCATTCGTTACTCATTCGTTACTCAGTAACTACCCACTTTTTGCGTACCTTATTGTAAAGTGTTACCCCAAGCGCTTTATCTCCCGCCTCGACTACTGCAACTCGCTGCTGGCTGGACTCCCTGCCTCCCCCATCAAACCTCTGCAGCATTTCCAGAAAGTTCCCCCATGTGAGCCCTCTCTTCTGACCTCCACTGACTCCCTGTCCCTGTAGCTCGCATCAGATTCAAGGCTGTCAACGGTACCGCCCCTCCCTACCTCCAAGCGTTAGTCAGACCCCACGCCCCTCCCTACCTCCAAGCGTTAGTCAGACCCCACGCCCCTCCCTACCTCCAAGCGTTAGTCAGACCCCACGCCCCTCCCTACCTCCAAGCGGTAGTCAGACCCCACGCCCCTCCCTACCTCCAAGCGTTAGTCAGACCCCACGCCCCTCCCTACCTCCAAGCGGTAGTCAGACCCCACGCCCCTCCCTACCTCCAAGCGGTAGTCAGACCCCACGCCCCTCCCTACCTCCAAGCGTTAGTCAGACCCACGCCCCTCCCTACCTCCAAGCGTTACTCCCTACCTCCAAGCGTTAGTCAGACCCCACAGCCCCCCCGGCTAGAGACCTCCGCTCTACCTACTACCTCCGCTGGCCGGCCGGTACCGTCGTCGCTAAGAGCTAACAAAGGTCAGCACCGCTAAATCACAGCTCTCGCTCTGTAGTTTATCTTTAATATTGTGACGCCTGGTAAACATGAAGAAGAAGAAGAAGAAGAAGAAGAAGAAGAAGAAGATGTAAATGGATGGAATGGTTAATGGACTGCATTTGTATAGCGCATTTCTCAGAGGTATGACCAATGACCAAAGCGCTTTACAATTATTGCCTCATATTCACCCATTCATACTCCGACGGCGGGTCAGCCATGCCAGGCGACCGCCAGCTCGCCGGGAGCAGTTAGGGTGAGGTGTCTTGCTCAGGGGCACCTCGGCACTTAGCTAGGAGTAGCCAGGGAAGCGAACTAGAAACCTTTCCGATTACTAGGCAACCCGCTCTACCTCCTGCACCACCGCCGCAGGAGGTAGAGCCTGTAGAAGAAGGAGAAGATGTAGATGAAGAAGACAGAGGAGGAGATGAAGAAGACAGAGAAGGAAGAAGAAGAAGAAGATAGAGAAGAAGAAGACAGAGAAGAAGAAGAAGAAGAAGAAGAAGAAGAAGAAGAAGAAGAAGAAGAAGAAGACAGAGAAGAAGAAGAAGATGAAGAAGACAGAAGAAGAAGAAGAAGAAGAAGAAGAAGACAGAGAAGAAGAAGAAGATGAAGAAGACAGAAGAAGAAGAAGAAGAAGAAGAAGAAGAAGACAGAGAAGAAGAAGAAGATGAAGAAGAAGACAGAAGAAGAAGTAGATGATGATGAAGAAGAAGAAGAAGCAGCAGCGCCCTACGGGAGGCAGACTCCCCACGCGGCCCCTGCGATGCATCATAAAAGCCGTCAGGCTGCATCAGCATCACGCGGCCCTGCGGAGGAGCGCCTTGTCAGACATCAGAGCCTGCAGCCGGACGCCACAGAGCCTCTCCCAAGACTGACAGAATATCAGATGCCTTTCTTCTGCTCGCCCGCCGCCGCCGCTGTTCCTGCCATCTTGTATACATTGTTTGCATTCAGCAAATCCTGCGTGCCGAAACAGCAGAAGAAACACAACATTTCATTTCACGGTGCGTGTTCAGCCCGTGAGCGAGCGGGGCGAGCGGGGCGAGCGAGGCGAGCGAGGCGAGGTTCCTCATGTGGTACAAACAGGAGCATCTTTATATCCGTTAGGGTCTTTATCCACTCACCCTCCGCTGTTTCTACTCCTCTTCCTGGGTGGACACGCCTCCTTCTTCTCACTGAACCGTGAGTCACATGACGCACACAGCCAGGAAGACGTATAATAATAATAATAATCATAATCATAATAATCTCAATAAAAGGTTTAATCTTAAAACACTGGATTAAAAACGTATAAAATATAAAAGACGTTTCAGTGTTCGTCCAAACGCCTTCATCAGTTGTTAAGTGTGCACAGGAAGTAACTCTGGCTTTAGTACACAAGGCAGTCACATGATCTCATGGCATGAAGACAGATCATGTGACTTCCTGTGCACACTTAACAACTGATGAAGGCGTTTGGATGAACACTGAAATGTCTTGTATTTATATATACGTTTTTAATCCAGTGTTTTAAGATTAAACCTTTTGTTGAAACTACAATTACCTGGATGCATAAATCAATCTCCATAGACATAATCATAATAATAATAATAATAATAATAACAACAATCAGATGTGTCACCCATGTCATGGATGTGATGAGAGGAATGCTTTTAAAAAAAGACAATTTGTTACGAACCTTTATAGCGCTCTTATTTTGGTAGAGCAGACGGCGGCCTGGCGGTCGGTCGGCCATCAGACATGATGAGACTGGAGGGGACTCAATCATCGTTTGCATTGCACGGCGTCAAACTGCATTAGGAATCAGGAATCGATGGAAACTGATAGGCTGCTAGTAAGGGAAACCGCGAGGCCGGTGGAAAATATACATTTAATAACAGGAAAAATGTGCGTGATGATGATGACGACGATGATGATGAAGGGACTTAAGCACGTACCGACGGTCGCATCCTGACAACACAGTATTCTTTGAATAGTTTGACACAAATAAGGCATTTCAAGGAATTAAAAACCCAACCGACTAATACCACATTTTTTTGGTGAAGCAAACTGCTTTTGGTAGGATTTGGACCTTCAGACCTTCTCAAGCGAAAGCCGTTTAGCATGTGAACGAAATGCACACTGAATAATAATAATAATAATAATAATAATACCACGCGGACTAACGGGAGAGAACGTGGAGGAGGATGGAGACACACGCGCGTCACATCGACCCGCCACCTGGTCCAACATTGTGTTCAACCCGTCTGGGAGCAAACTGAACTTTTGGGCCGTTGGTAACAAGAAGGAAGATCAATACTGGAATGATTCATATCTCACCGCCGCGTCAAGGAAGGTTTCTTAAGCACATTACAAGAACAGCTATGTACAACATTTCACTTCTTCTTCTTCACACCCACATCTGGAGAGAAACCTGAGAGAGCTGTAAACTACTGTATATTGTACCAGCTCAACCCTTTTTCTTCCCCCCCCCCCCCCCCCCCCCTCCCTCCCGCGTTCCCCTTTGAGTTCGGCGGCGGTATAATGGCCGTCGCCGCCTCGCCGCCAGTCAGAGGAAGGACAGTCCGTTTCAATTCAAATGTTAATCCAAAGGCTCCCACATTCACCGTTGTGTCCTTCTCCTCACCTCCGTCCGAAGTCCAAGAAGAAGAAGAAGAAGAAAAAAAAAAAAGCGAAGAAAACTATTTCATCAGGAGGATATGATGATGTCCCCGGCGGTCGGCCTTGAGTGTCTGTCTGTCTCTGCAGCGGCGGCGGCGGCGGCGAACGGCGAATGCGTTTACGCGTCGCACATCTCTGCACAACGGTAACCTGGGCAGAGCTGTCACTCCTCCCAAAGCACGTGAAGAAGTCGACTGTTGGGGTTTTGTTTCCTTGGTGTCCTGGTTTGGCCCCTGGGACTGTGCTGAAGAAAAAAAATTATAGATTAGTTTCATTTAATATCGTTTGTAAAGCAATAGTTGGATCGGATATTGGTGTGATTATTATGCTCATAGTTAGCATTAGCATTAGCATTACTATCTGTGTAGACAAATATGAATAGAAACTTTATTTGTCATTGCATTAAATACAGAGTATCAACACAACGACATTCAAGTTGCCACTCTTGGTCAGTAAGAGAGCAATAAATAGTAAATAAATAAATAAATAAATAATATGCTTGTGAGATATGAGTTAACATTTAGTCAAATGTTGTCGTAACGCAAAAAAAGTGACATCATAGCGTCACTGACCTGTGAATAAACCGTCGGACCAGAGCCTTCTTTGTTTGAAAAATAATTTTAATACGTCGAAGTCGTCACCGGCTGCGTGTTCTGGGGAGAAGGAAACAACGCCATTACTTTCAAAGCAAACCAACTGTTGTTACGGGACAAAGGACGGCGCCGCTCCGGCGGATCAAACCACGGCGGCCGTCTCTCCTGGCGTCGCTTACACAGCCGTCGCCGATATCGTCTGTCAAAATGACTCAACAAAGTCCCCGTGCAGACGCCGCCGCAGAACGTTTAGCGCGCACATTACACGCTAAACAACATGTTTAAGTGGCGGGCGGCGGCGGCGGCGGCGCCGGGAGAG